>CM032436.1:9464314-9674458 GCA_019049465.1 Dryas iulia moderata | reverse complement strand
CATAAATCAAATCTTTAATATATTCTAAAAAACAATTTCACAATTCGCACAAGCAATAAAAAGGCCTGAAAAATCATAGAGATATTCAGATTTCAAAAAAATTTTAAAACCAACACAATGTGAGCGAAATAAATAATATCCCCACATTGATTAATACTACCAAAAAATATACATACTGTACAAGATTTTATTCCATTTGTGTACAAGAAAATTGAAAAAAAAACCAATCAAAATGATGGGAAGGGCCCTCGTTCTATTGGGTCTATATCAAGCACTGAACATCGGTAAGTCATTTTGAATTCAAGCACCATTGTATGATTGATATGTAATATAGGACAATTATTTTGGGCAATTTTATGCTAATTGGAGATGTTAGAGCTTTCTTTTACTTCACGCAAATCTCGTATAGACATCAGTGATGGAGGAGAAATGTAGTGTTACGACACTATATTTTTTACTATTTGACAATTGTTGATTAGGCGGAAGTCGGAATGGGGAAATGACAATAACTTAAATACAATCAGTTTAAATTCTCCCAAGTAAGAATTAAACCCACAACCACTGAAGACGTACAACAAATCAAAGTAGATATTATATATGAATAGAGAATAAAAAATCTGTTTTATATCATGTTAATACAACATCACATTTTTCCTACATCCCGGTCAGACATAATCTATTCTCAAGACACTCCGTTCGCCCCTGTTCTACTACACAATGAAGATTTCAAATTATTATCATTATAAATGTTAATTAAATTTAATGTTATATAAATAACTTTTATGCTTAAATATTTTCATTACTTCTATCAATAGCTGTATGAACTAAGCCATAACCTGCTCTTTGCTACTACTTTCGAATAAAACATCAATATGTTAAGTTGACAAGTAAGGAAGAAACTTAGCATAAAAACACTGGAATCTCATTCACGTCGTTACTTTAAGCTTAGGAGGAGAGATAAAAACACAGCGGGGTCAATGACCTCGCAGTACTTTACCGTATTGTCTCCTATAGAGACGGTTGAAATATTTTGTTGTAGTGTGACTATTATTTTTGTTAAAAGAAAGGTTTGAAAAGAAAACGCGATTTTCGTTAAGGATTAAAATTTGAAGAATTTTTCTTTTGTCTTTACGCCATATTATATTGAAATATAATGATTTGTTGGTAGACAGAGAGCACCTAGTGTCAAGTCACTGCGTTCTCCACTTTCCGCCCGAAATCGAGATATTGTATTGTAAGCAGCGGTGCTTAACGCCGCCAGCTAAGAAATAACAATAAATAAAAATAATCATTTTTTCGAGTGGGATTCGAACCCACAACGTCATGGAAATAACGATCAGTATAAGCCAGATATTTATTTATTTAAGGTCAATCCGTATAAGGATCATAAATCTATCACCTGCATTATTTTATTTGAAAGAAATAACAAAGTGGGAAAAGAAAAATATAAATTTCCCCAAGTGGGAGTCGAACCCACAACCAACGATTGTGCAATCGTACATATATACAAGTAAACAAATCAACGAATACAAGTAAGCAAAGAATAAAAACTGTTTATTTTTATAATAAACGATTGTATATTACTATACTAATTTTATGTAATATTTCAGTCTAACACAAATACTTGAGTTGCAAATTTTTAATATACAATCACTTACTAAAATGGAGAACGGAGTGTATTAACACTAAGTTCTTACTGTTCATAATTTTCCCTCCTGAGCAAGCAAACTTTTAATCTCTACAAAGTCTACAATCTCGTTAAAGTAAGTAGTAAGTCTCCCTTACTACTACTAAGCAAATGATATAAATATCTAACATACAATGTCCTAATTTCAGGCGGAAAATGGAAAACACTGAGTCTTGGACACTTATTTCTCTCTGATTACGCTACTATGTTGGGAAAAGAGTAAATTCGTTTTTTGTAGTTTAAATATTTAATAACAGTACGTTTATCACAATAATATGTTTTGAAAACACTATTCGTGTACGCCAAAACATAAATTGCAGAAGTTAATCTCAAATTAATTTCGTCACGTAATTAAAACTTTGCGCATTCTCTCTCAAAACTCTAAATTGAATGGCATTGTGGCTTTTGAATCTAACAGCTAGTGTATGCTATGTATAGGATAGTTAATACAACTATGGCATATGATTTTAAAAAAATTCAAAATAAAAATTCAAATTCAAAATTCAAAATTCAAATTCAAATTCAAATTCAAAATATCTTTATTCAAATAGACTTTTGAAAGCACTTTTGAATCGTCAAATGTACATAAAGCTACCACCGACTCGGAAGGCAGTTCTGCTGAGAAGAGCCGGCCAGAAACTCAACAGTTGCTCTTTTCAAATATATAAATTACAATTTTATTATTTGATACAATGGTAGCTAACCGGCATTGGACTTATTCAGATTAATCCCACGCATTTTTATCCTTTAAATACTCTTCTACAGAGTAATAAGCTTTACTTATTAAAGTATTTTTTACAAAGATTTTGAATTTCTCTAGTGGTAAATCTAAAACAAGCTGTGAAATTTTATTATATATGCGTATACTCCGACCCATAAAAGATTTGTTTACCTTTTGGAGACGATAACGTGGCGTTACAAGTTTATTTTTATTTCTTGTTCCTATAGTATGTATGTCACTGTTTTTAGCAAAGCACAGAACATGTTGTCGGATAAATAAAATATTATAGTATATATACTGTGAGGCGACTGTAAGTATACCTATGTCTTTAAAAACATCTCGCAAAGAATCTCTCGCTCTTATTTTTAAAAAATGGAGAGAAAAAATTAGGAAATCACTGTTCTCTCCGTTTATTTTAGCGATATTAAGTGTTGTGCTGCTGAAGGTAACTCTGCATTTAGCGTAGCTAAATGTAGGAAAATAAAAACAATGTTCCTGCATGTGAAGCAACGTGACAGTGTCTGACTGTAAACGAGATAGTTGAGGGTTCGATTCCCACTCGGTCAGAAAAACTTCGCCACTAAATATACTCCGTCTCGGATTCGGGAAAAAGTAGCCAACGGGGTATGTTTACACTATAGTCCTCTCTGAATAATATAAAAGAAATGTATAAAACTAGAAAAAGAACAAAATATCCAAGTAGACAAAGTTGTGGACTATAATGAGTTAATGTATTGACTAATAACAAACAAGGACCGAACCCACAACCATCGCGACTATATTCATAATTCAGATAGGTACCTTTCATACTGCATCACTATAGAATTATGATTCAATAAAACCCATATTATAAATCATTTTGGTACAGTATTACCATTATAGAATATGAGATAAGCAATTATGTAGCATAATGCTTTTTATTGCTTTGTATTGTATATTTACTTACTATATACTTAGTACTGTGCTATAATTGAATCGGTTTGATATTTTTTACTAAGTTAAAGATTTTTCTTTTACAAGCTGAATCGTTATTTTTTTAAGAAGTAACGTGTAAGTATTACATATAACTTGTAGAACCTTGGCGCTTTTTCCCGCATAACAGGATAGTCGGTAAAAATCTAATGGCAAAGCAATCCGTTCTGCCCAAAACCGAGACATTAACTATTTATGAGCTTAAGTAAACGCCGCGGTTTTTGTAAGCGAAGCGTAACGTGTACGTTGTTTTTAGCTTCACGCTGTATCCACGCACAGGGTAGGCATAGGGTACCTAGACACTCCGTTAACCACTTCGCGCCGAATTCGGAGGCTTTGCGTGTTAAGTGGCGGACCTTAACGCCGCGCCTTGCTTCGACACCAGAGCGAAGTAAATGGAAATATTATATATTTCCACACCTCGAGTAGGAATCGAACCCACAATCAGTCGCTTTACAAGTGTAACTACACTTTGTGCCTCTGCGCTACGACTGGCCCCAAATATACTTAGTACTATAATTAGTAGTAGAATAATTTCAACCTACTTTCTAAATGATTTTACATGTTTATAAAAAATACTAGCTGTGCCCGCGACTCTGTCCGCGTCAAAAAATAAAATAGCCTAAGTTACAGGAGTAAGTTAGTAAGAACACACTAAAGAGATTAGTCGGAAAAAACAGATAGACAGAAACGTCAGACGCAAAAAAATGCAAAAAATATCTTGTTGGGATATGTTATGGGGTTACCATGGATTTATTTTAATTAGCATTAATAAATAAAAGTTGCGATTTCATTTATTTGTATAAATAACACTTACATAATAAAAATATACCAGCATTTTACTAGTTAATTGCTAAATACCTAAGCAAGTTAATTGAAAAAAAATGTCAACAGGAATTTGTGAAAATAATAGACTTTTAGAGACAATAGGTATCGAATAGTAGAATCTATATCCTAATAGCGTAGCGAAATCGATTTTCTGAGATAAATTTTGTGAACGGCTTCAGCCAGCTGCCTATTCTTTCACTTTATCAGCCCAAGCGACGTATTGTTTTAACTCTTTTATTGTGTATTTCTAATTCCATAATTCCCTTGAATGGCGCCTGACTGTAAACGCGATCTATGGTTATGGTTTCGATTCCCATTTGGCAAATGATTATTTGTTATGTTCATTTCTCCGCTCTGGTACCTAAGGCAGAATGCGGCGTCGAGTTCCACCACTTAACATGCAGTATCTCGATTCCGATTGGAAACTGGAGAACGAATTGTTGATACTAAATTCTCCTTGACTGCTTGGCAGCAAAAAATTGAAAACTTCTCTGCTTTTCTAACTTCATTACAGACAATATTGCATTACAATACTGGCGTATTTATAGTCCTCTAGATTTTTGTTTTCGTTGTAACGCAATGTGACAGCATCTGACTACAAATGCGATAGTTGCGGGTTCGATATTTACGAAACCATCATTATATATCAATTTATTCTACTTTCCAGCTCTGAATTTATACTAATATCATTTCCTAGTTCTGATAAGACAATACATGGAGTTAAGTAACGATATTTATAATAACCCTGCTATACTTTTTTTTTAAAGCATATTCAAAAAAAGAAAACTTTATTAACTTCCTAATAGGATATCATTCTTTTGCAACTTCACCGAATATTCGGGTATTCAAAGAGAACCTCGTGCCTACGTTTTACACGAACCGCCCGAAATCGAAGCGTTACGTGTTGACTGGTGCAACACAACGCAGTTTTTTCTAAGCACCATCGTTTTGCCTTAATGGATCCCCAGTAATATAACTATGAAATGTTTTTTTTTTTAGCTTCACGCTGTATCCCGCACTTGGTAGGGTAGGCAGAGGGAACCTAGTATTAAGATACTCCGTTCCCCACTTTCCGCCAAATTCGGAGGCATTGCGTGTTAAGTGGCGGAACTTAACGCCGCGCTTTACCTCGGTACCAGAGCGAAGAAAACGGAGTCGTTTACAGTCACTCGCTTGTGCCACTGGGCCACGACTGGCCACAATGAATTAATACAATATACTAATAGGAAAAATTTTCAGGTACATAAAATAAATATTTATTTGACAAAACGATCTAAAACGATTTTTCAACTAATTAGTTACAATAAGGAATATATAATATAGCATAGTTACAATAAGGAATATAATTACACGAGCCATTTCTTACAATGATGATATTGTTGAAAAATGGCCGTCGGGGCGCACGCAGTGGACAGAGACGGTTTTATGTAAAGCAGAAAGAAAGCGGGGCGTTAAGTTCCGCCACCAAACAAGTAACATCTTGAAGATGAACAAAAAGTATACTTTAAGATTATCTCTCTTTCCACCCTTGTATATTACAAGATATTTTATAAAATTTTTTAAGAGGGTTTTATTTCCCTGTTGTTCTTTAAGTTCAAAACGATCTTCAGTAAATTTCCAACCTAGAAAACACTTTCCCCGGAAGCTCGTACGACAATGTAAGGCAAAGCGTTTGACACCTATACTATTGACATATTTTCTTTGGAGTTCAGTTTACCCAAATGCTACCTCTGGGGCTGGCCTAAATTAGAACCTACTATGTATTAAATGTCGAAAAGTATTTTTAATAAGATCTTGAAGATTTAATGATTATTAAATAAAACTAATTTCAAACCAGATTAATCGCATATATTTTTAGTATTCTAAAATACCTATTGTTGTAAAGTGTTCGGGTTTTGTAAAAATAGTGTCTAGACACTCCATTTTCTGCTTTCCTCTCGAACTCGAAAAATGAAATGTTGAAACTCAATGGTGAAACTCAACGCCGTGCTTATTATTCAAACGGGAACAAGAAGTAATTTAAACATAATCATTCCCACAAGTGGAATCTATCCCATGTCTATCCCATATACGCATTGGCGTATAGAGTCAGACGCTGTAATAATGCAGCACGATGAGCTCAGCATAAAAAAGAATTCATACTTATTAAATTAAATGTAATAATATTTCAATACAATTACTTTAGTGAAAAAGTTTCTTAACTTTGTTTAGTCCAAAAATTACATTTAAATACAATACTCTCTAACAAAACATATTATGTATTTATTAAAAACAGCTACGAACTCTACAGACATCTATCTACATTTTAATTAGTTTTGTTCCGTTCAAAATCCGAAAGTTCCCCAAACTTTTGACATTAGGTCTCTCTATTGACGCGTTTTATATCGCCTGTCGTCATTACTAACTCTAACAAGCGAAGTTTCAGCAAAATTTATAAACTTTACTTTATCTTTAGCATTTTTATTATTATCACAATAAACGATTTGTGAATGGATTGAAAGTATACTTCAAAGTTGTTGAAACTTATGACCGTTTTGCCCTCATAGCCTCTGCTCTTTGTTGACTGTGCTGTTGGAAGTTAAAATCAATGAATAATAAAAATATAAACAACTTGCGTTTTGTGATATTACTCATTTGAAGCTATATATTTTTTTAATTAAATTATTAAAATAATTTGAAGTTATAATATTGTTCACGTTTTTCTCTTATGGTAAGGTAGTTTGAAGGAATCTATTGTCAACATACTCCATTTTCCACTTTCTGCTTAAAATTAATGAGATTTAAACACATAAAACGTAATGCTAGTGTCGCGTTGCGTTGTCTCACTAGACCGGAGAACTGAACATAATTTAAATTAAATATTATCGTTCATCCGGTTGGGAAACGAGCCCACAACTAATCGCTACTACAGCCACTCTCACTCTTTATATTATCTTCATAATAACTTTTATTATTATTTTAACAGTTGTTTCCATGTAAAGAAAACGTATAAAAAATTGAACGCAGCGGTATTCGAACCCGCGCCTCCTGAACGCCGTTCAGGCGCTCTCACCACTGAGCCATGCGTTCTATTATCCGCTGCGTCGAAATTCTTATACACTTTATTACAACTTATTTTTGTTGTTAGCATCTCTGTAGTGAGATTTTTGCAAATTTCTGCTACCCAAAGATTATTCTACGAACATAATTCATTTGGCAAGAGAGAATGCTATTTATTAAATACTTTTAAACATTTTTAAAGTGTTATTCCACACTTAGAAAAATTGAAAAAGACAATTAAAGAAAACGTATAAAAGAGGCGCGGGTTCGAATTCCGCTGCGTTAAAATTTTTATACGTTTTCTTTAAATGCCTTTTTCAATCTTCCTAAGTGTGAAATACCACTTTAAAAATGTTTAACAGTTGTTTCCATTCTACTAATGCTATACAATTAGCATTAAAGTAAATAGCATTCGTTCTACGAACAAGGCATAACGTAGATCTCCTGTAGGGATATCCAACACGATCGGCCCTTTGCTGCCCTAATTCAATGCCCTTTGGTGATCTTTACACTAAACTGTGAACATTGTAGAGTACCTGTTTACTGAGAATTATCCCATATATGTTTCCCTCTCAAAAATCTTTCCACCTCACAACGATTATCGATTCTTTTTGTTCTGTGTCCCACCTACTACCAATTCCACTGAATTCCAATTCTCTCTGAACTGAGCAAATCTATTTGATTTATATTCTTAATAACATTCCTAAAACCCTTTTGCTTTAAAAATGTACTGAAATATAAAAGTAGAAACCATAAAAGACTTCTCGTCTACACATACATACCTAATAGAAAGAATATTGGAACGTACACCATTCATTTAAGCATTTAAACATATTTACTTTTTATGGTGTATTATATTGAAAAAGGTTGTACAGTGTTGAACATAAAATATCCTTTTCGAAATTAAAAGTACAAGGAATTCTGGCCACAATAGCTATTGGAATAGCAACTAAAATGTAACGAACAATGTAATTACTGAGTTCTAATTCGTATTGTTTGTCCACAGATGCTCTCGGAGTCTACAATAGCATTGTAGGAGACCATGCGAGGAAGAATTTCGGCAGACAGTAAGTTAAATTAAACCTTAACTTAGTGGTGTAGAGATTAATTTGTTTCGGCAACGTTTGGTAAATCGCAGCTCATTCAGAAATATTTCAAGCCATTCCAAATTCAAATCTAAGCCCTAGAGTTAAAAGCAAATTATCCTTTAAATTTTTTATCACCAAATTTAACCCAATTCAACAAAAGAAACATATATCCCTATTCACAAATCCCAACCTTATCCCGTTAGAAAAAGTTTTAATTTAGAATTTGCTGTACAGTAGTTTCGATATTATAATGATACTGAAACAGAAAAGGAGCTGCATGTAAAAGATTTTGCTGAATTTTTAAATGGAATGTTTTCTTTTATGTCGCATGATGCCGTTATACAAATACGTTAGGTAGATACAACGAATGTCATTTTTCAGACTAAGCATGATATTCTTCTTTTCAGTTCCACGTATCTCCCTCGACGTCTAAAATTGAAAATAAAACATCATATTGAATTTCGAAGTAGATTATATTTGTATGAACATACAATGTGATGTGTTTGCTACCTAAAGATATAAGATATGATATGAGATATGACGTTTTTCATCATAATCCCATATTGTTTTGGTAAAATATTCGCAAAGCTTTTCGATATACAAGGAATCTAAATCCTTTGTGACATCGAATAGAATATAGAATCTCTAATACGGACTTAACAATTGGTGAGCCTTTTGAGAAGGTGTTCTCATACAACATGGGCGATTTAAATATATTTTTATTTTGTTTTTCTTTGTGGTCTCGGGCATAAATATTGAAAAAATATAGAGTGAAAATTAAGATGTTAATCGTTCTGTATTCTTTAATATAAAAAGTGGTAGCGTAACTAAACGCCGCGCACTACATTTTAAAGACATATTTTATTCAGTTATTCACGTCGTTATTCGTCGTTATCTACGTTGGTGTCAGTTAAGATTTAGAAAATAATAATGGAAATATCATCCAAAAAACAATAATGTATGTTTAAAGAACTTCTGACATTAACCGGAAAAAAACTATAGAAATACATCTATGAAAACTATATAAACATATATTTAAAAACACTATGTGGATTCGATTCGCACTTGAAACAAGTAGGTATATTTATATTATTTTTAAATTATTTTATTATTTGTATATTTAAAATATTTTTATTTCTCCATTTTTATAAAAGCATCTTCAGCTTCAGCAGTTTTTATTTGAAGTGGAAAATTGTGTTAACACTAGTCTATCTCTGAGTACCCTAATATACGGAATAAGGCGTAAAGCTTATTCTTCATATTTCATTTATAATTTTACTGTCATCATTACTACTATAAAAATGTATATTTTGATATAAGTGTTTTTATATTTTTTCTCTAACAATAACCAAAAGTGTTACCAATCGTAACAGTTTAACATGCAAAATGTGAAACTTTTAATATCTATTCAAATATAAATCATATATCTATTTAAATGTCATAACTAACATAACAAATACTGTATCTGAAAGTATTAACTTCGTTTAAGAACTGTATACAAAAGAGAAGTTCTAAGCAGCTTAAACCTAAACTTAGACGTATGTTGCCCAACTATGTGAAACGTCCCCAGTACAAGAGGACAGTAGGTAAGCCGATTGGAAAACTTACAGGCTCTGCCGGTTAATAGGATTTTACTACAAAGATGTGATTCCTGCGAAATGCTTGTTTTTCGCGTTAATAATGTACTTTTGAAATTTATTTCGTAGTCTTTTTGGTTTTTTGGCGCACGTTTGATAACGTTATTTGAGCTTTCATTGTAAAGGGAAAATAGTAAAAATTGAATATTTTTATTTGTATCTTTTTTGTTATTTATTCAGTCTGTTAGAATAATACGCGGCGTTAGGTGCCGCCAGCTTTAACTAAACATCTTGACCATGAATGAGGAACGGGATGTCTTAATACTGGGGCTCATTTAACACACACTTGGATTTGAAAATAATTTGTAGATAATTTATAAAAATTTTGAACGCAGCGGGATTCGAACCCGGGCTATTTGAAATCCGTCCATTCTTTAACCATATTGGAAATCTACTATCTAAATATATTATGCTTTGCTTTACAAAGTGGTCGTGGCGCAGTGGGACAATTTCTTACTATAAATGATAGTAGCTGTGGGTTCGCTCCCAACCTGTGGAAATTATTATATTTAATTCATATTAATTTCTCTCTGACTGTCCTTCTATGCGGGAAAAATCGTAAAGCCATTTTTTATATTAATTTCTCCGCTCTGGTCATTAAAATAAAACAACTCAAGACGCAATGCCTAGATTTCAGACAAAAAGTGAAAGTTGTGGGTTCGATTCCCACTTGAGGGATGAAAATATTCAAATATTTCTATTTTTTTAACTCTGGTGTCGAGGCAAATAGCGATGTTAAGTTCCGCCATTTAACACACAATGCCTTCAGAATTTGTCGGAAAATGAGTAACAGAGTGTTTTGACACTAGGTTCTCTCTGACTATACTGCCGTGTAGAAAATCGTGAAACTCTGGTTATTTGTATTATGTTTTTACACCATTTTGACAACTGTGATGTATGACAGATTTTAAGATGAATGTCTCAAAGAACTCTCTTGTATCTTAGAAACTTAGTGTATACCTATAACTAAATATGCAAACACTAGTTACTTTCTGGTGCAAATAATTTAGTTTAGTTTGATTTGGGGTGTTTGTAGGTTATCATATGATTTTGGTGTGTTAAGAAACTTTAAGGTAAAACCTGATTTATCAAAAATACAGATTATATCTGCTTAGCGGATACATAAAGCAAGAATAAAGATTTTTGTAAAGATCAGCTGTTCTATAGATCTTTTAGAAATCAATTAGGTATATTAGAATATCCAAGTAAAGAAAATGTTTTTTTTTAACAAGAAGACAATATGTTTACCTATTGTTCTAAGAGCATCTGTCATTATCTTCAGAGAGTAAAGAGGATCTTTGTTTATTAAGTTAGAGAGGACCTAGTGTGAAGACACTCCGTTCTGTACTTTCCGTCTGAAATTGGGACATTGCGTGTTGAGTGGCAGAATTCAACATTACACTTTGTCCTAGGTACCAGAGAGAACATTAGACTGCAGATTTCCCCCGGCAGGACCGGAGGTCCAGAGGAACCTTTTACAGTTTTTAATATTTTTCTTTCTAAAGGGAGTTTTGTTATTTTTTGTCAAATTAGAAAATTTACATTTTAATCGAAAATTTATAATTTGTATTTTAATTAAATTTCTATTTTACTATACGAGAGTTTACCAGAGTATCTTAAGATCTATAATAATTCTACTTAAATTTATTAACTAATTTCCTAATATCTATTAACAACGAATTATATTTTGTAAACTAAAAACTTATCTCATTTTTATGTGCAACTATAAAATCTATTTAGTCCATATACCAGAGAGAAATATTGAAAATTATACATAGACATAATGCGTTTACGTAAATTAAACAAAAGAAGATTCAAACCAATGAGGTAAAACATAACACAACGTCGCTTGACCGAGACCTCGGGCGGACTGCTCCCGCGCACGGCGCACACGCCACGCCTACATTGCGCGGGGCGGGGGGACGTCCTTGAGCGCGATTTGTCTAGCCGTATATACAGACGCCATTCCACTGTTATATAATTTAGCTAATTTATATATACTATCCTGCTTTAATATAGTGTTGCCCAAATTCAGTCTTGGTCTTGCAGTCTTGGTCTTGTTCTTGCGTTTTTGCAAGACCAAGACCAAGAACAAGACCGCGTATTTTTAGCAAGACCGAGACCAAGACTGACCGTGCAAGATTTGAGCAAGAACAAGACATAGCCTGCAAGACTCTTGCGTCTTGCAGCTAGGACTTAGCGCTATTTCACTGAGTATTTGCCGCTTTTCGGAAGTACATGGTTATGATACACGCGCCGGCGGCTTCTTTTAAAATCAAAAACAATCGTTGCCGCCACGCCGAAATCATACCATTTGACACTATTTGATTGCCGCCATAGGGCGTAGGCGTAGGTATACTCATGCAAAATAATTTCGAATTTTAAGAGTACCTACAGGTGTTCCTGTTGGTGTTTTTTACATGTTTTAGCAAATGTAAGCTTATAAATCATAAATGTTTATTAAGAAACAGTTACTTCCATGGAAAACGACATATAGATCAGTTGATTTTTCGAATTTCTTATCAAATCTTCAGTTATTTATTAATCTGATTGATCTTTACTATGGCTATGTTAATTCAAGCTCACAATGTTCCAATTCTAATACGTTTTTCAAGATTTAAAGTAAACTTTAATAAATAGTAATAGACTAATAGGTAATTGCAAGACTTGCAAGACTCTTGCTGCAAGACCAAGACCAAGATCAAGACTGGGAGCGCAAGACCAAGACCAAGACCAAGACCAGGTGTATTGGCGCAAGACCAAGACCAAGACCAAGACCAGGTGTATTGGCGCAAGACCAAGACCAAGATTGGCTAAGTCTCGTCTTGTTCTTGCATTTGGGCAACACTATTCAAATATAATAAACACTTAATTTATTTTTTATAAAAGTCAAATTGACAATTGATTAAAAAAACATGTAAATCACACGTCATTCAATGAAAATATATTTTCTTTTTTCAGATTACACAGCGTGGAGTCGTTACTTCAGAAAGGTACGTACTTAATACATTTATTTAGTACTTAATATAGTTATACATTAACATATTTAATTTGGCTAAAATACTCTAAATGTAAAATATTTTTAGAATAGGTACAAAAAATTTAAGGCAGTAGGATTTGAACCTGCGCCTTTTGTTAACCGTCCGAGCGCTTTGACCGCTAAGCCATGCGTTCTACATCCGGCTACGGCTTTATTACAGCTTATTTTTGTTGTTAGCATCTTTGTAGAGTGATAAATACGATTTTTTGCTACCCCAAGATCTTCTACGGGCAATCGTTTGGCAAAAAAAAAAACCACTATTTTTTAATTTCTAAAAATATTTCTCAACTTCCTAAGTACGTGATATTACAAGTATTCTTAATGTAGTTTATTTACATCAGGCTTTAGCCTGAAATTAAAAAAAAAAACAAAT
Source organism: Dryas iulia moderata (assembly GCA_019049465.1). Classification (NCBI taxonomy): domain Eukaryota; kingdom Metazoa; phylum Arthropoda; class Insecta; order Lepidoptera; family Nymphalidae; genus Dryas; species Dryas iulia. Next base: position 9,661,073 of record CM032436.1, on the reverse strand, counting down.
TTATATCAATTCATTTCCATGAATAACGCCAAATATTTGATATACCGCAATAAAATAGCAATGTAGAACATTTTTCATTACAGTTTCAGAGTTTGAAACGAAATTGAAAGGCAAATCATCAGCCGCTCTGTATTGGTTTCCCCTCGTTATGCAAATTAAAAATTTTTGTTAGGAAATCCAAAGAATTATAATAAAAATGTTGAATTTGCAGACGGTTTTTATAGAATTTTTTACCCTAAAAAAGATTTCTTTGACGAATCAAGGTAATTAAATATTTAGATTAAACGGTTTGAATTGGTTAGTTAAATATTAGAAGGAATGGTTGAAGCCTTCGAAACAATGTTATGTTTTGTTTCCTATCGACGTACATATTTCTTATCGACGCGACGAATATATTTATATATATTTAAGTTTGTTACTGAAATATATTTTTGGACTCCAATTTAAGGATTTTCACGTTTAACAATCATTACGAAGTACCTAAGTAAGCAGGTGACAATATTTAAACAAAAAGTTTTATAATGTTCAGTTAATATATTAATGAATGTAAAATAAAGTATATTTTAGTTTTTGTTATGCTGACTAATATTTATATAGACAAACACACAGACTTTCGCATTTATAATAATATAAGTAGGTATGGATGAACAAAACTACGTTTTATTTTTTTTAATGTTAATATTTTTGTTTCATAGTTATATTTTTATATATAGAGGATCTAGTGTATAGACACCACGTTCTCCACCTTTCGAGACCTTTTGTATGTTAATTGGCTGACTTTGTTATTAGAACAGAGAATAGAAAATAATTTTGATTTTGGTAATTCCACTGAGCGGATATCGAACCCACGACTAATTGTGGTCACAGTTTAGAGGAAGGCTAGAGTTAGATATTGCATTTATGTACCTTAAACTAAGTTTCATATTTGCATAAAATAGTGTAACTGTAAAAGTTAACAATATTGTTATGGCATTATTAATTCATCAATGATTTACCTTAACTTTTTTTAAACATGGTATGTTTAGCTGATTTCCTAAAATAAAAGCTAAAACAATATACTTGGCGCTTCTGAAAACGATTTAACTTTTAAATTAACAAAGTAATAAATTGGATTATTGCTTTAAAATATTAACATTCCGAATACAGAGTCACAAGGTAGCAAGGTAATACAGGTCTAAGCCAGGCCAGATAATTGGTGAGCAATGCAGAGATAAGGCGTAGTTAGCAAGTCAAAGCGGTTATATAGGATTTACCTAAACAGATAGGATTATCAGTGTTTTTGTTGAACTAAAATACCTATATGTCGTGTAAATTTATACCTAGTGACAGGCCGCCATGGTGCAGTTGGTCAGGGTCTTAATGTAAAAGAAAATAATACGGGTTTTTTTCATTTGCCATTCCCAACGTGCGCCAGTCATTTTATAGAGTAAACTATTCCCGAAATTGAATTGAATCGGCTAAAACATTCAATCTGCAAATGAAACTCTTGAAATGAAATGCAGACGACTTTTAAAAACGAAAGGGAAAATGTTTTAATTGCGTTAGAACAGTATGCATGTTATAACAATATGAGCATCGAGGAGTGGAAAATTATATTTCCATTTTCCTCGCTCTGGTGTCCAGGTAAAGCGGCGGCGTTAAGTTCCGCCACTTAACACGCAAGCGCCGAATTCGGCGGAAAGTGGGAACGGAGTGTCTTAACACAGGTTTCCCTCTGCCTACCCTGCTGTGTGCGGGATAAGCGTGAAGCCGAAAAAAAAAAATTAAATTTAATTAACACGGGCAGCACTGGGTTTCCTCTTTGATTACTATGAAGAAAAAGTGCTCCATATTTTTTCTTCATAGTCAACTAAAAAAAAGCATCATGAGGCTATGATGGGGCAAAATAAGATTTTCTGACTGCTCATATGAATATAGTTGAAATATGCTGACAAATTTGTTTTTTTGGATTTACCTCAACAACTGCAGTTAGGTTAGTTTCAACCATACATTCATCAAACTATTAGAATTAATTTAAAAGCCGTTAAATATATTTTAGGTACTTACAACAACTAGGTTTTGTTCGATCACACTAATACAAGTTTTCTATTTAAAGTATAATCACTATATCCTGGTAATACAAAGCGTGGCGTTAAGTTCCACTCAAATTAATCTCTCAAATAAAAACCAAAATCGCGAAGCGAGAGTATTTTTAAAATAACCCTATTGCTTTCTCATCTATTGTAATTATGGAAAAAAAAACGTGAAACAATACATAGTTTTGAATTGATTTCTGTTCATTAGCAACCATATAACTAATGGCCTCTAATCCATATAGCTATAAACTGGATACTAATTAAATGCTTATAGTTAAGTCGTGAATACAACGTTTTTTTTTTGTGTTTTGTAGAGAACTAGAAGAAACATAGTTTTACTCTTTTTACTGCACAGAGGGAAGACGGACAAGCCTTGGCGCAGACTTTCTCCACTTTCCCGCTCTAATTCAGCTTTGGCGTCTGAAGCGAATGCTTTTTATTATCACCAGAAATGAAAATAAAGTCGATGAGAAAAACATATTTAGAAACTATATAAAAACTTTAAGAAAGCGGGTTCAAACTGGCTGGATTATTAAGCCTTTTGCTGTATGTACGAGTGCGTTCTAGTGTTCAAAGCGATTCGTTCTATCTAACTACTTTTAAATTCTTCGTTTTATACAATTGTATAACTGTACTGTCCCTCTACAGAGATGCTAATAAATTTATTACGATCTCTGTAGAGGGTCAGTATCTGAAAAGCACAGGTTTAAGTCCCGATATGTTCAATTATTTTAAAGGTTTTTCAAAATTTCCCTTGAAAAATAAAATAATGTTAAGAAGAAGAAATATAAGGAATTGTGGCTTCTACATAGGTACATATTTCTCTTATATTAAAATCACCTCTCCATAAAAAAGACGTGGAGTCGAGTTATATCACAACACACAATATCATATATCAGACAAAATGTAAACAAAGTGTTATGATACTAGATTCTCTCTGCCTAAGAGAACCTGTTATGGAGAATATAGTGTAAAGATTGTAACTATACTCTAACTGATCTTTTGAAAAAATATATGAATATTTAAAATATTGCTGTGGCACATGATACATGCCACACATGATACGTCACTTCTATAACTTGCGAGTATGGCATTTAGCCACCATAACATTTATAAAAATATTAATTCCTCTTTTTACTATTATTAAATTATTAAATAAAATAATATTTTTTTACTATTATTAAATTAAAGTATATTATTCAGTAAAAATATTTTATACATAAATATCCTACCTATATTTATGTATATATATATGTATGGATTGTTACAAACTGAAAACATGTACATGTGACGAATCGATGAACTTCTGGGTAACAATTCTTCGGTCATTATAAATTCGATTTCCAGTCGAGGTAAATATGTATTTTGTATTTTAAAAATAGACGACATTAAACTTAGCATAAAGGTACCTCCTTTATATGTATGTTTATGACGTACAGATTTGCAACTAGGTCACTGCAAGATGTTAATCCAGTAGAGAAAGCATCGTCTCTTCTTTTTATTTCACTTGAACCTCAGCGCATTAAAAGGTAGACAGTCTATGCTAAATTATATTCAAACGTTGAATGAAATGACTTTCTGTCATATGGTTTTGTATGTCGTTGGTCTTATTCTCATGTGAGTCTTAGAAATTAAATTAAACTACACGTAGAAGGGCGGAAATAAGAAAAATAAATATTTTTTCTAAGCTAAAAATGTAGTTTCACGCTTTTTCCGGCTTAGCAGGGTAGTTAGGTAATTAGTGACAAGACACTCCGCTCTCCACTTTCCGTTTAAAATCAAAACACTGCATATTGAATGGCATAACTTAACATGTTTGATTTCTTTAAATAAAGTAAATATTCAACTGCCTGCTTTTTTTTTGCATAGCGGAGTAGTCAAAGAGGACTCGGTATTAACACTCCGTCCTCCACTTTCCGCCCGAAATCGAGATATTGCGTGTTACATGTCGGAAACTCAACGCCTTGCTATGGTTTTGGTACCAGAGCAGAGAAATAAACATTTAAATATATTGGTTGACGATGGTTATAGGTTCGATTCCTACTTTTATCAATCGGGGGATTGATAAAATTTGTAATCGAACCTATAACCATCGCTTTAAAGTCAGACGCTGTCTCACTGCGCCAGCCTATCGCTAGCCTCAAAATGTAAAATGTTAAAAAAAAAAAAATGTTTACTAAAAATAGATACAAACATACATGTGAGTATAAAACATAGTTATGTTGGCTCATGGCATGAGAACGGTGCAAGTAAATGCTTATCCAGCATTCTAAGTATAGTAATGCGAACCCTCTCAAGCCATGGGAACCATTTCAATGTATTTTTAGTATTAATTTTTATGAGAAAGATTATTATTCGACAAGAGCATGCGCTTCTGTTCGGTCGTTTCACTACTTTAAAGTTTTAATTCTTTTTGTTAATTTTATAATTAAATAAATTTAATATAACTTTAATTATCTTTTAAAAAGCCCACTCGCGTTCCCGTAAACTTGTCTGGCGCAGCCGGTAGGATAGTTTCCACATAAAATACAGCCTTCATCTATAAATTACGCGTCAAAATCCGCGAAAAGGGCTTGAAGGTCTGTAAGGAACTATCCCGAACCAAATAAATAAGACAGTGTGTGAGGAGCCTGGAGCTGATGATGCTGACCTCGGGGTGGTGAGTAGAATTTTTCACCTTCCTTGTATCCCGTTATAAATAAAATGAATTTCTTTTATTATAACGTAATCTGATTTTCTTAATATTTCGAATCAAAATCTTTGAAATATTATAATTAAGTGATAAGTATAATTTTATTGTTTCAAATCAAAATCTTTGAAATATAATATTTAATTAATATTATTGCGTATTCTATTTAAATTTTAAATAATTAAAATACTTATTTTATTTGTGGTAACATATTATTAAGAACCAATTTCTTTATTGTTCCTATTAGTCCTATTGTAAGATTTTATATAAAATAAAATAAAAAAATGGAACATATAGCTTTAATTCCTACTGAAATTTTAAAATTAATTCCACTTTTTGGTGGTGACAAACGCCAATTAAATTTATTTTTAAGAAAATGTGAATATGTGATTGATAAATTTCAAAGCACTGACGCACAAAATGTATACATTATGCATGCTATTACTAGTCGCTTAGTGGACAGGGCCGCTGCGCTTATCAGCGAGCGTGAGGATATTGTTACTTGGTCGGAATTTAAAGATTTGTTAATTCAACATTTTGGAGACCCGCGTAGTGAGGAATGTATTGCTATAGAGTTAGAGAATTTAAAAATAAAAACAGGAGAGAGTTATCTTGATTTTTGTAATAGGGTACAATCGGTACGTTCAGTACTTTTATCGAAGGTCAATCATATTGCAAATGAAGAAATAAGACAAAGTAAAATTATTATTTATAATAACACTTCTTTAAACGTATTTCTATATAATTTACCAGAGAATTTAGTGCGGATAGTTAGGTTGAAAGCACCCAAAACTTTAGAATCGGCTTTAAGTGTAGTTTTAGAGGAAATGAATTTCCAAGAGCAATATAATCAACGTAATAAATATATTTTAAAACAGAATAATCCTTCCACGCAAATTACACAGTTAAAATCACAGAATAATTTAGATTTTCATGCGAAGCCTGGTTATTTTAATAATAGAGTTTTGTATCAATCAAATCAACAGCCACAGTTTAAATTCGGCATACCACAAACGTCGAATAACCCTCCAGTTGGGTTTAGGCCAAATTTATCCCCATATAAATTCGGTATTCCTAAAGGACCGCATATACCACCGCCAAGAGTTAACCCTTACTATGGGCACCGTCCGTTTCAGCAGGTAGGTTATCGCCCACCATTTAACGTAAATAATTATAACGGATACCCAACGCAATTTGGATATAAACCTAATTTTAATAAAAGCACACCCAATCAAAATGATGTCTCTATGAGAAGTGTTTTACCTAATAAACCAAATTTACCCTTAAATGAAATGTACACGTATGATATCGACTATGACAATGACAATAATTACGAAAATATGTATTCTCCCGAACATGTATGTGACCCCGAACATAATCCCTATTACTATCCAAATATTTCAGACCAGTATGACTTTTCGAATGACTCGAATGACGAAGAAAAAGCTGATAACATTGATGAATATAATAAAACGGAAAATTTTTGCATACGAGCCTCAAGTCTAGAGAATGTATAGAGTTAAATTGTGATAGAAATTTAAAGTTGCCTTATATATATATTCCCGAAATAGATGCCAAATTTATGATCGATACCGGTAGCACACGATCGTTTTTAAGTCCTGAAAAGGCATATTATTACTTCGCAAATTATATTACTCATGAACCCTTTCAAGTTACAAGCACACATGCTACTAGTTTACACAGTGAAGTAGTTAAAACCCCCCTTATGCCTTCATTTAATTGTAATTATATACAAAAATTTTACGTATATAATGTAGATTCGAAATATGACGGATTAATTGGTAACGATCTTTTAAAACAATTAGAAGCTGTAATTGATTTAAAACATAAAATACTTAAAACAAAATATTCAAAAATTCCCATAATATATAATGATTCAGAATACATTTTAGTTTTACCCCCGCGTTCTGAAGTAAGAGTATCCTTACCAACGAATCAATATTCTGGGGATGCAATCCTAAATTTTACTGAATTTTGCAAGGGTGTAAGAATGCCAAGTGCAATAGTGAGGTGCGTGAATAGTTATGCGAAAACTGTTATACAAAACACATTAGATAAGCAAATGGAGCTTAGTATAAAGTCGCCGTTTGAAGTGGAAATGTATGAAATATCTGAGTGCAAGGTTAATTTTATGAAAGATATGAGAGAAGTAGAAAAGGAAGAGTTATTAATCAAAAATTTAGAGAAGTTGAGGTTAGAACACATTAATGAAATAGAGAAAAATAAAATTTTTAGTTTATGCTATGAATATAAAGACATATTTTATTGTGACCAACTACCATTGACATTCACTAACGATGTTAAGCACTTTATTAGAACTAAAAATGAGGACCCCATATATATAAAACCTTATAGACAAGCACCAGTTCAAAGTGAAGAGATTAAACGACAAGTAGAGAAACTTTTGACTGACAATGTTATACAAGAATCTTACTCACCCTGGAGCGCCCCAGTTCATCTCGTCCCTAAAAAGATGGATGCTTCAGGAGAAGTTAAACATAGAATGGTTGTAGACTATAGACGACTCAATGAAATTACTGTTGATGACAAATACCCCCTTCCCAATATCACTGACTTGTTTGACAAATTAGGGAAAAGCACGTACTTTACGACATTAGACTTAGCCAGCGGATATCATCAAATAGAAATTAATGAATCAGACCGTCAAAAAACTGCATTTAGTACTCAGACAGGACATTTTGAATTTTTAAGAATGCCATTTGGACTAAAAACTGCCCCAGCTACTTTCCAAAGAACGATGGATAACGTTTTGAGAGGACTACAAGGTATACACTGCATGGTTTACCTAGACGATATAATTATATTCTCCTCTAGTTTAGAAGAGCACATTAAAAGTCTCAGAATTGTTTTTGACAGATTACGTAGGACTAATCTAAAAGTACAACTTGACAAATCGGAATTTTTACGTAAAGAGGTTTTATATTTGGGACATATGATCACCAAGGACGGACTCAAACCCAATGACGACAAAATAAAAGCAGTTTTAGATTTCCCTTTACCAAAAACCACCAAAGAAATTAAAAGCTTTTTAGGTTTAATAGGATACTACAGACGTTTTATAAAAGATTTTGCTCGAATTACACAACCCTTGACCGCTTGTTTAAAAAAACGAAATACATTAATAATTGATGAAAAATATATAGAAGCATTTCAGAAATGTAAAGAATTATTAACGAATGCCCCCCTTTTACAATACCCTGACTATGACAAGTCATTTATTTTGACGACTGACGCTTCAGCCCAAGCTTTAGGAGCCGTATTATCACAAGGACCTATTGGTAGCGATCGTCCTGTTGCCTATGCTAGCCGAACGCTTAGTGATACAGAAGTGCGGTATAGTACGATAGAGCGTGAGTTACTAGGGATACTTTGGGCCGTTAAACATTTTAGACCCTATTTATATGGCCGAAAATTTATCATTTATACTGACCATCGTCCTTTAGCTTGGTTATATTCCCTTAAGGAGCCTAATAGTAAGCTTACACGTTGGCGTTTACGTTTACAAGAATATGATTTTGAAGTAATCTACAAAAAAGGCAAACAAAACACAAACGCCGACGCACTCTCACGAATAAAGTTAAATGCTATAGAATTGGATGATAACGCTTCTCTCGTAGTTAATATTGATGATGATGAAAAAGAATCTCGACTCCAAGAGCATTTGTGTGACGTTACAAAAGAAATTGTAAAATTATCTAAAAGACATAGCTCTGACGAATCTAGGACTATTACCATATCTGACTCTGAAGCAACCATATCAGCTAGTTCTAGAAGTTTATCAGAAAAGGAATATCCTGTCCCTTCCATTACTTCAAGTTCTGGCACTGAAACGGTTCACTCAAATGTTCAATGCGATACATCTGGCATTCCTATTTTACATGAGGCGATTGACACAAAACCAAATCAAATATTAGTATTTACCTGGCAAAAAAATGACTTACACGTTAAAGATTTATCTAGGCCAAAAGAGAAAATCCTTGAAGTATTTTTACCTTTAAATAATTTAGAGTTAGTTAAACAGTTTCTTAAAGAATATATTCGCCCAAAAATTAAATACTTTATATATTTTGAAAATCCTCAACATAGAAGAGATTTTGCAAATACAATTATAGCTTTATTTAAAAAGGATACCATAAATATTAAAGAATGTACGGAAAGGGTAGTTTTTATAGAGGATGAGGGAGAACAAAAATCAATTATATTAAAATATCATCAGGGTAAGACGTGTCACAGAGGTATTAAAGAAACTATGACTAGAATTAAGCGTAACTATTTTTGGCATAACATGCAGGAAACTATTTCAGCTGTAATAAATGCTTGTGAATCTTGTCGAATGATGAAATATGATAGAAAACCAATTAAACCAGTTTTGCAATTAACTCAAACTCAAGACGCCCCTTTCCAAGAAATATTCATAGATATTTTTAGCATAGACGGAAAGTATTATTTAACTATAGTAGATGCTTTTAGCAAATTAGGTCAGGCAATAGAAATTAGTAATCGTTCCACCCCTGAAGTAGTCCGTGCTTTAATTAAATACTTCTCTATTTATGGGATTCCTGGAAAAATTACCGCAGATCCAGGGACAGAATTTAATAATGAATTAATGAGGGAATTAGCAGACATGTATAAAATAACTCTTCATATTACTACCCCTAATAATCCTAATTCAACAGGTATTGTAGAAAGATTTCATTCTACAATTATAGAAATTTACAGACTGGCAAAATATGAGCATAAATTTACGGACGCAGCTTCGGTTATGACCTATTCCATTATGGCTTATAATCACACTATACATAGCGCTACGGGCTTAACGCCATTTGAACTAGTTTTCGGTCATACTGACTCTAATGACGTGTTTAATATAGAATTTAAAAAAGCTTATATACAACAATTACTCAAAGATCATGTAAAACGTACAAAGTATTTATATCAGTATATTTCTAATAAATTACGCGAGAATAAAGAAGAATTAATAAAAAAGAGTAGTGGTGAGCAAGATATAGAGATAGGGTTAGGAAAAACTATTTTTACAAAACCAGTCAACACTAGAAGGAGTAAGGATAAGCCTCCTTTTCAAAAAGCGTGTGTTAGCGGAGAAATTACTAAAAACATAGTACCCATAAAAATTGGGGATCGTCAAACAAAAGTACCCATTAAAAATGTAAAACGACCTCCACAGGTGGTGCTTGATCGTTCTCGCGATGACGACGAAAAACATCCAATCCCTTCGACTTCAAAAAATTGAAGGCAACCCGGGATTATTGCCGGTAAGGCAAGGTCAGGCTTATAAACAAGAGAATAAGTGGATTATTATTAAAATATTAGATTTAAGTATAATTTTTAGGGATTTAGAATTTAATATAAACCGATATAATGAGTTTGATAAATTAATTATTGTTAATAAGCCATATTTACTTGAATTCACTAATATGAAAATGGAAATAGAATATTTGATAAATAATACAATTGAAAAAGTAAGACAAATAGCACCAATGAAAAGATTTAAAAGAGGTTTGATTAATCCGTTAGGTTCATTTATAAAAGCAATATCAGGTAATTTAGATAATAACGATGCTATTCGATATGATACTCTCATCAATAAGTTACATGACAAAGAAAGTCTAATTGAAAGCAAAATAACATTGGTTTCCAAAATGATGGATTATAATATTAATAGTACGGAAATTTTATATAACAATTCAATCATTATGAGTGAGCGCCTAAAACGCGTAGAACAAATGTTAAATAATATAGCCGCGAAAGAGAATAATTCTATTTATTCAACTTATGTTCTAGGTATCTACAGTACATTTATTAATAATTTTCGTTCAATATATATAAAATTAAATGAAATTGAGACTTCTTTAGCTTTTGGTAAAATTTCTGTACTACATCAATCGATATTAAATTCGACAGAATTGTTATATATATTATTAGGCATAGAAAAATTTCATAGTTTAATATATCCTGTAACAGAAAGTAACTTAGTTAAAATAGAGCAAACGTTTATTATTAAAGCATATGTAAAAGGGAATCAGATTACATTCATAATGGAAGTACCTCTCACAGATAATAATACATATAATTATTATAAGATTTATTCATTACCTATTTTTAATACATTTAGAAATGAAACTTCCATTATTATCCCCGAGTATCCCTTCCTTATGGTGAAAGGTTCTAAATACTTGTCGCTCGCGGCGCCGTGTCAGCAACTTTCCGTCGATAACCAGTACTTATGCACTGAACATGAGATAGTGCCATATGTTACTACAACGTGTACGCAACAATTAATGCAGTTTCAAGAAAACTTATCACGCTGTATACGTCGTGTTACACAAATTGAGGAAGTTAAAGCGCAACGTCTATCACCCGCTCGTTGGATAATATATGCACAGAACGAAATGGTAATGACCTATAATTGTAAAGAAGATATATCAAAAACATCTATATCTGGAACCTATCTGTTAACAATTGATCCTAACTGCGAAATGCATCTTGGTGACCTTCATCTAATATATTTTCGGCATTTAATGGAAAGTAATGCATACAAGGTCACGCCTGTTATAAAGTTACCTGAGATTAATCAAAGCTATTCTACAATTTCCTCCCCAATTGATATTAAAGGAATAAACCTGGATGACGTGAAATATTTGTCGGCAGCTCTAAAGACAAAAAGTGTTAGTGAAAGTGAAAGTGAAAAAGAGTCAATCATAAAAGTCAATAGTGTCAGTGTCGGTACCTTAGTTTTATATTTAATATTAGTTACTATAATTATAATTTTCATTGTTAATAGATTTAAAACTAAAACTTTTACTTTTAATCGAAACCCTCAGAATCCTAAATCTTCCGATGGTTTCGAACTTAAGGAGGGAGAAGTTATGTTGGCTCATGGCATGAGAACGGTGCAAGTAAATGCTTAACCAGCATTCTGAGTATAGTAATGCGAACCCTCTCAAGCCATGGGAACCATTTCAATGTATTTTTAGTATTAATTTTTATGAGAAAGATTATCATTCGACAAGAGCATGCGCTTCTGTTCGGTCGATTCACTACTTTTAAGTTTTAATTCTTTTTGTTAATTTTATAATTAAATAAATTTAATATAACTTTAATTATCTTTTAAAAAGCCCACTCGCGTTCCCGTAAACTTGTCTACCTTTTTTTTGATGTTATTTGTATTATTACTGTTTTTTTTTTATTTCACGTATTGAAACGCCTCATTACAATCATTTTGATGATATAAATAACTTCTCTTTTTTAAAATAGTGGCAATATGATTGAATCGATTATTATTATCATATTTTTCATGTAAATTTTCATTTCTAATGTTAACCCCCTATAGGTTCCTTCTTGAAAAAAATTAATAACCTATGCGCCATTAACTATCTTCCTGAGAAAGTTCATCGAAAGTTCATCAGTTTAGATATTTCATACAACTATACCCTATTTGTGAACCATTAAAGGGTTGACCTTGGGCCTTTAATTATTTTAACTTTTATTTGCATGGAAATTGGGCTGGTTTATCCGTAAATACGTAATAAACACGCAGTCAGACAGATTTTCTCATTTATAATGTTGGTATGGTTATGTTAAAAAGTTTTAGTAATAGTTTTTGAAAGAAAATCATTCTTACCCTTAAAAACTGAACTTAAGCTTTGGCATAATGTCATTATTTCAGACCAAGTTTTTATAATAGAAGAGAACTTATGGAGGTCAACAATTTTGAAAGGGGCTAAAAGTGTCTAGATTTAAATTCTTCGACAGTACGGTGGAACTGAAATGAAAACTTGCAAGTAAATCTACATATACTATAATAAATCTACATATACTAAGTTAAGTTATAGCATTTATCGTAATAAATACTTAATATTTGAGAGACAACGTCTGACAGTAATCGCGTTCAGTTGTAGATTCGAATTCCAAAGGAATTCGAATCTACAAGGAATAGAGATTGATTGAGGAAAGTTCATGACCATTTTCATATCAATGCTCTGGTGAATAATAAAACGCGGCACTGAGATTCTCCATTCCTGACACCTCATTTTAGGCGGAAAGAGGAGAACGGAGTATCTCGACAATAGGTCATCTCTGGAAAATAATTACCTACAACGTTTAAACTCAGAAGTTATCCTACTGCGTCGTAATAGACTGTATAATTATTTTCGTAATATTTTTATTTTTACTTAACATTTAAGTCAATAACAGCAGGAAATGCAAAATAGAATTATTTATATCAAGATTTTCTTTATCATAAAAGAAACAAAAATAAAATTCATAAGTTAACGTAAGCTAAACCTATACAAATTGTATGAAGGCTAATAATATATGTACACATACTTATAATAAGTACATACATACAAAATAACTTCCACCCAAATAAATTCGTTCCCACACAAGCTGTAATAATAATTAATTTGTTAACCCATTAATGCTATACCGACATCAATTTTCATATAAATTTACTCGTTATATAATGATTAATAATATTTGATATTGAAAATCATACTTCATTCACTAAATAGAGTGTGAGTCGCTTTCTACGGCTTAGAGGAACCACAACGTTTGATGTGTTATAATTAAGTTCATTAATTAATAACGTGTATGCCCCAAACTAAGGAAAAGATTTAAAGAAAAAGGCCATATATTCTTTTTTGGTTTTTTTTTTCTCAGCTTCACGCTGTATCTCGCACACAGCAGGGTAGGCAGAGGGAACCTAGTGTTAAGACACTCCGTTCCCCACTTTCCGCCGAATTCGGAGGCATTGCGTGTTAAGTGGCGGAACTTAACGCCGCGCTTTACCTCGACACCAGAGCAAAGAAAATGGAAATATTAAATATTTCCACTCCTCGAGTGGGAATCGAACCCACAACCAGTCGTTTACAGTCACACGCTTGTGCCACTGGGCCACGACTGGCCACATATTCTTCTATTATTTATTTCTATACAAATGTATATTTTTTTGCAAATCCTATAAAAATATGAATACAGGATTCGAATTCTTATACGCTTATTATAACATATTGTTTTATTAATTTCACTCTAAACTATTAAATTCCTGACGATTGGTTAAAGAATAATCTTTTAGTAGCGGAAATTTATGTTTGTTGTTAGCGTCTCTGTAGAGGGATTTTTACACATTTGTGCTATCCAAAGATTATTTCTACGAACAATTGTCAGAAAAGACAATTCTATTTATTAAATATTTTAAATTTTAATGTGTTACTCACCTGCTTAGGATATGAAAAATATTTATAGACTAAAATGATTATATCTAAATTTTCATTACTTCGCTTTGGTAACTAAGACAAATCGCGGCGTTGAGTTCCGCCACTCAACTCAACACGCAATGATTTCGCGCACGCAATTCAAGCCAGTGCGGCGCAGTGCCAAAACGTGTTACTGTAAACGCGATTGATTCGATTCCTACTCGGAAGAATATTTAAATGATTTCCGTATCTCTGCTCTGATACCTTAGATGACGCGCAGTGTTTAGTTCCGTGACTTAACACACAATGTCTCAGATTCGGTCAGAAAGTGAAGAACGGAGAATCTTGACAGTAATTTTCCTCGGCTACCTTACTATGTGTGGAAAAGTATGAAACTGTAAAAAACAAAAGCCCTCTAATAGCTGCTTGCTTTAGCTTGTGTTGCCTAAACTGTAGGATTGAGAAAACTCAATCTTACGGTAAACATTATCCTTCTTCTAAATCTAATTCTAATACTACTAATTTCTACTACTACTAAATACAAAATATTTTCCAATAAACTTAAATACAGTAGAAGCTCTTTATTCGCGGGGTATATGTTCGCTAAATATGCCGCGAATATAGAAACCGTGAATATGGAATGGTCATTTGTATGGTGTTATAGGGGATACGTTCTTAAGCGACGAAATAAATATAGCAAAGACATAAAAAATCGGTTTAATTTAAACTTTTGATTTTGATAAGCTACACCTTCAGGTATAGAGGCAATGGTTTAAAAATTTGGTACCTTGTTCTTGCTTGGCATATTTTAAAAGCTCCTTCAATTCCGACTGATATTCAGCAATGACATTAACAATTTGCCTTTTAAAAATAATACTTCTTTTCATTGATGGCTCAATTTTCATAAAGAAATCCCAAAGCTCATTTGCCATTCTTAAGCAAGATTTTTCAGATTAAATATCACGTTTTCAGTGCTTGTTAAAGCCTGTTCTTCAATGGGTTGTGAATTTAACATTTCGTCTAACTCGGTTTCAGTCAAATCTTCATCTTGTGATTCAAGCAACTGCTGAATGTCACTTCATACCCATGTCGTCCTATTCCACTCGCAGTTTCGGCAATGTTTGCAGTTAAAGATACCGAATGCTTTTTATTTAGGTACTTACATAATATGTATGTACCAATTCGATCCGCGAATAAAGAAATCTTAGACCGCGAATATAGGACTTGAGTTGCAATTTTTTAATCCGCGAGTAGTGAAAACGCGAATGAAGGAAGCGCGAATAAAGAGCTTCTACTGTATTGAAAGAGACATTTAAAAATAAAATAAATGTTTAAAAGTAAAAACTTACCTAAATACTACAACTAAATCACCTTTAAACGCTACCAGTATAAAAACTTAGTTCTCACTTGATCCATTACCCAGCATCCGACTGAAAAAGCTCCAGTGAGACAGAATTCGATATCAATCATCAAAAGCAGACGCTTCCACACTGACGTTTGAGTCTCCAAGTATTTTAGGTCACTTAGGGTGGTTGCGAGAAAGTTTTACTAGTAGGAAGTGTAGTTTATATTAGAGAGGAACTAGTGTCAGGGAACTTTATTCTCCCATTTTTCGGGCAGTAATTGGGTTATACGGATCATTGCACTAGGACTTTCAATTAGGTTACGAGAGCGGGAAAAAGATACATGATTTATTTGAATCACCAATAATATATTAGAGTATACAATATGTTAAAAATCTCAAATATTTTCGTATTCTTTGTAAAATGTTTATTTAAAGTAAATTGCCAAAAAAGTTTTTTGTGCACAGCAGGAAGTCAGCGAGAACCTAGTGTCCAAGACATTCAGTTCTCCACTTAAGTGTACGAGAGTATACTAATTATTTCATTATATATAAAACACTGTACCCGCAACTTTGGTTTGATGGATTGAAAAACGTAAAATAGTGCCAGGAGGAAGAGAAGAGATAATAAGTACATTTATACAAAACAACTTCCACCCAAATACACACAAGCTGTAATAATAATTAATTTGTTAACCCATTAATGCTGTACCGACATCAATTTCCATATAAATTTACTCGTCATCTAAATGATGAATAATATTTGAAATTGAAAATCATACTTCATTCACTAAATATGAGTGTGAGTCGCCTTCTATGGCTTAGAGGATCCACAACGTTTGATGTGCTATAATTAAGTTCATTAATTAATAACGTAAATTGTATGCCCCAAACTAAGGAAAAGACTTAAAGGAAAAGGTCATATTCTTCTATTATTTATTTATATACAAATGTATTATTTTTTGCAAAACGTATAAAAATTTGAACACAGGATTTGAACCTGCGCTTCTTGGAAAGAAAGACCGTCTCTGTAAAAATTCTTATATGCTTATTATCGAATATTGATTTTTTAATTTCACTCTATAATATTAAATTCCTAACGATTAGTTAAAGAATAATCTTTTAGTAGCGGAAAGTTATGTGTGTTGCGTCTCAATAGAGTGACTCTTTCTACGAAACATTGTCGGAGAAGGCAATGCTATTTATTAAATATTTTAAATTTTAATGTGTCACTCACCTGCATAGGATATAAAAAATATTATACACTAAAATGGTTATATTTAAATTTCTATTACTTCGCTTTGGTAACGAAGACAAATCGGGGCATTGCGTTCCACCACTCAACACGCAATGATTTCGGGTGGAAAGCGGTTGACGGATTGTCTTGACAAAAGATATATCGTATAACGATTTCAACGTTTATACGTTATGTACATCAGGATGGATGTAGAACGCAGGGCTTAGCGGTACATAATTTAAGCCATCGTGGCACAGTGCTAAAACGTTTTACTGTAAAAACGACTCATTCGATTCCTACTCGGAAGAATACTTACATTATTTTCGTATCCTCTGATACATTATACGACGCGCAGCGTTTAGTTCTGTGACTTAACGCACATTGTCTCATATTCGGGCAGAAAGTGAAGAACGAAGAATCTTGACAGTAACGTGTGGAAACAGTGGAAAAGTGTGGAAAAGTATTAAACTGTAAAAAACAAAAAGCACTCTAGTAGCTGCTTGCTTTAGCCTGTGATGCCTAAACTGTAGGATTGAGAAAACTCATTCTTACGGTAAACATTATCCTTCTTCTATCAATTTACTTCTAAATTCTACCACTACTAGATACCAAATGTTTTCCAATAAACTTAAATATTTCCTCTAAATCACCCTTAAACGCTACCAGTATAAAAACTTAGTTCTCACCAGATTCATTACCCAGCACCCGACTAAAAAAGCTCCAGTGAAACAGAATCGATATCAATCACTCAAAAGGCAGACGCTTCCAAAACTGACGTTGAGTCAAGTATTTAGGTCACTTCGGGTTGTGAGAAAGTTTTACTAGTAGGAAGTGTAGTTTTATATTATGCAACAAGTTTGGTTTTCGGTTAATTTGTTGCAAATATGGTAGAGGTTGAGAGGGAATCTAGTGTCAGGACATTCTATTCTCCATTTTCGGGCAGTAATTGAGATATTACGTGCTAGATTGCGGAGCTCAATGCTGGGCTTTGAATTAGGTACGAGAGCGGGAAAAGAAACATTATTTATGTGCAATCGTTAATAATATATGGAGTATACAAATAATTCAGCTCAAAATAATTTTTATTCCTTTGTTAGAGATTTGTAAATGTTTTATTTAAAGTATTAGTAAAAGTGCAAAAAAGTTTTTTGCCGTATAGCGGGGAAGTCAGCGAGAACGTAGTGTCCAACATACTCAGCTCTTCACTTAAGTATAAGTACACTCATTTATTTCATTACATATGAGTACCCCGCAAATTTGTTTTTACACCCAAATTCATACAGGAATTTCGAGAAATTCTCTCTTACTTTTTTTATCTTTTTCAAGGACCTGACATATCGACATACAATATATAGACAGGTAGATTACGGAATTAAATGCATTTTACTGGTTACTGCAATTGTTGACGCCTAAAACTTATATAGACCTCGTGGCGTTGTATGACAACGCCTTACTATAAAAGCACTGATTGTAGTTTTCTTTTTCCAATAATGATTTTAGTAAAATTTTTATTCTTATTATTTTTTTTGTGTTGACCAATTGTAATATTGATTTCCACTAGTAAGCACGCAATGTCTCAAATTCAGATGACACATGGAGGAAGGAGGGTTCTTAACATATACTAAAAATAGCTTAAATAGCAACCATATCAGCCAATAAATGACTGACATATCTACAAACCAGTGGCGAAGGGCCCATACAAGCCGATTCTGACCGGCTTCCCTTTTATAATTACATCACTATACTAGGGCTAATTTCTTTCAATTACCACTTTTAGACCGTATAAAGAACCAAACTTGAAAATGTATTTAGCCAACTTTAATTTATCGAAACGCCTAAGTACTTTTGTAGGAAAACAAGCCGACGCGAGACCGGCCTACTTCGTCATTATATCTCCATACTAAAATCACCATAGTGCGCAGTTGTCCCTTTCATTTCCTTGCAAAATAGACCTATATCTATTTCGTTCTAACTTACCGAATTTTACCTCAAATATGCCGGGTCTGTTTGCGGCTTTTTGCAGTTGACGTGTTTCGGAGCTACTGTGTCGGCGAGAGGGAGAATGATCAAATCTGTGCGTGCGATAATACGAAAATAAAGTGTTTATTGAACGTCTATTGGTTAATTTTGAATGGTTTTGGTAACTCAAAACAAAAAAGCATAATGGCTGACGTGTTTGTTTAATCCGTGCGTGTGTGAATGAAAAAAAGAGTTTTTAAATAGTTTATTTAAGTGTTTAGTGTTTCCAAGTTAATTTTCAGCTTGTGATTATTTGTGAATCGGATTGCTCAGAGGTATGATGGCACTCTTACACATAGAATGCTGTTTAACTGATTATTTACTAACCGAAGAAACTTCATTTTGCAAATTGAGTTTCGAAAACAAAAAGCATGTCGTAAGCCTAGGTCGGGCTCTTCCAGATATGACTATCGATTACGAGAGAGAACCACGAACTATTACAAAAAATCTTCTATCGAGTGAACTGTGCTTGGGGAGTGGTATACGTTAAAAAGCGATTCTAATAAGAAGTGTACTAAGTGACGAACTTGTTTAGTGACAAAAGTGCCGTATAATAATAATAAATAGTGACAATATTAACTTAATTGCAAGTTGTAACTTTCTTTGTGTCACAACGTTCGGTTAAATAAGTCTTCAACCATATAACGATATTAGACCGTTGCCATAAAGTTTACGTTGGACTAGTGGTGTATGAAGGACAACAAAATCGAGTCAACCCGAGTTCAATCCCGCGTTGTCGAGCAAGATTTTTATTTAAAAAAAAAAGATTCTAAGATTAAAAACTTTTGTAAAATATTTGTAACATAAAATACATTTACTTTAAGTTATAAAGTTGTTGAAAAAAAAAAACATAAGTTTGTGTTTATAAAAATAAGTTTTTGCTAATTCTTTACAAAACAAATTCAATTACACGTAACTAATAAATATACAAAACCAGTACTATGGACCAATTTGAAGTTTTTTTTGGAAAAATAAAATCAGAGATGGAGAAGCAAACTAAATTAATAACACAAAATATACTTACCCAATTAGATCAAAAGTTAAAACCAATTAAGGAAGAAAATATAAAATTAAAAAATCAAATCGAACACCTGGAGAAAAAGGTCAACAGCTTAGAAAGGGAAAAGAGGAAAAATAACATTCTGCTGTTTGGAATAGAAGAAAAGGAGAAATCACGGACAGAGTTATTGGATTTTACTATGAATATTATTAAAGATGACCTAAATATTTCAGTTCAATATAATGAAATAGAACAAATCAACCGCATCGGAAAACCGAAGGAAGAGAAGACTAGACCTGTCTTTCTAACCTTAGGGACTAATTGGAAAAGAAATAAGACTTTAAGAAATAAAAAAAAGTTTAAGAATATTTACATAGCAGAAGATTTTCCAAAACCAGTATTAGAAAAAAGGAAATCACTGCTGCCAAAACTAAAAGAAGAGAGAGGGAAAGGAAATTTCGCCTACATTAAGTATGACACACTTTTTTTTAAAGATGGGAATCAAAAAAAACAATCAATTTCACCAGTTACTTCTTCCAACCAACCCAAAAAACAAGTAAACTTAATAGCTACAAAGAAACCTAGCAAAGCTAATACTTTTGACTTGATGAGGCAAAGACCTACTACGAGTTCTTCTCTCTCCACATCGAATAAAAACAATAGCAATTAAAAGTAATTGAATGGCAGCGAACAACCCCAATACAGTTGGTCACTGTGGGGTTGATAGACCACCACCCTCCAACATAATCCTAAATGACAAAATAAAAAACAGTAAAAACAAAAAAAAAAAACATCATAATCTTTAAATACTAAAATTGTAATGAGCGATCCCAGACTGTTTAGAATTTGAAGAGGATTTAAAGAAAATAAGATGGGATATAGTTGGAGGAGGCCTATGTCTCAAGACAACCTGACCATATTGTGAATAAAAAATAAATAAATACAAAAATCAACTAAAAAATAAATAAAAATGAAATAAGCTATAATTTAACATACTTAATATATATTTTGTTTAGTTGGAAA
This sequence comes from Dryas iulia moderata, assembly GCA_019049465.1. Taxonomy (NCBI): domain Eukaryota; kingdom Metazoa; phylum Arthropoda; class Insecta; order Lepidoptera; family Nymphalidae; genus Dryas; species Dryas iulia. The sequence goes on along the minus strand of CM032436.1, from coordinate 9,640,431 downwards.
GCTTTACCTAACTTTTAAAATGTATTTTTAGCAATTTTTGTAAGTTTATATTGAGAATAAACGTTCACTGTATTCTTTTTTTTTTTTTTTTTTTTTTTTTTCACTGTATTCTTAATAAAAAAATAAACACAAAAACCAACTAAAAACTTCAAAAAAAAACTAAATAAGCTATAATATAACAAAATTAATATATATATTAATATAAATAGGTAAAATTGAGTATTTTTAGAATTATAAACAGATTGTAGCAATTTTTTTTTGTTTAATTGTAAAATTTTAACTAACTTTTTTAATGCACTTTTCTGTAATTTTATAAGTTTATATTGATAATAAAAGTTCAGTGAATTCTTAATATTAAAAACAAATAAATACAAAAATTAAATAAAAAGAAAAATTAAATAAGCTAATATAAACATAATTAATTGTAATATAATATGATAGAATAGGTTAAATTAAGTTTTTTAATTAAGGATTATAAATAGGTTGTAGCTGTTTGTATGTTTAGTTTGTTTAATTGTGAAATTTAACCTAATTTTTAAAAGCGAATTGTTTTGTAATTTTTGGAAGTTTATATTGATATTAAAAGTTTTCTTAATAAAAAAAATGTATAAAATCAACAAAAACCAAAAAAAAATAAATAAATAAAAATGAAATAAACTAATATAAGCATAATTAATGCAAGGTTAAATAGCTTAATGTAGGTTAAATAAAGTTTTTTAAATATTATAAATAAATTAAAGCTGTTTGTTTGTTTAGTTGTAAAATTTTACCTAACTTTTTTAATGTATGTATTTTAAGGAAATTGGTCAGAGAAATAAAGGCTTTATTTATTTTATTTTTGCTTTCCTTGTCTGCTATTTTCAAATTCGAGTTCTGTTTGGAGTCAAACGGGTTTCACAGATATTAATAACTTAGCTCTGCTAAAAAGCACGTTCAGACCGAAAAACATATTCGTAGTTGCTTGTTACGTAGTTGTTCATGATTTCGGTAATAGTCGCATCGAAAACTTTTTTTCAAATTCGTTTGAAGTTCACAACCGGAAAGTCGACCGCAATCGCGAATTAATGAAAAGGTTTATTGACACCGTTGTTTTGTTAGGAAAACTTTTATCATATTTGAAAGACACTGTTTAAGAACACATCAGTGCTTTCATATATGGTAGAAGTGGGGCATTTCGTCTTCAATCATGAAAGATAAATGCATGCAGATGCACGCAGGCTATTTGGTGAGTTATTTTTTTAATTATCAAATTATATTTTTTGTGTTGTAGTTGGAAGAAGTCGGTTACAAACATACATACAAACTTACATACACATGAAACTAAAGAAAAGCACTGCAATAATTACGGCGATCGAATCGAACCCGCGACCTTTGTGTAAACGTTACATCTCCCGGCGGCGGGAAAAGGCCAACTTGATTTCCCACGAACATGTTTTTTTTTTGTTACGGCTTCCCTTCTCTAAGAATCCACCCCTCGCCACTGCTTACAACATATTAATACAAAAATCTTATTTTAATTACCAAAATGTACCCTATTAGCAAATTTCGTCTACTACACTAAACTATATACCTACCTCATGGGTAAGTATATTAGAGATCATAAATCAAGTGTATTATGTGCGACTCATTCACATAACACAAAGCCGCTATAAAAGCTGCATTATGTTAAACGCCATATCAATAACATGGCTTTATATTCGATTAACAGGAAATACATGGCGTCGACGAAATATATGGGCCAATGTGTCAACGTCAGAGCAAGAAGCACGAAGATTTAAGCATTTATCACACGCGTAAACCACGTTTGGAATTAGCATATTTTACTTTAGGCTTTCTAGAAAGCTAAGTGTTAAATAACTTTTATTAATGTCTTCTCTTTTCTTTCGCATTTTTTGTGTAAGAGGTGTTGGACTGACTTTGTGTAGTTGTTTTTGAAAAGTCATGAAAATTATTGTAACCAAGTAGAATAATCTTTGTAATCGTAATAGATAATGGATTCGATTTCAAAAGATCGGATTAAATACATTTAAACTAGCGGCCCGCTGGCGCGGGCTATTCCCGCGCTATCCCCTATTTCAACTCTTTAGAGGTAGATTTTTGAAAATTTAAGTAGCCTATGTTTGACCTTAATTTTTTTACTACTTTCATTCTAAATTTATAATACATGTATGGATTTGTTAGTTACTTGCGTGACCTTGAGCGTGACCTTGAGTTTCACCACTCAACGCGCAATATGTAACTTTCGGATGAAAGTGGAAAACGGAATGTCTTGACACTAGATTCTCTCAGACTATTCCGCTATAAAAACATATAGGCTGCTATGAAAGTCAATTCTACAATGTAGCTGCGGCGGCCAGATAAAATATATCTCTTCCCTTCACTCAGGCGTAGGCTTAGCGTGCTTTCTGACCGAAATTGACAACGCTAGCTCTAACTAGATTAGAGCCCGATTTCTATTAAATTACAAAATAAGTATTAAAACAAAGGCTAGAACAAAGGCAGAGCTAATGCCAATTTTGTTAGTCATCAGTGTAATTTTGTCATTATTTAAAGTTATTAGGCATATACAAATTCATTATTCAGTCAACAAAAAAGCAGCTCCACGCTTTTACCTGCATAGCTGAGTAGTCATAGAGGGTAGTGTCAAAACACTCCGTCCTTCACTTTCCGTCCGAAATCGAAATATTGCGTATTAAGTGTTTAAACTCAACGTCATAGGACATATACTGATGCGCATATTCTAGTCTTCTTAGGACCTGTCCATATTAAGAATATCATATATCTTTTTCTTTATTCAAAATACGTTGCTGAACAAGACAACAGGAATTTGGATGCGGGTTAAAATTGGCAATGTCGCGTAACTGGCTATAATACTTGTAAGAATTGCAAGAGAAGTGGATTTAAATGATGCCACGCTTAAGTTTATTATATAAAAAATCAATATATTTAAAATACATCAACCATATACATATTGCAGTACATGGTTTTTAAACCAATGTAAAAAAAATATAATAAGATGGTCCTTAGGATTCTATACATTTGCTGAACCTATCCAACATCCAACGTTGTAGAGAAAGAAATCCAGAGCCTGCATCTTTAGCTTCTCTATCGTTAAATTTTCCGAAATCAAACCCGTGACCATTACAAAATGTTTTTAACTAAAGAGAAAATATTTGCTTTTTAATGTAAATTTTACTTCACACCATCACACCTTTTCCCGCATAGTAAGGTTAACAGAGAGAAGTTAATATCAAGAGAGTCTGTTTCGTTCCGCCTCTAATCGAAGCATTATAGTTGAGTGTCAGAATTAAACGCTGCACTTTACTAACGGCAAAACTACTACTACTCTTTACTAACGGTGGCAAAATTTATTACAATTTCTCATTATATTGAAAAGAACAAACTAGCACATCACTACACTCTCTTTTTCATTCATACTGAAATTACGTATTAAATGTATAAATTTTGCTCCCTATGAATGTCGATTTTGAACCCATCTCCCATGATTGCAAAATCACAATGCAGCTAAAAATCCTCTGCCACTACAGCGACGTATAGAAGCTCTCATTACCATACGAACTAAACCATATAATGGCCGTGTGATAAACTGGAAATTGAGAGTAGTTAGACTAATTACAAACTAACGTAAATTAGTTAAAGAGCATACGAGGCTAAGGTGATATTTTACTTGGACGTTCCACTACTTAAAAGTTGCTTGGCATCAAGAGGTGGCTTTTTCATATATTTTAAATATATACTATGTAGATAGTGTGAGTGGTGGTTCATAGGTTCGATTTTAACTCAATTACTTTAGAATCAATGCAAAATATGTTTTGAGGGATAATAACTACGCCAAGAAAAGATATAGTCAAGACACTCTGTCTCCGCTTTTCGCGAATCCAGCGTTACGTACCTGCGAACGGACGTTAACATTGGAATTAGTCTTAAACACATAGAGGGGACAATAAGTAACTAGTCATTTGAAAGAGTGGAAATCAAGCCAAAACTATCGTGGTACAGTCAGGACGCTGTCCCATTCAACACAATGGTTTAAAAGTAATATTTTTTACCATTCGTGTTATATGATTCTTATAGTGAAAATTTTGCTAAATTTAACATAATTTAAATATATTGTAATACAAAAAAGGTCCAAGCAAGGCAAGGCAAGTCCGCGTGGAATGAGCGCAGGAATGTTCGTTGAATTCCACTGCTACATCGTTGTACCGAATCTTCTAATATAAATTAAAAGAGTAACATTTTTTTTTATTTATTTAACCTAGTATATACCAAAAAAAAATTGAACGGTATGGGTTTTAAAAGAATATACGATAATTAAGTGGATTTCGGAATATTCGATTATTAAGTGGAAGTGGATATTTAATATTTCTATTTTCTTCGCTCTGGTGTCGAGGCATTTGGTACCAAAGATAAAGTGTGACTTTGAGTTCCGAAACATAATACAATTCAAAACTTAAAGTCTAAGATTGAGACATTGCGTGTTGAGTAGTGGAACTCAGCTCCGTACTTTTACTAAGGTACCTACCAGAGCGAGCGAGCGAGAGAGAAATGAAAATTTAAATATAATCCTTCCTTAAGTGGGAATCGAATCTACAACCATCGCGTTTGCAGTCAGACGCTTACTGCGCCATTACGGCCTCAATGGAATAAGTTATTATTTTCATACTAAATTCAAACTAAAGATTCTTCGGTGTAATGGAAAAGCAAATTCTAGGAAAACAGCGCTCATTTTATTACATATTTTCAACGTTCCACAAAGAAATACTGATACAAAAATTGAATTAGTGTTAGAAAAAATCAAGTCTTTATAATATTTTCTCTTTATAATTCTTTGCCTAAATATTTAAGATAGATATAAAGGAGAGATCATTTTTTATGTGTCCTGATATTGAAAAGATTCGTTATACAATACAAGTGTACATAAGTCTAAACCAGAATAACCATTTTTTTAAATAATCAATATTTTTCAATTTCGAATTTGAATTAACTAAACCCGTGTAAGTAAGTCTTAAATTATTAAATATCTAAATAAGATATAAAACACATTTTTAGAAAATGTTAAAAGTCAAATCACAGTGAATTTTAAATTTTTATATTAGGGTAAAACTAGGTAAAACGCCCCAGTTGACAAAACGCCCCACAGCCATAGCAGGCACATTAAGAAAGCTAGATGATACACTTATTGCATGGAGAGTAGCCATAAGTTGATAAACAACATAGCTAATGTGCACGTGTGGTTTATTACGCTCCCTTAAAAAATATTAATAAATTTAGTGTTTCAGTGAAGTTACAATTTGTGGTAAGTTGCAAATATTTTTTTATATTTTAATACTCATTAAATTTAAGTTAAATTGATATTAACTGTTGAAAATACACATAAATACACTTTATTATAAATGTTCGTTAAACGTGATAACTTTGAAATTGAGGCTTTTTTGTTGATAGGGCGTTTTAAAAAGCAAAATTTGCAATACGCCCCACCGCATGTTTTTCAAAATGCCCCCGTACCGAAATTACATAGATACCAATTTATATTGTATTTTAATTACAGAGTATGTCTCTTAAATATAAACGCAAGACTCTTCGAGCTTCTTGGAGCCAATGCGATCTGTATGAAGTAAAAAAATGGGAGAGAATGAAGCTTCAAAGCACTTCAAAGTTCCATCTTTGAGAAGCACCTTAAAATTGTTCGGATATGGACATAAATAAAAGCGTTGAATGTACACAAAATTACTACATAACAAAGTCTCCTGAAGACTGGATTCAAGTTTGACACGTTCAGGGTACCACGTTTGTGTAACAACTATGGGCAGAAAGCTGAGAGAGAAGCTGTTAAAAGCAGCAAGATTTGATTTTATTCTATTCAACTATTTTATGATGATTTTAATTTGGTTTATGTCAAAGTTAATTGAAAAGACTGTTATGTTAATCGTTAATTTAGAAGACTGGTGTTTTTTATTGTTACAACTTTTCTTTTAATTAATTACTTACAAATGAAAATGTTTTTTTTTTTATTTAGAGTTTTTAAGGACTTTTAAGTCTTGCCTTACCTTTGTGTTATGTTTGTAAGTTATTAAACTATTGATATATTGTGTTTTTTTACGTTTTGGATAAAATTTAGGTATGGACATATATGAGGACATTTTAAATTGCATGGGGCATTTTATAATACAAGACGAGGCGTATTAGGTAACATGTACCTGATAAAACGCCCCACTCCATGTCGACAAAAAAATTGAAATAGATCTTTAACCATCGTTCCAATTACATTAAGCTTTTGTAAAATTATTGTTAACGAACCAATTAACGTCCAGGAATAAAAGAAATAATTAAATCTATGATTATTTGGGTTTTATTGAAGATTAAAAAAAGTGGGGCGTATTACCAAGTTTTACCCTATCTAAAAATATTTTACTTATACATTTTTATTATAGGTAACCTTTGCCCGTATAGCATATCAGGCTGACGGATACTAGTGTTAAAACATGTGTCGAGACATTAGGGCGTTAAGTGGTGGAATTCAACGCTGCATTTTCCACCCAAATGATGAAAATGAAAATAATTAAAATATACCCTTTTCCTTCACTTGGAAACCGAACCCACAACCAATATCATTTACACTATCTCACTGAGCCACATTGGTATATTAATTTTTAATACAATTAAATAAGGAGAAATAGCAATTTTATACCAAAAATACTTTTACGACTGTCAGAAGTGTTGTTCACACTACATATCGAATAACGATTAACCTCAGAGACACAAGTTTGTAAGACACAAAAAACTGTATTTCGCTTAAAAATTCTTTCATGCTTTTTAATGAATCTACAACACTGGACTGCATGTCGAAATGTTTATTTTGATGTGAAAAAATGTTTGAAATACTCTTTGTGTTAACAATGTGAAATGGACAAACGTTTGAAGCTCCGCTTCTCTTTGAAATTACATATAACGTGAGGCAGTTATGTTTTAGGATATGTTTTTTTAATTTTTAACTTTCAGTCCTAAGCTTGGTACCAATCGAAATATGTCATTTTGAATTACGTTGCTTTAGTCGAAAAATATTTCTATTGAATCATACACGAATACTAAGGAACGGACTGGTCTGATGCTTATGTGCTCTTGTCTTCTCGCTATGCCTATTCGAAACATTATGGGCTAAAAAGTACTAGTCAATATAAATTTTTTTGGAAAGAGTAAAGTTATAGTTCATACATATGCTGTTAGAGTAAATTTATATAGGCGATATCGTAATGATTTAGTGTTTTTAAACTAAACATATGCGCAATATTCATGAAAACATGAAATAGATTAATAAAGATACATCAAAATGTAGGGGAAATGTTAACACATTTTTTACCACTCCGCCAGCACGGCAGGCAAGGAATATAGAGTTATGAGACTTTCTCACTGAGTTTGCTATCATGTCGTCGGCAGCCCATACGCCTGTTGGTTTTGTATTAGGTACTTAAAGAAGCGTATTAAAAGTTTCAATACAGTAGTATTTCGCCGATTGAAGATCGAAATCACAAGCATCAGATTAAAGGCAGACAACTGGATCCTTTTTTTAAACTTGCCTAACAAGTATTAAAATAGGTATAGGAAGATAAACGGAAAGTGATCTTTCATTATTGATGTTATATTTTCTCAAAACATAAAAAATAATGTATGCATGTATGTATATAAAAATAAACAAAAACAAAACTTTTACCGCATCGATATTGAAAAAATACCTTTAATTAAAACGTACACAAAATATGCAAAAAGAGCTAAAATCTCTACAAATTCACTGAACACATCAATTTTCGTTTGGACATGGCGTCCTTACCAAAAATATTTATTTTCTTATACACCACAACAAAACGGTCTAAAGCATCGGTGATGAAATGTTTAGGATCACGTATTTGACAATGAATGTGAATTGAATATTCTATTTATTAATAGGGAAATAGGAATAAATTTATCACAGTATTGTAACATTGTAAATAAAATTCTTTTATTGGTGAATAACTGATTGACTTAGTGAAATGTATTTTTTTGTAAGAACCAGGGTTCCTCTGTTAATTTATTTAAATATATAATTTAGTTCGGGCAAAATAAATATGTGGCCAGTCATGGTCCAGTGGCACAAGCGTGTGACTGTAAACGACTGGTTGTGAAAATGAAGAACACAGTACAGTACAGTTCAGCTATTGAGGTACTATCTTACTTTAAGCTATAGGTACAGATATTCTAAATTATTGACCAGTTATACCCACCTTAATAGAACAAATTTAAACTACATCTCAGGTTGTCCTGGCATTGTACCAGGCACAATTTTATAAAAATATTATATTGCCACACGATCTGATCAAACGTGCAAGTTATTCATGTAATCGGGTTACAAGGAATATAATTTTTTAAAATGCCTTTTTTACAACGATTGATATGTTGAAAAGCCGTCGTGGCGCAATGGTACAACGTCTGACAGTAAATACGACATTTTTTGATTCTATTCCCACTTGGGGGAATGATTGTTTTAATTCATTTCTTTTCGTATTTAAAACAGAAAACGTGGCGTTGAGTTCCGTCACTCAACACTTAACATCTTGATTTCGAGCGGAAAGTGGAGGACGAAGTATCCATTATACTAGTTACAGCCTGACTAACCCGCTAAATTTAAATTATTTTCCTGCTTTTGAACAAAATCTAACTCAATAATGTTATTTTCAGTACAAACATATATTCGGGTTTCAACCTACAAAACTACTTTTCACCGAAGCTTGTTCGCTGTAAGGCGAGCGTTTGACACATTATACTATTGACACATTTTCTTTAGAGCATCATTTTACCCAAATGTTACTCTTGGGTTTACCTAAATTAGAATTGACCTATCTATAACTTCTATAATCATAGGCTGGCTTTAAGCGACTTAAAAAAACTATATGTATATGCAGTCGTATAACTCTTAATTAGTATCAAAAACATATTTTTAAATTTTTCGCGATAATTACACATTTTGAAATAAAAGTAATTTCAAACCGAATTAATCGTGTCCGAAACGTGGGGTTTTCTAAAAAAAGTGCCTAGAAACACCATTTTCTGCTTTCCGCCCGAGCTCAAAAATTTGATGTTGACTGGTAAAACTCAACGCCGTTCTTTATATTATCAAAACGGGAACAAAAAGTAATTTAAGCATAATCATTCCCACGAGTTGAATCTATCTCATATCCACTGCGTATACAGTCAGAAGCTGTAACAATGCAGCACGATGAACTCAGCATAACAGTGAATTCATACTTAATAAGTGTAATAATATTTCGATACAATTACTTTAGTGAAAAAGTTTCTTAATTTTGTTTATTCCAAAAATAACTTTTAAAAAGAACCTAAAATAAAATACTCTCTAACAGAGCATATTATTTATTAAACATATTTATTAAACTATTTATTAAAAATAGCTACTAACTCTACAGACATCTATCTAATTTTAAATAGTATAAACATTTTAATTAGTTTTGTTTCGTTCAAAATCCGAAAGTTCCCAAACTTTTGACATTCGGTCTCTCTATTGACGAGTTTTATATCGCCTGTCGTCATTACTAACTCTAACAAGCGAAGTTTCAGCAAAATTAATAAACTTTACTTTACCTTTAGCACTCTTATTATTATTAGAATAAACGATTTTGTGAATGGATTGAAAGTATAATTCAATATTTGTTGAAACTTATGACCGTTTTGCCCTCGTAGTCTCTGCCCTTTGTTTGCTGTGCCTTTAAAAGTTAAAAAATAAATATAAGATATAACTTAGGTTTTGTGACTTTGCTAATTCGATATTGTATCATATATTTTATTTATTTAAATTATAAAAAAAATACATTTATATATTATTGTTTACGTTTTTTCCTGCATAACAAGGTCGTTCTAAACAACATACTTTGTTCTTCAATTTTAGCTAAAATTATTATGGATTGAGTGACGCAATACAACGTCGCACTTTCTCTCACTTAAACGAGGATATGAAAATAGTTTAAATAAAATTTTATCATTCCCCGATAGGGAATCCACAACTGACCACATCTACTGCCACTAAATTCTTCATATGATTTTTGTAACTTCTATTATCATTTTAACAGTTTGTTTCCATTCTACTAATGCTTTAAAATAATAAACAGCATTCATTCTACGATCAAAGCTTAACATAGATCTATAGGAATATCCAACACTATCGGCCCTTTGCTGCCTAAATGCAGTGCCTTTTATTGTCCTTGACTAAATCGTCTACATGGTAGAGTACATTTACTAAGTATCGTCCGATACGTGTCCCCTTCTCCTAAAATCTTTGTACCTCGACGGCTATCAGTTCTTTTTATTTTGTGTCTCTCCCACTATTATTTCCACTAAGATATTTCCTTCCCGAAAGTTGTTAGGATTATATTCTTAATATCATTGGTTTTAGACAAACCTTGATTTTAGAAATGTGACAGAAATATAAAATGTGAGAATACCTACAAAACATCTTGACTAACATGACCTGTTATAAAAAAATCCTGGAACGTACCGCTTCATATAATCGTTTAAACATACTTACTTCTATGACGTATTATCCTATTGGGAAAAAGGGCCATGTTGTACAATGTTGAACAAGAATATCCTTTTAAAAATAAAAATTTTAAAAGGAATTATCCACATCGCTATTGAAATAGCAAACTACAATGTATGAAAAACAATTGTAATTACCTGAGTTCTAATACGTATTGTTTTTTCACAGATGCTCTAGGACGTCCTACAAGAGCATTGTAAGGAGACCCGCGAGGGAGAATTTTGGCAAAACAGGAAGTTAAATGATACAGGAAACTGTTGGGTGTGTTTTGTAGGATCAATTGTTTTGGCAACGTTTGATTTACATGGACCCTGGAACTTCGAAATATTTTAAGAATTCCAAATTGAACATCTAAGCTCAGAGTTAAAAGAGACGTCGGGGGTTAAAGGCTTGTGATCACACAAATTTAACCCGTTTAAAAGTTTAAATGAATGCTGTACTTTCCAGGATCTTTCTACCAGGTAAGGGGGGGGGGGTGTATATTACAAGATGTTTTTGTACGGTTTTTTTACATTTTAGTTTTATGTTTGCTCGTAATTTTTAAAGTATAAAAGGTTTTGGACTTAATGTCAAGAATACAAATCATATATAGTCAGTACCGAATGGTCGGTAGAATTGGTTAGGGACACAGAAGCAAAAAGAACTGTGGCCGTTGGGGCGGGAAAGATTTTGAGACGAGCGCATATTATTGATACATAGGTACACTATCATTTTAACGTTTTTATTGAAGGTCAATAAAGGGCACTGGATTCAAGTAGCAAAAGGTTGTTGGCGATCCCTATGAAGATGATATAAAGAATTAAAAAAGCTTAGCGGCAGTAGACGTGGCTAGTGGTGGAATCGGGGAATTATAAATTTTAATTTAAACTATTTTCATATCCCCGTTTTAGTGAGACAAAGAGCGGCGTTGCATTGCTTTACTCAAATCAGAATGTCTTATTTTTGGCTGAAAGTGGAGAATGGAGTACGGTGACACTAAGTTCTCTAGAATAACCCTGTTATGCAGGAAAAAGCGTAAACAATAATATAACCTTAAAATATTTTAATAATTTTAATAAAAAAAATATATAATATAATTTTAAATGAGCAAAGCCACAAAACGTAATTTATATCTTTTTTTATTTTAACTTTTAAAAGCACAGTGAACAAAGAGCAGAGACTACGAGGGCAATTCGGTCATAAGTTTCAACAACCTTTAAAAATATACTTCCAATCCATTTACAAAATCGTTTATTCTGATAACAATAAAAATGCTAAAGGTAAAGTAAAGTTTATTAATTTTGCTTAAACTTCGCTTTCGCTAGAGTCAGTAATGACGACAGGCGATATAAAACTTGTCAATAGAGAGACCGAATGTCTAAAGTATGGCGAACTTTCGGATTTTGAACACAACTCATTAAAATTTAGATAGATGTCTGTACATTTTGTTATTATTTTTGTTCAATGCATAATATGTTGTTAGAGAGTATTGTATTTAAGAATATTTTGAAATGTTATTTTTGGACTTAATAAAGTTAGGAAACTTTTTCATTAAAGTAATTGTATTGAAATATTATTACATTTAATTTAATAAGTAAGAATTCTTTTTTATGCTGAGTTCATCGTGCTGCATTATTACAGCGTCTGACTCTATACGCCAATGCGTAGGTATATGGGATAGACATGGGATAGATTCTACTTGTGGGAATGATTATGTTTAAATTACTTCTTGTTCCCGTTTTATTAATAAGCACGGCGTTGAGTTTCACCATTAAGTTTCAACATTTAATTTTTCGAGTTTGAGAGGAAAGCAGAAAATGGAGTTTCTAGACACTATTTTTACAAAACCCGAACATTTTACAACAATAAGTATTTTAGAATACTAAAAATATACGCGATTAGTCTGGTTTGAAATTAGCTTTATTTAATAATCATTAAATATTCAAGATCTTATTAAAAAATACTTTTTTGACATTTTATACATAGGTTAGGTTCTAATTTAGGCAAGCCCCAGAGTAGCATTTGGGTAAACTGAAGCTCCAAAGAAAATATGTCAATAGTATAATGTGTCAAACGCTTGCCTTACAGTGTACGAGCTTCGGTGAAAGTAGTTTTCTAGGTTGGAATATGTACTGAAGATACGTTTGAACTTAAGTAGAAAAACAGGGAAATAACTTAAATTTATAAAATATCTTGTAATATACAAGCGTGGAAAAGAGAGATATCTTAAAAATTAAATATACATTTTTTAATCTCCAAGATGTTACTTGTTGAGTGGCGGAACTTAACGCCACGCTTTCTACTTTAAACTAAAAACCGTCTCTGTCCCACTGCGCCACGGCGGCCATTTTTCAACATATCAATCATTGTAAGAAATGGCATCGTGTAATATATATTCCTATATTATATATTGCTTATTGTAACTATGGCTATATTATATATTCCTTATTACAATAAGGAATATATTAGGTTACAACCTAATTAGTTAAATAATCGTTTGACAATATAATATTTATTTCATAGTACCTGATGCAGTGCTAGGACAACCAGTATACAAAGTTGAAATTTATTCTATGTATCTCATAATATATTTGTTCATATATCCAGTGATTATATAAAAAATCTGCATAGCTTAAAGTAAGACAGTAGCTGGAACCGATCTGAACTGACGTCTGTGGATTACCAAAAATAATCAATAATTAATAAAAAATAATCAATAAAACAATCTTTTCAGCTCCACGCTTTTCCCACGTACCGGAGAAGTCAGACAAGACCTAGTGTCAATAAACTCCGTTCTCCACTTTCGGACCGAAATTGAGTCGTTGTTGAGTGGCGGAACTCAACGCTTCGCTTACTCTTAAGTACCAAACCGGAAAAATAAAAATTGAAATCTTTCCAAAATCTTTTTATAGTAGGTTTTATTATTGTAAATATGCAATTTAATTCTACACATTTATCTTACTTCAATTAAATTATATATTCAAAGGAATTAACAAAGAAGTTTCTTGTTCTTACAAAAGAATCGATTAGTCATTCACCAACAAAAAATAGTACATGCTACAATAGGATTGACAATTTTATTCCTATTTCGATAATAATAAATGGAATATTCAATTCACATTCGTTTGCAAATACGTGATCCTAAAACATTCCACCGATGCGCTAGACCATTTAGTTTGTGGATATAAAATAAAATTGTTTTGTTTAAAGTATGCTATTTCCAAACGAAAATTGGTGGATTCAATGAATTTGTACAATTTTGTATCTATTTTGCATATATTTGTTTTGCGTTTTAAAGGATGTATTATTACTTTTAAACATTTTTAAAGTGTTTTTTCCACACTTAGGAAAATTGAAAAATATATTAATGGATATATTACTGTTTTTCAATATCAATGCGTAATGTTTTTTGTCGTTTTTTTTTATAAACGTGCATACATATTTTTTATGTTTTGAGAAAAGTAATAAAAACAAATAATGAAAGATCAGCCGTTTATCTTCCTTATATCTAATTTTATACTTGAAGGCAACTTTAAAAAAATGAATCACTGTGACTTGAAGTCACAAGCATTAGGACTTGTAATTTCGATGTTCATTCGCCGAAATTACTGTATTTAAATTTTTAAATAGGCCTCTTAAGTAATACAAAGGCAGGCGTTGGGCGCCACTGCCACGACATGGAATGATAGTAAATTTCAGTGAGAAAATCTTAACTTTATATTCTCTGTGCCTACCCAGCTACTAGTGGGAAAAATGTAGTTATAATTTCCCCTACACATTTTGATTGCTTTATTAATCTATTTCATAATTTTAAATTAAAACATGCCTTATCGCCTACATAAATTTACCTAAACCAGCATATGCCCCTTTACTTTTGGCTATAACCCTTTCCCAACATATTTATATTGACTAGTCTTTTTAGAATATATTCTGAATAGGTATAGCGGAAAGACAGAGAGAACATAGTATCAAGACAGTCCGCTCATTAGCTATTTGTGTATGATCAATAGAAATATTTTTCAACTAAAGCGAACTATTCGAAATGACGTATTTCGCTTGGTACAAGCTTAGAAATGAAACAAAAACTAAAAAAACATATCTAAAACATAAACTGCCTCACATTTATATGAAATTTCAAAGAGAAGCGGACTTCAAACGTTGTCATTTCACATTTGTAACACAAAGAGTATTCCAAACATTTTTTTCACATTCAAAATAAAAATTTCGACGTATGCAGTCCAGTGTTTGTAGATTCATTAAAATGAATGAAAGAATTTTAAGCGAAATACAGTTTTGTGCCTTAAATAAACTTGTCTCTCAGAGGTTAAATTGTTATTCGATATGTTGAGTTAGAATGACAATTGTAAAAGTAAAAGTGTTTTTGGTATAAAATGGCATTTTTAAAAATTTAATTGTATTAAAAATTAATATACCAATGTGGCTCAGTGAGATAGTGTAAATGATATTGGTTGTGGGTTCGGTTTCCAAGTGAAGGAAAGGTATATTTCAATTATTTTCATTTTCATCATTTGGGTGGAAAACGCAGCGTTGAATTCCACCACTTAACACCCTAATGTCTCGACACATGTCTTAACACTAGTTTCCCTCTGCCTGATTTACTGCACGGGCAGGTTACAATAAAAATGTATACCTACGTAAATTATTTTCAGATAACATAAAAAAATTAATCACTTTGACTGCTTAGCCATTTTCTAAAACTGTTTTTCATATCTTATTATATATTTAATAATTTAATACTACTTTCACGGGCTTAGTTACAACAAATTCTAGTAAATTGACTTGTCATAGCAGCATATATATTTTTATAGCGGAATAGTCAGAGAGAACCTAGTGTCAAGACATTCCGTTTTTCGCTTTTCATACGAAAGTTACATATTGCGCGGTGAGTGGATAAACTCAATGTCGCACTTTTGTCTTTCCAGAGAGAGATACCTAAAAAAATAAATATAATCAATCTGATGTTTGCAATTTAATCCCCAATCGATAACGATTACAGTTAAATGTCGCCACATGTCTTCACTATATTCTATAATAAATAAAGTTATAAACAATAAAATCTAATTAGTAGGTATATAGCCAAGAATTTTTGAGAATCGACACTTCGAAATTTTATATCTTTTCAAAAAGATCTTAACAAATTTTGCCTTCTATCTTATATAAAAACAGGGAAAAGAAGACATTAATGAAAATGATTTATCACTTAGCTTTTTAGTAAGCCTAAAGTAAAATATGCTAATTCCAAACGAAATTTAGGTGTGTGATAAATCTTATACATCGTCGTGCTTCTTGCTCTACGTTGACACATTGGCTCATATAATTTCGTCCGACGCCATTTATCTCCATTACTGAATAAAGCCATGTTATTGATATGTTGTTTAACATAATGCAGCTTTTATAGCGGCTTTATGTTATGTGAATGGGTCGCACATAATACACTTGATTTATGATCTGTAATAGGTATACTTACTCGTGATGGATATAGATATAGTGTAGTAGAGGAAATTTGCTAGTAGGGTGAGAGTACATTGAACTCGATCATTGCTTTTATATTAAGACTTGTCATACGATGCCCGTCGGCTGCATAAGTTTGGGTGTCCATCAAAATATAGTATCCTAATAATATGCATTTTACTTCCTTATTGTCCTATCTATATATTGTATGTCGATATGTTAGGTCTTGCAAAGTATAAAAAAAAAGTAAGAGAGATTTTCTCGAAAATTCCCTGTGTGAATTCAGGTGAAAACGTGGTTTTACGTTTTTAAATCCAGCAAACAAAGTTGCGTTACAGTGTTTTTATAAATAATGAAATAATTAGTAAGTACTCTCGTACACTTAGTGGAGAACTGAATGTCTTGGACACTAGGTCTCGCTGACTTTCCCTGCTGTGCACAAAAAACATTTTTTGCAATTATTTTACTTTAAATTAAAACATTTACAAAAGAATAAAAATACTACTATTGAGATTTTAAATAATTTGTTATGCTCTAATATATGATTGGTGCATGCAAATAAATCATGTATCTTTCCCGCTCTCGTACCTAATTGAAGTCTAGCAATGAGCACGAATAACCCAATTACTGCCCGAAAATTGATGAATAAAGTTCCCTGACACTAATGTTCCCTCTCATAATATAAAACTTACACTTCCCTACTAGTTAAAATGTTCTTGCAACCCGAAGAGTGACCCTAAATACTTGACTCAACGTAAGTTTTGAAAAGCGTCTGCCTTTTGATGATTCATATCGATTTCTGTTTCACTGAGCTTTTTCAGTCGGATGATGGGGGTTAAATGGATCAAGTGAGGAACTAACGTTTTTATATGGTACGTTTTTAAATGTGATTAGTTGTTAAGTATTTAGGTAATTTTAACTTTTAAACATTTTTAAAGTTTATTACATATGACTTAGGAAATTTATTTAAAATCTCTTTCAATATTTAAGTTTAGTGGAAAAAAAATATTTGGATTTAGTAGTAGTAGAAAATTAGTAGACTAGAAATTAGATTTAGAAGAAACGATAATGTTTACCGTTAAGATTGAGTTTTTCTCAATCTATAGTTTAGGCAAACAAGCTAAGCAAGCAGCAATTAGAGGGCTTGTGTTTTTCAGTTCATATCAGCAGAATGAGAACAATATTTAATCTTGTATTGCACAGCATTCTGTAGTTACTTGCGGGGCTTGACTTTTTGTTTTCACTTTTAATCTTTACACGTTATTTGTGTTTTGTAGAGAAAAGAGAGATTGAAGCACGCATGGCAGGTTAGGAGGACGTAGTGTCAAGACACTCCGTTATCCACTTTCTGCCCAACTTGGCGTGTTTAAGGATGTTTTGTTTTATTACCAGAAATGAAAATAAAAACGACGCGATAAACATACTTATAAAACATATAAATATTTAAAAGAGGCGGACTCAAACCGGCCCAATTTTCAAACCGTTTGCGGTCTGAGTGCCCTCTGGCGATCAGAGCCATACCGTTCTATCGCTAGGTAGTAGCTATACTTCGAAATTCTTCGCTTGTTGCAATTTGTATTTGCTATGAGGATCTCTGTAGACGATTTCAGATTGGTGCAGGTTCAAGTCCCGCTATATTCAAATTTTTGGAGGTACATACAACAAAATATTTGAGGGGATTGGCGCTGTATACCGAAATACAAGCAACTAGTCCGGATACAGAGGATATCTGTTTTTATTGTGATACCTTTTCTAACTTTAGCCTTTTTATAATGTTAGTATAGAACATCATATTTGTTTACTTCATACTTTAAAAAGTTTGAATAATAGTTTTACAAAAGAATCATTCTTACCATTAAAAACTGAATTTAAGCTTCGGCATAATGTCATTATTTTAGACCAAGTTTTTATAATAGAAGAGAACTTATGCAGGTCAGCAATTTTGAAAGGGGCTAAAAGTGTCTAGATTTAAATTCTTCGACAGTATGGTGGGACTAAAATGAAAACTTGCAAGTAAATCTACATATACTAAGTATCTACATATGCTAAGTTAAGTTATAGCATTTATCGTAATAAATACTTAATATTTGAGAGACAACGTCTGACAGTAATCGCGTTCAGTTGTAGATTCGAATTCCAAACTGAGGAAAGTTCATGGTTATTTTCATATCAATGCTCTGGTGAATAATAAAACGAGGCACTGAGATTCTCCATTCAGATTTTAAAATTATTTTCGTAATATTTTTATTTTAACTTAACATTTACGTCAATAACAATGGGAAATGCAAAATAGAATTATTTATCATAAAAGAATTCATAAGTTAACGTAAGCGAAACCTATACAAATTATATGAAGGCTAATAATACATACACATACATATAATAAGATCATACAAAATAACTTCCATATAAATATATAAATAAATTCGTTCCCACACATGCCAAGTAATAATAATTAATTTGTTAACCCATTAATGCTGTACCGACATCAATTTCCATGTAAATTTACTCGTTATCTAAATGATTAATAATATTTGAAATTGAAAATCATGCTTCATTCAAATATTAATGTGAGTCGCTTTATATGGCTTAAAGAATCTATATCTACAACGTTTGATGTGTTATAATTAAGTTCATTAATTAATAACGTGTATGCCCCAAACTAAGGAAAGTACTAAAGGAAAAGGTATATCTTTCTATTATTTATTTATATACAAATGTATTACTTTCTGCAATACATATATAAAATTCCTAACGGTTGGTTAAAGAATAATCTTTTAGTAGCGGAGATTTATGTTTGTTGTTAGCGTCTCTGTAGAGGGATTTTTACAAATTTGTGCTACCCAAAGGTTATTTCTATGAACAGTTGTTGGAAAAGACAATGGTATTTATTAAATATTTTAAATTTTAATGTGTTACTTCACCTGCGTAGGATATGAAAAAAATATAGACTAAAATGAATGTAAAATGCAGGGCTTATCGGCAGTGTCTATGCTCTCACACCTTAGACGACGCGCACAGTTCCGTGACTTAACACACAATGTCTCAGATTCGGGCAGAAAGTGAAGAACGGAGAATCTTGACAGCAACTTTACTCGGCTACCTTGCTATGTGTGGAAAAGTATGGAAATATAAAAAACTCATAGCTCTCTAGTAGCTGTTTGCTTAAGCTTGTGTTGCCTAAACTGTAGGATTGAAAAAATCAAACTTACGGTAAACATTATCCTTCTTCTATTAATATACTACTAAATTCTACTACTACTACTGCTCGTAAATATAAAACATTTTCCAATAAACTTAACTATTACTACTAAATCACCCTTAAACGTTAGCTGTATAAAAACTTAGTTCATTCTTGATCCATTACCATCCAGCGTTCGACTGAAAAAGCTCCAGTGAAACAGAATCGATATCAATCAATCAAAAGGCAGACGCTTCCAAAACTGACGTTGAGTCAAGTATTTAGGTCACTTCGGGTTGTAAAAAGTTTTACTAAAAGAAAGTGTACTTTTATATTATGTAACAAGTTTCGTTTTAAAAAAAATTAGAAAAAGTATAAAAATTTGAACGCAGCAGCCTTATATATATATATATATATATATATATATATATATATATATATATATATATATATATATGTAGGATTTAAATTTTATAATAACTCATGTTTAAATGTTGTTCATGTAAAGGAACGTAAGTCTTTAAGAGCGTGTGATTGGTTGTTGCAAGGTATATATGGCGGCAAAACGGTAATGGCGAGCTCTGTTTAAAAGGTGTAAGCGTTGAGTAAGGTGTAGCTTGAAAAGTAAGAAATTAAAACAATATTTTATTCCCAGAGCCTATTATTTCCATCCCACAACTTTTGGGGGCTCGTCCGGGATTGGAAATATATTAGGATCACGAGGGATTAATTTTTTACGAGGAATTCCGAACGCACGTGGCGTGGCGTGAGTCGCAAAACCAGAGGAGAAGTGAAGGTGGAGACTGTAGACGATATTGAAAAGGAGTGGAAAGGTGATATATAAAGGTGGAAGGCGAAAAGGTGAAGGTACGAAGCATGCAGGACGAGAAACGAGGCGAAGGTGAAGGAGGGGCGTGGCCATGCGGTCGGTTATTCGAGCATGTTCTACGATGGATTGATCGGTTTGTTCGACGGCACGGATAGGACTATGAGCTCTTAAAAGTGGCTGCAAGAGATTGACGAAAAGGCGGAGTTGTTCGGGTGGACGTCGACTCAAAAGCTAATTGAGGCGCGGCGTTGTCTCACCGGCACTGCGGAGCTGTGGATAAGGTCTGAGCGAGTGTTCAAATCATACGACGATTTTAAGGTAGCGTTACAAAAGGAATTTCCTGATAGCTCAAATGTTAAAGAGATACACGAGCTTATGTCGGCAAGGAAAAAGAGGAAAGACGAATCATTTTACGAGTACATGCTAATTATGAAGGAGTTAGGCCGTAGAGGAAAATTCGCCGACTATATAGCAATCCAATATATAATTGATGGTATCGTCGATTATGAGCCTAATAAAGCTATTTTATATGGCGTAACTACCTATCCGATATTAAAAGAAAAATTAACAATTTATGAGAACATGAACAAATCTATGGCGAAAAAAACGCAATGAGCCGGCACAAAAGGAACGGAAACCTAACTATCAGCCAATTCGTAATTGTTACAAGTGCGGTGAAAAGGGCCATATAGCGAGCGCATGCAAGAACGGCGTAAAATGCTACAAATGCAACCAGTTCGGTCATATTGCTACATCATGCGTAAATCAAGATGCCGATAAGCCGATGGTACGTAAACAACACGAAGTTAGCCACGATAGCGGCAGTGGCAACGGAGTTCGCACGACAAGATGGCAACCTCGCACTATGTGTTTGAAGTCAGCGCCGGATTTACTCGCAAATTCGTTTGACAACGTTGGCGGCACTGGAGAATGCGAGCGTTTAGAGTCTGTGGCAAATCAACATGGCGCGGGCGGCGCTAGCGCCGATTGCGAGTGCGAGAGAAGCTGTCAATGTCAACAGGCGTTAAATGTAAACAAAGTGTGTAGTGATAACAAATCAGTGAAAATAATCGAAATTGGTGGTTTAAAAGTGGAAAGTTTAATAGATTCGGGTAGTGATGTCAATTTAATTACGATGGAATTGTTTTTCCAACTAAATGTTATCTCGTACGTCAATGAAAAAATAGAATTTTCCGGACTCGGTGCGGCTAAAGTTTATTCTTTAGGAAAGGTAGAATGTAATGTGAATTTCGATGAACACTGCTATCAATGTATTTTCTATATTGTTCCTGAAGGTGTGATGCCCTATAAAGTTATTTTAGGTCAGCCGTTTTTACGAAATGTTACTATTGTTTTCGATAAGGGGTCGATAAATGTTTTGTCTCAGGGGGGCTATAACCCTTTACACTGTTTAGTTACAGATGTGGAAGATTCAATCGCTTATGTACCAGACCAGCAACTAAGGAGTGAGGTACAGGATCTGGTAAGAAATTACTGCCCTATGCAAACAAAGGAAGCACCCATTGAAATGCACATTGTGATGAAGGATGATATTCCAGTTGCACAGAGACCAAGACGTTTGTCCATAAAAGAACAGCAGGAAGTGGATAAACAAGTAAGTGAATGGTTACAGAAAGGTGTCACAAATAAAGTTTTAATTTATATCAAAAATTTAAAAATTAAACAAAGAATGATGTGTTAATAGTTAAGATCATTTTAATAAAGGTTTTTTTTTCATGTTAATTATATGTAGAATCAAGAAAGTCTGAGGCCAGACTTTAAGCAGGATGACCGAATCTGTAGGATTTAAATTTTATATTAACTTATGTTTAAATGTTGTTCATGTAAAGGAACGTAAGTCTTTAAGAGCGTGTGATTGGTTGTTGCAAGGTATATATGGCGGCAAAACGGTAATGGCGAATTCTGTTTAAAAGGTGTAAGCGTTAAGTAAGGTGTAGCTTGAAAAGTAGGAAATTAAAACAATATTTTATTCCCAGAGCCTATTATTTCCATCCCACAAATGAACGCAGCAGCCTTATATATATATATATATATATATATATATATATATATATAGTATATATATATATAGTAGATATATATATATATATATATATATATATATATATATATATATATATATATATATATATATATATATATATATATATATATATATATATATATATATATATATATATATATATATATATATATCTATATATATTGGAAATTGAAATTAGATTTTTGTTTTAATATATTGATAGATACGGTCATGTCAGTCATTTATTGACAGACATGGTAGATATTTAAGCTTGTTTTTTTAGTCTATAATCATAAAACTCCATTCTTCACGTTTCGTCTAAATTTGAGACATGTGTTTATTAATGGAGCTCAATGCGACGCTTTGTCAACACAACAGACATTAAAAATTAATTTTAATGTAATCATTATTCTGAATGGGAATCGAATCCATAACCATAACGCTTAGAGTTAGACGGTGTCTCACTAACGCTTGTTGTGACGTTGATCGTTTTAGTTTTAGTTTCGGACGCCATTATTTTTTTAAAAAGTAATATGCATTTTATGAGTACTAATTTCATCTACCAATCTATGTTATATTATAACAGTATATATATATATATATATATATATATATATATATATATATAATATATATATAGATATATATATATATATATATATATATATATATATATATATATATATATATATATATATATATACAGTATATATATATATAATATATATATATATATATATATATATATATATATATATATATATACTGTTATAATATAACATAGATTGGTAGATGAAATTAGTACTCATAAAATGCATATTACTTTTTAAAAAAATAATGGCGTCCGAAACTAAAACTAAAACGATCAACGTCACAACAAGCGTTAGTGAGACACCGTCTAACTCTAAGCGTTATGGTTATGGATTCGATTCCCATTCAGAATAATGATTACATTAAAATTAATTTTTAATGTCTGTTGTGTTGACAAAGCGTCGCATTGAGCTCCATTAATAAACACATGTCTCAAATTTAGACGAAACGTGAAGAATGGAGTTTTATGATTATAGACTAAAAAAAAAGCTTAAATATCTACCATGTCTGTCAATAAATGACTGATATGACCGTCGTATCTATCAATATATTAAAACAAAAATCTAATTTCAATTTCCAAAATATATCCTTGCAAATTTTCTCTAGGTATACCTACTATATCCATCACGAGTAAGTATATTACATATCATAAATCAAGTGTATTATGTGTGACCCATTCACATAACATAAAACCGCTATAAAAGCTGCATTATGTTAAACGCCATATCAATAACATGGCTTTATATTCGATTAACGGGGAATACATGGCGTCGACGAAATATATGGGCCAATGTGTCAACGTCAGAGCAAGAAGCACGAAGATGTAAGCATTTATCACACACCTAAACCACGTTTGAAATTAGCATATTTTACTTTAGGCTTTCTAGAAAGCTAAGTGATAAATCATTTTTATTAATGTCTTCTCTTTCCCTTTTCTTGTATAAGAGATAGAAGGCCAAATTTGTTAAGCTGTTTTTGAAAAGATGTAGAATGTCGAAGTGCCGTTTCTTAAAAACTCTTGGGTATGTCGTGATTAGATTTTATTGTTTCTATATTTTTTTTAGATACCTCACTCTGGTAAGACAAAACCGTGACATTGAGTTTCGTTTCGTTAGACAAAACCGTGACATTGAGATATGTAACTTTCGCATGAAAAGTGGAAAACGGAATGTCTTGGCACTAGGTTCTCTCTAACTATTCCACTTTAAAAATATATAGGCTGCTATGGAAAGTCAACCCAACAATGTGGCTGCGGCGGCCAGATAAAATATATCTCCTCTCTTCACTCATACAAAGCCTTAGCGTGCTTGCTGACCGAAATTGATAACGCCAGCTCTAACTAGATTAGAGCCCGATTTCTATTAAGTTACAAAATAAATATTAAAACAAAGGCAGAGCTAATGCTAATTTTGTTAGTCATCAGTGTAATTTTGTCATTTTTCGAAGTTATTAGGCATATACATATTCAGTCAACAAAAAAGCAGCTCCACGCTTTTACTAGCATAGCTGGGTAGTCATAGAGGGTAGTGTCAAAACACTCCGTCCTCCACTTTCCGTCCGAAATCGAAATATTACGTATTAAGTGTTTAAACTCAACGCCATAGGACATATACTGATGCGCATATTATAGTCTACTTAGGACCCATCCATATTAAGAATATAATATATCTTTTTCTTTATTCAAAATACATTGCTGAACAATAGAAAAGGAATTTTGTGTGGGTTAAAATTGGAGATGTCGCGTAACTGGCTATAATACTTGTAAGAATTTCAAAAGATAAGAAAGCGCCTAAGAAAGCGGATTTAAATGTTGCTACGCTTAAGTTTTTATACAAAAATTCTAAAATTTAAAATATATGTACTACAAACATGGTGTTAAGACCAATGTAAAAAAATATATAATAAGATGGTCCTTAGGATTTTATGCATTTATTGAACCTATCAAAATATGAAAAACATCCAGAGCCTGCATCTTTAGTTTTTTTATCGTTATTTTTTCCGAAATCAAACCCATGAACATTTCAAAATGTTTTTAGCTAAAGCAAAAATATTTGCCTAATTTAAACTCAACTTCACTCCATCACACTTTTTCCCGCATAGTAAGGTTAACAGAAAGAAGTTAATATCAAGAGAGTCTGTTTCGTTCCGCCTCTAATCGAAGCATTATAGTTGAGTGTCAGAATTAAACGCTGCACTTTACTAAGGCAGAAAAAATAACTTCAACATAATCATTGTTTTGAACGAAAATCGAATCTTTAACCAATCTGCACCACGGTCGCAAAATTTATAACAATTTCTAATTATATTGATAAGAACATACTAGCACCATTACAACACTCCCTTTTTCATTGTCAATGAAATCTACGTATGAAATGTATAAGTTTAGCTCCATACAAAAGTCGATTTTGAACCCATCCTCCTTGATTGCAATTCTCAATGCAGCTAAAAATCATTTGCACTACTGCAACATATAGGCTCTTCATTACCATACGAACTAACCATATAAAAGCCGTTGGGAATAAACTGAAAATTAGATTAGTTAGACTAACTTACAAACTAACTTGAATTAGTTAAAGAGCATACGAGGAGGCTAAGGTGATATTTCACTTTGACGTTCACTACTTAAAAGTTGCTTGGCATCAAGAGATGGCCTTTTCAAATATTTTTAATATGTATGTTAGTGTTAATAGTGGTTGTAGGTTCGATTTTAACTCAATACTTAAGAAAAAAATCAAAATATGTTTTGAGGATAATAACTACGCAAGGAAAACATATAGTTAAGACACTCTGTTCTCCGCTTTTCACTGCAATTCCGAACGTTATGCATTGAGTAACGGAATTTAACATTGCAGTTTGTCTTAACAGATAAGAGCGCGAAAATAAGTGAACGTAGTCATTTGAAAGCGTGGAAATCAGAGACATAACTATCGTGTGTACAGTCAGACGTTGTCCCATTGTAACACAATGGTTTCAAGTACTATTTTTACCATTCGTATTATATGATTCTTATGGTGAAAACTTTGATAAATTTAACATAATTTAAACATATTTTGTGTATAAAAAAAAAAATACAAAAAAGGAACGATGTTTAGCTAGCACTGTAAAAGCAAGTCCGCGTGGAATGAGCGCAGGAATGTTCGTTGAAGTCCACTGCTGCATCGTTGTGCCGAATTTTCTAATATACCTAAATTAAAAGAGTAACATTTTTTTTGAATTACCTATAAATATCAAGAAAAAAAATTAATTCGAGTGGTATGGGTTTTAAAAGAATTAGCACTTTTCCATTCATTCATTTCATATCATTAAGGTCAGTCATGACGAAACTGATTGTGGATTCGATTCCCACTCAGTGAGAGAAAATATTTAATCAAACCTCAATGGAATAAGTTATTATTTTCATACTAAATTCTAACTAAAGATTCTTCGGTGTAATGGAAAAGCAATTAAGAAAAAAACAACGCTCATTTTATTACACATTTTCTATGTTCCACAAAGACATACTGATACAAAAATTAAATTAGTGTAAAAAAAATCAAGTCTTTATAATATTCTTTGCTTAAATGAGAGATTTTTTTTTTATATGTGTCCCAATAATAAATGGATTTGTTATACGATACAAGTGTGCAAACCAGAATTATCATTTTTTTAAATAGTAAATATATCACAACTTAGAATTTGAATTAACTGAGCCCATGTAATTAAATAAATAAATAAGATATGAAAACGATTTTTAGAAAATGGCAAAGGCCCAGTCACACTGACTTTTTAATTTTTATGTTATCTAAAAATATTTCACATATACATTTTTACAATAAAAATGTATGTGTCTTTGTCCGTGTAGCAAATCAGACAGTAACACTGTAGGGGCATGTGTCGAGACATTAGGGTGTTAAGTAGTGGAATTTAACGCTGCGTTTTCCGCTCAAATTATGAAAATGAAAATATAATTGAATAATTGAAATGTAATATTCCTTCAATTAAAATCGAACACACAACCAATATCTTTTACTTTATAATTAAAATATCTTATTTCATCATGACATTTACTTCAATCAAGATTTGAAACCGCTATCTACTCAACCTCACATCTGCAAAACTTCAAGCGGGGAACGGAATATCTTGACGCTAATTTCTCTCTTATTAACTCGCTCTACGTGAAAACTCACTGACTCATATTAGTATATTAATTTTTAATACAATTAAACAAAGAAAAATTGCCATTTTATATCATAAATACTTTTACTTTTACAACTGTCAGAAGTTTGTCACACAACATATCGAATCACGATTTAACCTCAGAGACACAAGTTTATTTAAGGCACAAAACTGTATTTCGCTTAAAATTCTTTCATGTCTTTTTAATGAATCTACAAACACTGGACTGCATACGTCGAAACTTTTATTTTGAATGTGAAAAAATGTTTGGAATACTCTTTGTGTTACAAATGTGAAATGACAACGTTTGAAGTCCGCTTCTCTTTGAAATTTCATATAAATGTGAGGCAGATTATGTTTTAGATATGTTTTTTAGTTTTTACTTTCATTTCTAAGCTAGTGCCAACCGAAATACGTCATAAGTTTGCTTTAGTCGAAGAATATTTCTATTGATCATACACAAATAGCTAATGAGCGGACTGTCTTGATACTATATTCTCTCTGTCTTCCCGCTATGCCTATTCAGAATATATTATGGAGCTAAAAAATCTAGTGAATATCAATACGTTGGAAAATGTAAAATTATAGTTCATATGCTGTTAGGTATATTTATGTAGACGATATTACATGTTTTAGTTTAAAAATATGAAATAGATTAATAAAGCCCTCAAAATGTGTAGAGGAAATTATAACTAAATTTTTTCCCACTTGTAGCCGGATCGGCACTGAGAATATACAGTTAAGACTTTCTCACTAAAGTTTACTATCATTTCGTGTCGCGGCGCCCATCGCCTGGCTTTGTATTAGGTACTAAAGAAGCGTATTTAAAAGTTTAAATACAGTAATTTCGCCGATTAAAGATCGAAATCTCAATCATCAGATTTAAAGGCAGACACATGGATTCATTTTTTTAAACTTGCCTACAAGTATAAAATTAGGTATAAGGAAGATAAACGAGTGATCTTTCATTATTTGATTTTGTTATTTTTCTCAAAACATATAAAAATAATTTATGCATGTATATAAAAAAAATAAACAAAAACAAAATTTACGCATCGATATTGAAAAACAATATCCTTTAAAACGTATACAAATATATGCAAAAGAGATAAAAATCTGTACAAATTCACTGAACCCATCAATTTTTGCTTGGAACTGGCGTCCTTTACCCAAAACTATTTTATTTTATATCCACAAAAAAACGGTCTAACGCATCGGTTGAATGTTTTAGGATCACGTATTTGCAAATGAATGTGTATTGAATATTCTATTTATTAATATGGAAATAGGAATAAAATTATCAACAGTATTGTAAAATGTAAAATTCTTTTATTGATGAATAACTAATTGACTTAGTGAAATGTATTTTTGGTAAGAACAAGGGTTCCTCTGTTAATTTACTTAAATATATAGTTTAGTTCGGGCAAAATAAATATGCAGAATTAAATTGCATATTTTCAATACAAAAAACTGCTAGATGAAGATTGGGGAAAGATTTTATTTAAATTTTCATTTTACCGCTTTTATACTTAAGAGAAAGCGCGGCGCTTGAGTTCCTTTCAACATGCAATGTCTCAATTTCAGGCTGAAAGTGGAGAACGGAGTATACTGACGCTGGGTCCTTGCAGATGTCATTTGACGACCCTGCTATAAAATTGTAGTACAATAATTGGTTACTTTTGGTAATCTAAAAACATCAGTACAGTTCAGCTATTGAGCTACTTACTATATTGCTTCAAGCTATGCAGAAATTCTAAATTATTGACTAGATATATGAACTAATATTATCACCTTAATAGAACAAATTTAAACTACATCTCCTGGTTGTCCTGGCATTGTACCAGGCACAATTTTATAAAAATATTATATTGCCACACGATCTGATCAAACGTGCAAGTTATTCATGTAATCGGATTACAAGGAATGTAGTTTTTTAAGATGCCTTTTTTTACAATGATTGATATGTTGAAAAGTGGCCGTCGTGGCGCAGTGGAACAACGTCTGACAGTAAAAACGACGGTTTTTGATTCTATTCTTCTATTCCCACTCGGGGGAATGATTATGGTATAATTTATTTCTTTTTGTATTTAAAGCATAAAACGTGGCGTTAAGTTCCGCCACTCAACACGTAACATCTTGATTTCGAGCGGAAAGTGGAGGACGGAGTATCTTGATACTAGTTACAGCCTGACTAACCCGCTAAATTTAAATTATTTTCCTGCTTTTGAACAAAATCTAACTCAATAATGTTATTTTCAGTACAAACATATATTCGGGTTTCAACCTACAAAACTACTTTTCACCGAAGTTTGTTCGCTGTAAGGCGAGCGTTTGACACATTATACTATTGACACATTTCCTTTAGAGCGTCATTTTACCCAAATGTTACTCTTGGGTTTACCTAAATTAGAACTGACCTATCTATAACTTCTACAATCATAGGCTGGCTTTAAGCAACTTAAAGAAACTATATGTACATGCAGTCGTATAACTCTTAATTAGTGTCAAAAATATGTTTTTTAATTTTCGCGATAATTACACATTTTGAAATAAAACTAATTTCATACCGGATTAATCGTGTTCGAAATGTTGGATTTTCTAAAAAATGTGCCTAGAAACTCGATTATCTGCTTTCCGCCCTCAACTCAAAAAAATTATGTTGAGTGGTAAAACTCAACGCCGTGCTTTATATTATCAAAACGGGAACAAAAAGTAATTTAAACATAATCACTCCTACAAGTGGAATTTCATCCATATCCACTGCGTATACAGTCAGACGCTGTAATAATGCAGCACGATGAACTCAGCATATCAATGAATTCATACTTAATAAATGTAATAATATTTCAATATAATTACTTTAGTGAAAAAGTTTCTTAACTTTGTTTAGTCCAAAAATAACTTTTAAAGATATCCTAAAATAAAATACTCTCTAACAAAACATATTATCTATTTATTAAAAGTAGCAACGAACTCTACAGACGTCTATCTCTACATTTTAATTAGTTTTGTTTCGTTCAAAATCCGAAAGTTCCCAAACTTTTGACATTCGGTCTCTCTATTGACGAGTTTTATATCGCCTGTCGTCATTACTAACTCTAACAAGCGAAGTTTTAGTAAAATTAATAAACTTTACCTTTAGCACTTTTATTATTATCAGAATAAACGATTTTGTGAATGGATTGAAAGTATAATTCAAAAGTTGTTGAAACTTATGACTGTCTTGCCCCCGTAGTCTTTGCTCTTTATTGACTGTGCTGTTGGAAGCTAAAATAAATGAATGTTAAAGATATAAACAACTTGCGTTTTTTGACTTTACTCATTTGAAGCTATATTTTTTTAATTAAATTATTAAAAACATTCAAAATTTATTTTTTAAATTTTCAGAAACATTAAACATAAAATGTAGAAACCATACGTCATTTCGTTCATACAAACCTGATAGAAAGAATCCTGGAAAGTACAGCATTCATTTAAACTTTTAAACATATTTGCTTTCTATGGCGTATTGTATTAAAAAAGGTTGTACAGTGTTGATATGAAATATCCTTTTTAAAATTAAAAGTACAAGGAATTCTGGCCACAATCGCCATTGAAATAGTAACTAAAATGTAACGAACAATGTAATTACTAAGTTGTAATACGTATTGTTTGTTCGCAGATGCTCTCGGAGTCTACAATAGCATTGTAGGAGACCATGCGAGGGAGAATTTTGGCAAACAGTAAGTAAAATTATATCTTAACTTAGTGGAGTAGAGATCAATTTCTTTTGACGAAGATTGGTAAATCGCAGCTCATTCAAAAATATTTTAAGCCATTCCAAATAGAAATCTAATCTCTAAAGTTAAAAGTAGATTTTCCTTTAAATTTCTGTATCATAAATTTAACATAATTCAACAAAAGAAACTTATATCCCTATAAACAAATCTCAACCTTATCCCGTTAGAAAAAGTTTTAATTTAGAATTTACGGTACAGTAGTTTCGATATTACTATAATACTGAAACAGAAAAGAAAGGCTGGATTTTTAAATGGAATGTTTCCTTTTATGTCGCATGGTGCCCTTATACAAATACGTTAGATACAACGAATGTCATATTTCAGACTAAGCGTGGCATTCGTCTTTTCAGTTCCACGTACCCGTATCTCGCTCGACGTCTAAAATTGAAAACAAAACATCATATTGACATTTTGTATAAAAATTTCGACATACATAATATTTGTGTGACCTTATAATATAAGGCTTGTTTAGTATAGATATGAATAGGTGATGGTGAAGGTCAAAAAATTAAAAAAAGATGTTAATATTTGATTTTCCCTTTTCCCCTTACGGAAAGGCGGGCAGAGACAACATAGTGTCACACAACGTTCTACACGCATCGCCTTAATTGTAGATATCGTGTATTGAGTGACTGACGTCGATGTCACGCTTAGTCTCATACACCAGAGCAAAGAAATGAAATTGGATCGAACTCACAACTAATCGTGGGAATTTAATGATATATTTTATGTTGCTAAGCTAATTCATTATATAATTTTCAATGGGATACGTTACTCTATTTTCCACTCTCCACTCTACTCTTCACTCCACTCTGCACTTTATTTTGGATTACGGAACCTAACGCTGCGTTTTCTACTTCTCGCAAATTTTAAAGATATCGAATTTTAGATAGCGGAACCCAACGCCGCGCTTTGTCTGATTATGAATTTCAGTAACGTATCACTCCATGCGTCATTACAATAAATTTAACCCAAGTTACGAAAAAATTATAAAGAATTCGAGTTCAAATCGAAATACAAATAATTTTTCCATATTATTCCAAAGATATCACGTAAAAATGTCGTTTATCATCATAATCCCATATTGTTTTGGTAAAATATTCGCAAAGCTTATCGATATACAAGGAATCTAAATCCTTTGTGACATCGAATAGAATATAGAACCACTAAGACGGACTTAACAACTGGCGAGCCTTTTGAGAAGGACCTTTCACACAACATGGACGATGTAAATATTTTTTTTGTTTTATTTCACCTATTAGATATATCATAACATATCTCATAGTTGAAATAAAAAGTAGTTCAATGTTTAAAAAATAAAATTATACTATTGATAATAGTCTATTTTAACTCTATAGCTTAATTATGGTAACGTAACTTAACTCCGTGCACTATACCTAATCTTAATATATTTTACTCGAAAACATTCTAAGAAACATATTTTGTTCAACTATTCATGTCGTTATTTCTATGAACATTAGATTAACTTCGACTATCCTATTAGGAAAAAGCGTGAAGCTCCTTTAATATATTTATATTTTTTTTCGCATAATTACTTATATAAAATGACAATTTTAATAGAAGTTATTTTATTTTGTATTTATTCTCTAACAATAACCAAAAGTGTTACCAATCATAATAGTTTATTATGCAAGAGACCTTTAATGTGGATTCAACTATAATTTATATATTTATATTTAAATATAAGAACTAACGTAACAAATACCTTTTCCAAAAGTATTTACTTCCAGTTTAAACAACTGTTATACAAAAGAGAAGTTCTAAGCAGCTTAAACCTAAACTTAGACGTATGTTGCCCAACTATGTGAAACGTCCCCAGTACAAGAGGACAGTAGGTAAGCCGATTGGAAAAACTTACAGGCTCTGCCGGTTAATAGGATTTTACTACAAAGATGTGATTCCTGCGAAATGCTTGTTTTTCGCGTTAATAATGTACTTTTGAAATTTATTTCGTAGTCTTTTTGGTTTTTGGCGTACGTTTGATAACGTTATTTTTGAGTATTCATTGTAGAGGGAAAAGGTAATAATGGAATATTTTTATTTCTGCCTTTTTGCTATTTATTCAGTCTGTTAGAACAATACCTATTTTATTATATTGAAACAAACGTAGTCAGGTTCATAATATTTATTAGGTTCCATGACGTAATGAGACATAGCGTTTACGTAAATTAAACAAAAGAAGATTCAAACAAATGAAGTTTAACAAAACACAACATCACTTGACCGAGACGTCGGGCGGACTGCTCCCGCGCACGGCGCACACGCCACGCCTACATTGCGCGAGGCAGGGGGCTGTCCTTGAGCGCGATTTGTCTAGCCGTATATTCCACTGTGCCACGACGGCCTCTGTTATATAATTTACCTAATTTATATATTTATATTCTATCGTTTGGAATATAATAAACACGTCTTAATTTATTTTTTATAAAACAAAAACTGACAATCGATTAAAAAAAAATGTTAATCATACATAATTCAATGAAAATATATTTTCTTTTTTCAGATTACACATCATGGAGACGTCACTTCAAAAAAGTACGTACTTAATACATTAATATATTTAATTTAGCTAAAATACTCTAAATGTGAAACATTTTTAGAATACGTACAAAAAATTGAAGGCAGTAGAATTCGAACCTGCGCCTTTTGTTTACCGTCCAAGCGCTTTGACCGCTAATCCATGCGTTCTACATCCGGCTACGTCGAAATACTTATTATGCTTTATTACAGATTATTTTTGTTGTTAGCGTTAGAGTGATTAATACGAATTTTTGCTACCCCATGATCTCCTACGAAAAATCGTTTAGCAAAAAAAACACTTTTTTTTATTTCTAAAAATATTTCCTAAGTACGTGAATTTGTGAATTTATAAATATTTTTAATATGGTTTATATCTAAAGCCTGAAATTAAAAAAAAAAATACAAATTTATCTATTCATTTCAGTGAATAACGTGATTTCAGTGAATAAATATTTGGTATGCCACAATAAAATAGCAATGTTGGGGAATTTTTCATTACAGTTTCAGAGTTTTGAACGCAATTGAAAGGCAAATCATCAGCCGCTCTGTATTGGTTTCCCCTCGTTATGCAAATTAAAAATTTTTGTTAGGAAATCCAAAGAATTATAAGAAAAAATGTTGAATTTGCAAACGGTTTTTATAAAATTTTTTACCTGAAAATAGATTTCTTTGACGAATCAGGTAATTAAATATTTAGATTTAACGGTTGGAATTGGTTTGTGAAATAATAGAAATGAATGGTTGAAGCCTTCGAAACAATTATGTTTTGTTTCGTATACCTATTGAACGTATTTCTTACCTATTTATTTATATATGTTTAAGTTTGTTACTGAAGTACATTATTGATAAGTGATAATAAAATAAAATAGGGGCGTTAAGAAAAACCATTTCACTTTATTTCTTCGCTCTGGTAAGGCAAATCTTTGACTTTTGTCACTCAAGACGCAACGTCTCCTTTTCAGGCAGAAAGTAGAAAATGGAGTGCCTTGATCCCAGTTTCGCTCTAACTACTCGGCTTTATGACCTAAATGCGGGAAACTTTTACTTTTTACCTTTACATTGCATCCACCACACAGCAGGGTAGGCAAAGGAAACCTAATGTTAAGACACTCCTTTCTCCATTGCAGCGGAAAACTAAAATAAAATAATAGTATAGGTAAGAAATGTATCAAGTACAATCTAATGTTACAATACATCCTACATGTATTACCTATTAGGTATAATAACATTTACAATACAGAGCTACAGAGCTATCTTCACAAGATAGTAAGGTAATACAAGATAGGCTTAGAACAGATAATTGGTGAGCAATGCAGAGGTAAGGCGTAGTTAGCAAGTCAAAGCGGTTATATAGGATTTAGCTAAAGAGATGGGATTATCAGTGTTTTTGTTGAACTAAAGTCTATGTCGTTTTGTAAATTTATGACTTACCTAACTGTTTTTAATTGTTATGAAATTATTTTTTTTAAATATATTTTTATGAATAGTTATCATATAGAGGTAATGCGTAACAGTGGACGAGGTAAAATAAGTATGCAGGGACCGTAGCATTTACGGGTCCATTTTCATAAACTACCCCGCTAGGTATAAACTTTTAAAAAGCTAATAAAAGGAACAAAAAGTTAGTTAGAAAATCAGTAAAGCTTAAGTGAAGACACGACTTGATGTCTTTTCTGGTATAGGAGGATAGGCAAAGAGAGTGTTAAGACTCTCTTTTTTACTCCTTCCTGTCAAATTTGGAGACGAAACTCAATATCGTGTTTTGTCTTAGCAGAAATAAGTGAAAAAAATATAAAAATAACATAGTCCTTGACTTGAGATTTGCACCAGATATCATTGCGTATACTGTTTACATACAAACCATAAGTGTATAAAGATATACCTACAAGTTATATATAGGTACACTCACTTATCAAAGAAAATGATAACGTATTTTTCATTCCAAACGTACGCCAGTCATTTTTTAGAGTAAACTATTCCCGAAATTGAATTGAATTGGGTAAAACATTCAATCTGCAAAATGAAACTCTTGCAATGAAATGCAGACGACTTTTAAAAACGAAAGGGAAAATGTTTATGTTACGGTAGAAACGTATGCACATTATTAAAAAAATACGAGGCCATCGTAGTGCATTGAAATTCTAAATGCAGTCGCGATTTGTAAGTGGGTTGTAAAAGATATTTAGACAACGTGAACGCAGAGGGATTCGAACCCACGCCACGTTCTATTACCAGTTGCGTCGACATCCTTATACGCTTATCACAACCTATTTATGTTAGCATATCTGTAAAAATAATTCTAGGAACAATCGTTTGGCAAGAGAGTAGCAGTAGCAATTTCAAAGTATTCACAGATATAGGAAATTGAAAAGGTTATTTAGGAAAGGTATAAAATATTTTTTAGTTATTTGGGTTATAAGCTCGATTCTCACTTGGTGGAATGATTAAAGTGACCAAGACAAAGCGCGCGATATCTCGAATTCGGAAGAATCATGGAAAGCTTTTGTATTGACATCAGTTCTCTTTGACTAATCTGTTATAAAGGAAAAATGTGAGTCCAAAAGAAGAAAATTAAGCTATGATGGCGAAATTATTTTTTCCGATTGCTTAATATGATTATAGATTCAAATATGACTTAAAATAATATTTATTTTTGTATTTCCTCTATAACTTCTCTTATTTTGCATGCTTAGTTAAGTTAAGCAAAGTAGTGTTTAAGTTCACCATCTAGTATTTAAATTCCTCAAATTAGTTCATAAGCAGTATATACAGATACTTGTTACTAGGTTTTGAATTTGATTTACTTGGGAGTGTATATTAAATATATTGCATTTATTACATTATATTTTTACATTTTCTTAGACAAATCAAAGCGTGGCGTTAACTTTCACCACTCAACACGCAATCTCTTGAATTAGTGACAGCGGAGAACACAGTAACGAGACACTAAGCTCTTCCTGCTATGCAAAAAAAATGTAAATCTCACATATTTCAATACATCGCTTCGATTGATTCCTTTCACTAGCAACCATATCGCTAATGACTGTAATCCATATATCTTATAGCGACACCAATGCTTATATCTTATAATTAAGTCGTGAATTTATGTTGAACTGCATAAATCCGGATTTAGCCACTTCGAGCCGGATTTCGGCCAAACCGGCGCGCAGCCAATCAGTGAGCTTACCCTAGTTAGGTGGATTTGCATTTTAATATAACAATGTTTTGTAATTTCATTGATTTATACAATTATATTATTTAATGTAATAATGACTAGTTATTGACTTAATTTATGGGGAAGAAAGGATTCAATTATAATTGTTGATTGTGCATAATCTGTCTTTGTCTGTCTGTCTGTCAGTGAGTGACACTATTACGTGACTCCCGCAATTGCGTAGTAGGGCAAAAAGGACTTATATTAAACGACTTCATAGGAAAATACTTTAAAGTGGTAAATATTTTAGATACAGAATTATATAAAGTATCAATTATTCTCACGTATCAATAATTAAATAGGTATATAAAGTATCAATAATTCAGTAAGCTGATCTATAGCTAGTTTAAACCTATGAAAAAATGTTTATATATACTTATAATGCATGTTATGTAAATATGTATATGTCATCGTGGTGCATAGAGACTTTTAACACCATATTTGCAGGTCAATTCCTAAGTAGATTTAAGAGACAAATTTCATTGTCGTGCTATTATTGCTACTCAAATCTTAGAAAACAAATAACTTAGGTATATATAGAAATGTAACTTATTTATTCTGGTTGTCCCGTGTTTATTTTATTTTCCGTAAGAACACATAGGTACACGTCACACGCCATAATAACAACAAAAACAATAAACGTATAAATAATTAACTATAAACGAATATTTATGTAAAATTTCCAATTTCATATCCATCAGGTAACTCATAACTCATTTACGAGGTAAAATTTAATATCACATTATTGAAATTATGTACGTTTACGTTCGTGACCCGGTTGAGATAAACCGATGTATTTATGTATATTTTATAATATTTAATTTATAATTACGGAAATAAGGGCATTTTTCTTTGTAACGCAATGAGACAGCTGACTCTCAACGTGATTGTTCATGGGTTCAATTCCCATCCGGTAGGATGATTGTATTTAATTTACTTTCATTTCTCCATTTTTATAAAATAAAGCTCGGGGTTAAACTCCACCATTCAGCATGCCAATATCCAGCATCCGGGTAGAATATAGAGAACGGAGTGTCTTAACTGTAGGTTCTCCTAATTACTCAGCTATTCATGAAAAAATATGAACCTGCTTTTAATTTATTTTTCACTAGTATCTGCCCGCAACTTTGTTTGCGTGGACGAAAATGCCAATCACTCAGAAAAACTTTTGTTAAGCCACTATTCCTATTATCATATAACTATCGCTGGTCTATTATGATTCTACATCAGCCTCAGCAATTATATAGTAATGTCCTAAATTTTAAGGCTATATAATAATAAATGTTTCATTAAAATCCGTCCAGTAGTTTTGAAATTTACGCGTACAAACATCCTTATTTACTCTTTTATTATAGTACTACCGGATCGCTCGCGGTTTCACCTGCGTAAAATACGTAACCACTACTATGTTGTTTTTTCACTCGAATCACAAAATTGCTTAAATTCACAACTTAACTTTTTTGTTTATGACCCAATCTAAAAAAGTATATATTACAGGAAGTTAATCAAACTACGATAGCATTAGCATGTATTTAAATCGTTAAAGCTGATTAAGAGATTGGCGCGCCCAAATAAACAGACATATAACAAGGTTCGATTCCCACGCGAGGGAATGATTATAAGACAAAGCGTTGCCTTGAGTTCAACCACTTAACGCGCAACTTCTTGATTTCAGGTAGAAAATAGAGAACGGAGTGTCATGACACAAGGTTCTCTCTGACCAAACTGCAAAACAGGAAAAAGCGTGACGCTGCAAAAAATTATACACTATCCAAACTCAATTTATAGGCTAAAGTGGAAAATTAATTTGGTCACATCTTGTAGGTCTAGTATACTTCAAACGCCCTATGCGCTAACGAACTTGGTTGGTCTATCCTTTCCTTTCATTAATACAGTTCATTAAAAATGTATCACAAAGAAAAAAGTGCCATGTTTTTTGTTTAAAATTTCTATCCTAGATCCAGACTTGAAAGAAATCTAGACGTTTTCTGTTTTGTGTAAGAATATAATGATTACATGTTTTAGAGAAATCGTAAGTGAAGTGGTTGAAACATATAATAATTTATATGATCAGTTTCGCACTTTCTCACAAATTAATGGTAAGACACTCTGTTCTTCGACAGTCCAAATGAAAGCGTTGTCTTTTAATTCATGGAATTTAACGCCATGCTTCAATTTATGAACCAGAGCGAAGATTTCCGATTGCCACTTTCCGACCAACACCGAATCACTGTGTGTATTGCGAAACGTAACATCATCTTTGTTTTATTAAACAGTGAAATGAAAATAATTTAAATATAATCAATCCTCCCCCCCATCAAATTCCTCCGATCGAGAATCGTATGTACAACAATCACGTTCACAGTCGTACGCTGTTTCGCGACGTTATAATGGCTTACATATTGTATATCGTGGTACATATATAACTTTTTGACCAAAATATCTCTGAGAGACAGCTAGATTGACAGGGAAGCTTAGTAATAATGGGTCGTCACGTATTTTGGGTTGCAGTATTCTTATTTGAGGCTGTAATCGAAGAAGAAAGAATTACCTAATTTATTTGTTTACGTGATATTTAGTATAGATATTTTTACATTAAAAATATTCAATTTTACAAATAAAAATATTTATATTTTTAGAAACACAAAATATAAAAAGATTTATATTTTTCCTGACTGACGGGCGTATCACCGTGTCTAATGAGACCAAACTCCTATCTCCAAAGGCTATCTGTTATAGATTGCTATAAGTAAGTTTTTGCACACTTTTCACTAATTTACATATTCCATATGTGTACTGTGTTTTTATTGTATTCTTAATGGACAATGAAGTTGTTAAACTCTGGGTTCTCTCTGACTATCCTGCTATAGGTAAGACCCAAGACAAAGCGTGAAACTGTAAAACAACTAGTAAATAAAAACAAAATGTCACATTTCTATATTGTATCTCTAAATGATTAAACATATAACACATCTTTATACAGTTTATTGGGTCTGATTCGAGGAAATGATTATTTTTAAATTCCTAGCTATGGTAAAAAGACAAATTGCGACGTTGATTTTCACTCAAACAACACGCAATACCACGAGGCATTAGGCGAAAAGTGGAGAACAAAGTGTCTTGACACTAAATTCTCTGCAACTCCTAGACAATCTTTACATTAAAAAAGTCTGTTCAAAATATCAATTTTAAACCAAAACATGCAGCAAAGATGTAGCGAGAGCGTTCGTAAATCTAAAGCTTACTTGCATCCAGATTTACCGTAATCGCCTTACAGAATGTACGTACGGAAAAGCAAATATTCTGGACACCGACAAAAACACATGAATAATGCTCGCACTGGAATAGCTGTAATATGTAAGTAAGAAGAGTAGCTTCATGCTTTTCCAGCATAGTGAGGTAATCAGAGAGTACCTAGTGTCTATACTCCGTCCTCCACTTTTTGCCTAAAATCGAGACTTAATGTGGGGGAACTCAACGCCGCACCTACCACCGTACCAGAACGAAGAAATAAACATTTAATTATATCTCCCTAGTGGGAATCGAACCTACAACCGTCATGTTACAGTTAGACACCTGTCCCACTGCACCACGACGTTTATAATACGTTTATATGTATAAGCTTCTATTAATGTTAGTAGTTTTTAGAGATAAGTACTTACGACTGATACATAGTTTTGTATGAAGTTAATGCGTTTAGCAAAGGTGGTCTTATTTATAGTAATTACAATAGGAAATATCTGCTACCGGCGTCGTACCAAAAGCTATCCATTAATATTAAAAAATATATTTAATAATAATAGCTGACATGATGTATTACTTCTATTAATTCAATGTAAATTCTTATGCATTATTGTAAAAAAAATAGTTTTAGGCCATCATGGCGCAGTAGGATACCGTCGACTTTTCTAGACATAGTCGTAGCGATTCGTCGTGGGTTTGATTCCACTCGCGGAATGATTATGTGAAATTGTTTAAATTATTTTATGTCCGCGCTCTCAAAAGAAGAAAAAGGCGTTGAGTTCTGCCACTCAATACGTAATCGATATTGAGCGAAAAGTAGAGAACAAAGTGTCTTGACACTAGATAGTCTATAAATACAAATAATAGCTTTATGCACTTCTTCTCCATATAAGCTTTAACTAGGCCAAATTTCTTATTCCACCAACCATAATTTTCGTAAAGGAGGTTGTAAGTTTTTCCTTCACGTATTAATATAACGATTTCCTTTTTACGAATCACGAAAACTGTTTAGTTGATTGTTCTCATACAATGGGTTGATCTTTTTCCTATTTCCGAATACTTGCTTGTTATAGTTAACTCAAACAATATGTTGTAACATAAATTGCTTGGATTTGTTTTTGATTGCAATATAAAGTAAGTAACGTCCTGCTTAATGCTCAATTTTTCATCATTCATGGTTTTTGCGTCATCAACCATCTTCCTGAGAAAAATCGGTCAAGTAGTTAAATTTTTTTATACGTAGTTTTAACCTATGAAGGTTAAGACTTTTGACAGACTTTTGTATTTCTAATTTTAGTTTGGATGTCTTAAATAATATCAGGGTTTGAAAAAGTGAATAAAAAATGCATGAAAAGCTATGTATTTACGGGCACAAAGACGCGAGAGATCGCTAGTAGTGAAATATGAATAAATAGGAATACCACATTTTCGTAGCAACAAACAAATCCCAACACATTGAACTAATCAGCGCCTCTCCTGTATATAGTATGTATGTAATTTGCATTTTAAATTGAAGTAAATTGATTAAATACGACGTAGCGAGGAAATTTCTACATACGTTTATAGGTAAATATACAATTTACTTAATGACTCTATTGTGGTGCAGTTGGGGGCATACATATAGTAGTGATGTGTATAGTGGGTTCAAATTCTAAAGATTTTTTTTATTATTTGTTAATTATTTAAGATATTGGCTAGATTTGGTTAAATAGATTTTATGCTAGTCTCGAGAGACACTGTTTTTTACTTTGCTGAATGTTTGCCCTTAAATTGGAGAAATTGCGTGTTGAATTGCGGAACTCAACGCCGCGCTTTGTCTTGTTCACCAGAGAGGACTTACAAACATTATAAATTTATGATCATTCCACTGAGTGGGAATGGAACCAATAGCCAATCGTAATTTCAGTCAGATGTACTGAGCGTGTGGATTTTAAATCCCTGATATATCGTTTCTACATTACGTGTTGAGTGACTTTCGATTTATACGAGTAGGTACTTAAAACACAATTTAAAGCATTTATACCTTACTAGCTGTATCTATCTTGCGCGCGTTGCTACGCAACCAACTAAACTAAATTTGAAGAAACACACAAATACTCAATTCATTTTATATATTTTATTGACTTTGTATTTTTGAAAAAAATGTGATATTACAGCATTTCGTTTCAATTCAAAACTAGTCGACTACCAACTTTGAGACTTTCGTGGGCGTTTTACGATTGTATGAAGGACATACAGGCAAAAATTCTATTTTATATATAGAAAATATATTTTTAATACCAGTCGAAAGTACGTGTTATAACCTATATCTCCTTAACCTACCTAACTCCTTGTATTTGAATATGGATATAATTTGATGTTTGATATCTATATATAACGAAGAGGTAAAGTTAATATAGGTAAGTAATTTTGTTTTTAAGGAGTAACCTTCGGAAATTCTGAATAGATTTTATTATGGTATATTTTTATATGATTGAACAAAAATTTCACAGAATCCTAAAGAAGTTTGAATAGGGGATAATAGTCGCAGATCACGCAGTGAAGCCACGAGCGGATCGCTATTAGTATATATCATTCAAATAGCCAAGAAGGCAGTATACGTACATACATATGTATGTACGTACGTATATCACATAATATTAAAAGTCAACCATTAGTTAGAGTCTAGAACGTGAATAACAAGATTATCCTCCAAATAGGTCACTTCTCACAAAGCATCTGTCAAGATAAACGCTAATTCGTATGAGGTTATTTGCGAAAGAGGGACAAAACGAAATATATTTCTTTTCCTATTTAGCAGAGTAGTTAGAGAGAATCAACTGTCTAGACACTACATTCTCCACTTTCACAATAATATCATATTTGTGCAGACGAAACTGTACCGAGCTTGACATAGTAAAAGTTTATATCAAGAACAACTGAAAA
Source organism: Dryas iulia moderata (assembly GCA_019049465.1). Taxonomy (NCBI): domain Eukaryota; kingdom Metazoa; phylum Arthropoda; class Insecta; order Lepidoptera; family Nymphalidae; genus Dryas; species Dryas iulia. The sequence continues at coordinate 9,597,878 of CM032436.1, read as the reverse complement.
AAATCTACATTATTTTTAAATAAACTATCACGGTATTGTTTTTGAATAGTAACATATCTACACACTTTTGTATGTAGTGACATCGAAAGTGCGTGTTATAACCTATATCTCACATATAACACGTTGCTTGGATAAGTAAGATCTAGACTACACTAGTAAATAAGTAAAGTTAAAAAAGTTTATAATCGTTAACAATTTTAATTTTTATACTTCAAAAGGTAATAGTTTTTGCAACTAAGTATACTCAGTCTAAAACACTTAGTGAACTTAAGAATTGTTGTTGACAGCAAAAGGTTAAAGTTCCTGCTAAAGGAAACAGAAGCCTGTACTTCATATTTTAAAATTTCTTCTAAGATCTTGAACAAAGAAAATTTTCTTTTACACCTCTAGCTTCACAAAATGGTGTTTAGTTTAAAATACAAATTATATTAAAAAATTAAAATTTTATCACGCTTTTTAGTAAATTCATATCTTGACATAAAATGTTACTTATGTGGATTCGTTGAACACGCTACTGTTGTTTGTCTTACCAGGCCAGCAAAATAACGGAAATTTAAAAACAATCATTTCACCCAGTGGGAAATCTAATCCCCAACCAACGTGTGTACTTACAAAGTCATGACATTTGAATTTGACTTCAATATAACATGTTCTGGAATTACTCTAATACAATTATTATATTAGTCTGTTGGTTTACTGCTAATTCAGATAGATAGATATATAAAATTCTTTATTCCACACATACAAACACAAAATAAAATAGAACACATAATAACAAAATGACACAGATCCTGGTTCACGTATACAGAGAAAAAATGTTATTATAATGAACTAAAAACGGAGTGACGAGACACTAACTTTGTTTGCACGTTTCCGACTACGGGGAATGATTTTTCCTAAATTATTTTCATTTCGCATAAAATACCAAAACAATATATAACTTAACTTTCAGAAAATATAATTAATATTAAAAATAAAAAAATCCATAGTAAAATAAATATGATATTAAAAACGTGGCCGTTGCATATTCATGCATATTCCGCACAATGTCGCCCTTGCCGTTGTCCCCGTCGTGATAAATACATAATTAATAAGGCGTATAAGTTTTTGGGGCAACAAGGCTGGTTTATTTTTAAAGTTAAATTATATATTGCATCATTAAAATTGAATATGCTCTAAAATTTTACGAAAATGACCTAATTAATACACTAGCTCTGACCTTTGACTTTGTTTGCGTGAAATTTAACAAAAAAGTTATTATTCTGAAATAAAAGTAGGTTAAATTACTCCTTATTATTATAATCTATTAATATAACCATTTCTCCGTGGAGGAATCGAACCCACAACGTAATAATTCATTATAACAACATCAAAACCTAACTTAAGTCATTTTTTTCAATCTCCAAGTTCCAGCGTACACAAGTATAACCCATGTACAATACATGCTGCTTAAAGCTGCATGTATTGTACAATACAAATGCTGTTTTAAGCTACAGAAGTCCTTAGATCCCTCAACTAACTGACTAACTCGAAATTTCCTTAAAATTCCTCCAGAAATGAAAATAAGTGGGATTTATGTTTCTTTTAGCTACATGCATTTTCTCGCATAGCAAGGTAGACAGAGGACTCTTACTCCACTTTCGTCCACTTTCATTGCACAAATTCGAAACATTGTGTCATGTTTTAACTGACAGATCTAAACACCGCGCTTTGCCTTAACCAGAGCGGAGATATCAAAGAAACTTTAAATATATTCATTTTCCCGAGTGGGAATGAAACCCTAAATATAATAATAAAGCACAATATTATACAATTTATAATACACAAACAATAACCAAAGTAAGTTTTCCCTATTTCCCAATCCCATAGTACACAAGTATAGCCTTTGTACATTAAGAAAGCAGTCAGTCTCGGCTACATAAGCTAGAGTGCTAAGATCCTCTCTTAACTAACTCTAACTTTCCTAGAAATTCCTCCGGGAACGGAAATAAATGGAATATATGAAAATATATATTTTCAGCTTCAAACTTTTCTGTTGGCATGGTAGACAGAGGATAAAGACACTCCGTTCTCTATTTTTTGCACAATTGCAAGATCTTTTACATTGCGCGTCGAGTAATAAATAAAACTAAAAGTAAATAAAAATAACTTGACATATTGCTCTAAGTAAAAGTCTAACCCAAAACCTTTGCGTTTGCAGTATAATAAAGCATTCTGTATAAACAGATTATTTATAATATATATCAGAACTTAAGTCACTTTTCTCAATCACCAAGTCCCAGTTTATACAAGTATGTACCATGTACATTACGATAGCCGTCAGTCTTGGCTACATCAGCTTGCATATTTATGAGGCGTCCGTCGTAATGAAGGCAGTGCTAATGAAAACAGATACGTCTTGAATTTGGTCGTATTGTTTATACTGTTGTTTGTGTTCGTTTTATAGATCGTAAATTTTTGTGTATGAACACTCAAATACTTGTAATGTAAAGAACAGTTTTTAATTATGAAATTGTTGGCCATCTTAGCGCAGATGATAGCGTGATTTCGATTCTTACTGAGGGAAAAGATTCTATTGAAATTAATTTTAGTTTTTCGCTCGGCTCGTAAGATAAATACCGCCACTCAACACGCTAAATGCCGAGAAATTTTTTTTCGGACGGAAAGGGAAGGACGAAGTGTCTTGACACTAGGTTTTCACTGACTACCTCGTTATGCGGGGAAAAGTGTAGAGCTATAAAAAAATATGTCTGCAATATGTCCTTTTTAAACAAAATACAAAAAAAGTTATTTTTAGATTGTCTTTATTAAACTGAAAAAGTGGAAAAACTTATACTCTATAGAACTCATAAAATACTCCCCTGATAGGCATTGCGCTTGTCTGCAAGTCAGACGATTGTAAAAACGGTTATTGCTTTTAGAAATAGATTCGTAAAAGTTTTGTGTTGGTATTATTATCTCATTGATTTCTTATTAAAGAAAGTATCAGTCTCCTAGTGGGAATCGTACCTACAACCATCGCTTTTACAGTCAAACTCTGTTAAACTGCACCACGACGTCCTCTTATTTATCTTTATTTCCAAAAAAAAAAGGTTTATGCGTTAAATAATGAATAAAAAATATATTTTTTATATTTTACATATCAGGTCCATTTTCATCCTTAATCATACTTTAATTTAAATACAGAGAACTGTTATATATTTAGTCCATTTTTTTTTATATATATATTATAGATCGTGAAGCAGTCACACATTTCCTAAATATTTATATATAGCATGGTAGCTAGATACTATGAGGGATACTAGATCTCTTTCTCTTGGAAACCATCCAAACGGCCTGACCGCTTGGTCTGACAGCCGTGGGTTTTGGGCGATTTCTGAATCCCGCTGCGGCGTTCGTTCGAATGCCGCTGCGTTCAATTTTTTAAACGTAATTTTCTGAGTGTGTAGTAGTTTCTGTGTGAATAACATTTTGAAATGTTGAAAAGTATTGCATTCAATTTTTTCCATTACTCACTGAGTGATCCATTTTCAATTTTTAACGCATAATTTAAACGCTAAAATTGCGTGTAGAAAGCTGATATTTTAAAGAAAGGGAGAGAGGAAAGAGAGAGTATTTGCCAAAAAATCAAAAGGATATAAAAATATGAGAATTCCCATTTACCAAAACTACTAAAAAATCTATTAAACTAGCCTGGAAAAGTGTATAAAGTCTGCAAAAATGAAATGGATGTAAAGAAAGATAAATTAATAAAAAGAAATAAATTAATAAAAAAAAGTTTTTATTTTTTGTCGATTACGTTATCTAAAGGATATTGTGTCGCAGAGGGGCAGCGTGTGACTTAAACACTATGGTTGCAGGTTCGATTCCCACTCGGGGGAATAATTATATTTAAATTTTCATTTCTTTGTTCTAGTAACTAAGACAAAGTGCGGCGTTGAGTTTCGTCATTCAAAAGGCATTGTCTCAATTTCCGGCGGAAATCGAAAAATGGTGTGCCACTAGGTTCATGTAGCTGCCAATATGTATATTTTTCTCCCCTCTGCTAACAAAACAAACCGCGGAGTTAAGTTTCGCCCCGCAACAATAAGAAAAGTATATTGTGCTGATCTCAAAAAAATATAGGAAGGGAAACCCAAGAATTATTTTCATTTAACGTAATCAGTTAAAAATCACAACCGTTCTCGATTTGTGCGATAAATATACGATTACTAATGTAGATTGGAAATATTACGAGGCCGAAGAGATTAGGGAAATCCCCAATCTACAAGTTTCTAATATAAATATTTGTATTAAGTATTTGTAACCAATTGCCGTAAGTGAGTTATTCTTTTACATAGTTTTGAGTTTTAGTTATCATACATTTAGACATGTGGTTATGGATACAAAAGTTATGTACATTATTTTTTAGCCTTCCCAATGGTTTAAACATGCATAGCGAGAAAGTCAGAGGAATTGTGTCATTATTACACCGTATTCACTTTTACGAGAATGTGCGGACATTGCACCTAGGAGATTGCTGACCGCGCTTGCCTCAGCGCTGGTCTCACCACACTGAAGATTTTAGTAAGAATTTAACTCACAAACAATTACGATTATTGTTGTCAAACACTGACGCCACACTACACCCACACAATTTACAGTCATATAATATACAACGTTTATACAAGAAAATAGATACGGAGAGACAGGGAGATCTTAACCACTAGAAAGATGAGTAGAGAGAATGCTCAATCTAACCAAAAGAAAGGTGATGAAGCGAAAAAACTTTTTTTTTTTTTTTTTTTTTTTTTTTTTTTTTTTTTTTTTTTTTTTTTTTTTTTTTTTTTTTTTTTTTTTTTTTTTTTAAGCGAAAAGACCAACAAAATGTGGTTATAACCAAATTTGACATTAACAACAAAAACGTAATTATTACAACTAAATTCATTAAGAGGTGGGGGCGTTCACATAAATATTTAGCAGTCTAATACATTAGAAGGCAGAAGCTATCCGTGAATTATGTATTACGGGTTGGCGCAAGGTAGAGGCGGTTTGCGTAATGGATATTACATTACCTTTCTTAAGTAATGAGTTCTGTTCGATTTTCCTTTTTCGTGATTGTGGATGTTTATGTTTGCGGTGTATGTAAATAAGATATATACCATACTAATATTGTAAGTACGAAAATCTCTCTGTCTGTTACGCTTTCATGGCAAATCTACCGATCTAATTTAATGAAATTCGGAATAAAAGAGGTTGATGATCCAGAGTGAGATATAGCGCTTGACCAATTGTAAATCTGAAATCTTCATTATTCTTTCTGCTTTACAAAATGATTACTAGTTTCCTCTTCTAAATTTCAAGAAACTTCAAGAACATTCAAGAAACTTCTAAGGTTGTTAGTTTTATTTATTTCTTAGAAAAATCCGCTTTCTGCTTCTAACTTAATTTCCATCTTTACAGTGTGTCTGTATTGAATTGACTTTTACATACCATGAATACCGTACAGGAGGAAGATAGTAAATAAACCAGATTCATTAGATATTGATTAAGGCAACACATCGTAGGTATTTCAGTAGCTTATGCTAGTTAATATGTATTTATGTATATAGAATATTCTAGAATTCTAGAAAATTAAAGGTAATCGTGACACATTGGGGCGGTCTGAATGTAATTGGTTCTGAGTACGATTCTCAGTCAGTGGAAAATTCATAATTTAATTATTACCGTTTCTTCGCTCGATAAACAAGATAAAGCACAGCGTTAAAGTGGTCCACTCAATACACAATATCTACAACTCCGTCGAGTATGAGTATGAGAACTGAGTGTATTAACACTAGATTTTCTCTTGCTCCCGTATAATAATTTTCTTTTACCCGTATAGCAATACGAAAAAAGCGGGAAACTAAAGTTATATATTTTTAGGTTAAAATAGGCACAGCGAACCTAATATTAAGACTGTTCTTTGTCTTATATACGAGTACAATTTCCAGATATTGCGAGGGGCAACTTAACGCCGCGTTTGTCTTATCAAAAAACAAAAAAAATAAATGGAAGTATTTCTTTAAGTTTTAGATTGTATATATAACCACTGACTATAGTAAGACATTATGGCTTTAATTATATAAAGTAGTGTTTAGATTTTTTTTATAGTATACATTTGTATTTAAATGATTCACATTTCTTCACTCTGGTACCTCAATTAAGTTCGAGTGAAGTGAACAGAGTGTTTTGACACTAAGTTGTCTTTAACTGTCCGCTAAGCGAGGAAAATCTTCAGGCTATTTCTATTTTATCAATTCATATTTCTATTTTATCAATAATATACCCTGATTATTAACCACCACTTACTTAGTTGGTTAAAATTTCAAGTCAAATTAATATTTAAATAATTTTAGTAATAATTCATTCAATACAAATAGTTGTCAGTAATATTTCGAAATTAATTTTAAAAAAATATTTTCTAAAAGACATACAATATACCTATGTATGTCTAACATAACATATTTAAGGAAACCTTTAAGACACATAACAAATAAATTGGAGCGTATATTTACCGTTTTATAGGCTGTAAATGTCATTGTAATAACTTCACTCAACTGATAACGGCTTAGTGTTATTAACATTATGTTTTATTTCTTCCCGTATATCTTATAGAATAGGTTTATAAGTCAATTTGTTCTTTATTTCTTATCATTTCTCCAGTAAGAATATAAAGGGCGGCAATGAGTTCCGTTACTCAATGCGAAATGTTTTGAGTTCAAGGTTAATGTGGAGAAACAGTGTTCTGACACTGGGCTTTTTGACTACAAGAATATGCAGTAAAATACGTGAAGCAGTTTTTTACCATTAAATCCGATTAGAAATTGAAATCGCAACTGGTCATGTTTACAGTCAAACACTATTCTACAGTGCCACACTGGCCTGAGAATATAAAAAAAAATCAGCTCGCTTGCAACATTCTCCCTCTAATCTAGATATTGCGCGTTAAGAGGTGAAATTCCACGTCAATTCCACGTCACACACACTTTTATATTATTATTATTTAAATATAATGAATTTCCCTGAGAGGAAATCGAACCAATAACTAATCATGTTTACAAAAAAAAAAATATATAGCTTCACGCTATATCCCGCACACAGCAGGGTAGGCAGAGGGAACCTAGTGTTAAGACACTCCGTTCCCCACTTTCCGCCGAATTCGGAGGCTTGCGTGTTAAGTGGCGGAACTTAACGCCGCGCTAATCATGTTTACAATGAGCCACTATTCCTTTACACCACGATGGCGTCTTAGCTGAGAATTATACACTTAATATTTGAATAATATTAAGTGTACAATTCTGTCACATATTTTAAAACAGGAAAAAAAAGGATAAATCAAACGCGATACCTCTCATATTTTGATTATTATTAATTTAGTGATAAAAAGACAATTTAACCTGCAAATGGTAAAATAGTACATTATAAGCTGCGGCCAGTGATGAGGGTGCGACGGAATGTCACTAGGATTATTATAGATTTGTATTTGGTTGAAACATTAATTTATAGCTTCTGCATATTTTCGTTTAGATTATCTTGTCCTTATATAAAAAAAGCAATAAGCAGCCTTTGCCGCGTAAATAGGTAGACAAAGAGAACCTAGTGTTAAGACACTCCGTTCTCCACTGTTTTTGTTGTCTTGCACTTATATGAAAAAAGCAATATTTATTTTATAAAATATATAAAAGTAACCTAAAACATATAGTATAAAGATCCATTTTCTGGTTATTTATCATATTATATACCGGACCGAGGCACAGTCTGTCAGTGTCTAACTGTAAACATGATGGTTTTGGGTTCAATTAATCAACTGCAGAATGGAGTTTCCACCAAAAAAACATTGCGTGTTGAATGGCGAAATTTTGTCGTCTTACCAGAGTGGAACAATAACAATAATTTAAATATAACCGAGTGAAAACCAAATCGACACCCCACTGCGTCAACAGCTAAACGCTGTACCGCTGCGCTACAATGGCCTCTTTATGCCTATCTAAAAAAATTATACTTATCATTGCTTGTTAATTCTTTCCTCAAATCCTTTATTCTACTATAAAAATTCTAATACCACCTCTTTATTCGTTTATTAGAATTTCTAGGAAAAGGAAAAAGGAGTCACTACTTCATCCATCTTAGGCTGAAGTGTAAGCCCGAAGTCATCTCAAATTGTTCGGAGGCGTGATTCAATTCGAGAAGATGCTTTAAATTTCGTTTCGCTGATCTTATACGTAATAGTTGGGGTAAGCTTGCTGGATAGATATCTAGAATTTATGTGAAAAAAAATGTTTTAAACCTTAATGCAAAGTAGTAAAGTCGAAAATAGGTAGGAGGCGAAAATTTTTATTGAATTCAATCGGTTTTGTTTACTTCAAAGAATTCTTTTAAAACGGCTATAAAAAGTTAGTTTCATTGATTTCATTGATTTTATTAATGTTGAATATTCGTGTTATTTTTTAGTAACTAATTGTTCTTTGGACTAATTCCATGTGGAATTTAAAAAAAATATATTGATACGTTCGCAGATTTTATGATAATCTAAAATAAAAGTAGCGTAAATTACTCATTACCTGAGCTGCCAGTAAAACTATCGTCAGCATTGGTCCAGCCGCCCCAGGGTTCAGAACAAATAAACGGACCTACAGACAATTTTTTTGGGGGACAAAAGATCTTTCAATGTATATTTTAAATTTACGCCCACTCAAATATGGTATATTGAATAGCGAAATCTAATGCCGCATATTGTCTAACAAGTCTATAAAAATAATACATTTATCAAAGCAATACTGCCATTCTCGTCGCTGGTAACTTGTACTAGGATTGACAATAAAAATATTTTTATGTGAATCAAAAATGCTTGTCATATTGAATAGCCTATTTAAGTAATGATTACTTGTAACTTCGCTCTCTAAGGTGAAATTAGAACCACAAATCATCTCACAACCACGATAACGTTCATACATGGTCTTCCTTTTTTCAGCTAATATATTCAAAACACTCCGCTCTCTGCTTTTCACCCCAAATCGGACACATTGCATATTGGGTCAGCTTTACGCCGCTGTATATAACTTAATAGCCTTCAATATTCAAAACACGAGAAGAGATCGAAAATAAAAAAGTTAAAGTCCGCAGTATAAAATTTTAAGCTAATTACAAGCTTCTCAACGGGGCTTTATTCTTTTTTATGGGATGAAATTTACAACCAGAGCTTTTCGGCTAACGGTAAAAAGTTACCTAAACTAAACTATCTGTTTACTTTTGCATGTAACTTCGTCTACCTTTAGTTGGACGTCATATCATACTCAATAGTGATTATATTACAAAGAAAGAGTAAATTAAAGTTCGTATTTAAATATATGTCGTGGCCATATCGTTTAATTGACGATTTCATGAAATCGTTGACTATATCATGAAATCGTCGCAGTTCATGAAATGACCAATTATCGTTTGGCCAGATCATGATGTCGTTTGACGAAATCAATGACACCCTAGCGTTTAACGATATGGTCAACTAAACGCGTGGCTACTTCATGAAATTGTCGATCTTGTTTGACCAAATCGTCAATTATAATTACTTTAACAACCGATAGAGGCGCTAGAAGCGCTTTTTCGTATATCAGCTGTTCGTAATAAAGCTAAAACTTTAGTTTTAAATATATTTTTTTTATTAAAAGCAGAATTAACTATCCTTTTATAATAAGTAAAAATTATGTTCCTAAAAACATATTATCTTTTTATTTTATTGAAAATCATTATAATTTTGATTTTAAGTTGTTTTGTATTTGCGATACTATAATAATAACTTTAAGAAATATATAATAAAAACTACTTTTAAATACTAAAGAATCTGTTAAATATAAAAAGTTTAACCTAACCTAACCTATCTTGATAGGTTTTAAATATATTCACACAAAATAAAAATAATTACGTAAAAGAATTTTTAGGTTAGGTTAGGTTAAACCTTTTTTATTTAATTGATTCTCACAAGATTGAAAGTGTTTGGAGCTAAAAAAATCGCAATTATATATAATGAGTTCGTATTACGCACATACTCTGAATTTATGTTAAATATATTATAAAGACACCTTATTTTACGATATGACCAAACGTCGACGACGAAATCGTTAAACGTTGACGAATCAACGATATCGTCAAATTCAGTTGGTCATTTCATGAACTGCAACCATTTCATGATATCGTCAACGAGATCATGAAATTGTCAATTCTACGATCTGACCACGACATATATATATTGATTGATTGCCTGATTGATTTAATAATTAGATAGTGTCAGATGGTTGTAGGTTCAATTTCTGCTCTAGGCAAGAATTATTCAGCCTGAAGCTTTTTCCTGCAGCAGAGAGCGCAGAGACATTATTTTTTTTTATTTTTTTTTTTTTTTATGGAGTAAAGGAGGCAAACGAGCTGAAGGCCCACCTGGTGTTAAGTGGCTACCTTCGCCCATAGACATCCACAACATTAAAGTTATGGATGCGTTGCCAGCCTTGGGAATGTAGGACAGAAGAAGGGAAAAAGGATGGGAATGGTGGGAATAGGGAGGGCTGGCTTACATGCCATCGAACCGGAACACATCATAAGATATTTGGCGGTTCGTCTTTGACATGATAGTGGTCGCGAGCCAGTCGGAGAACGAATCTCCTACCACCAAACTACTGGGTTACCCGCCTTTTACGGGACGCTACCCAGCGGCGGGGGGGAATTGTATTCTTAACCCGTCCCCCCACGGGAAAGAATGTACTAAGTAGCGGAACTAAACGCCGCGCTTTGTTTTCTCACCAGAGCGAGGAAATCAAAATTAACTCGCATGAACTACACAAGAAACAGCTTTTTTTATTTATTTATTTTTTTATCACGATGATCCAGTACACAGTAGGGTAGGCAGAGGGAACCTAGTGTAAACACTTCCGAATTCGGCGTAACTAAGAGTAGTCTCCGTAGCGGTAGCTCCTTGCGCTGCGCGGTCTGGGTTACTGGCACAGGCCTTTCTCCAAATGCTCGGTACGTTAAAACGTTTTGCGCCACAGGTCGAGCAACCTTCCCAATCCAGGCCTTGCCAGGCAGACCGAGGAAATGACCAATATTAAACTGATTGTTCACAATCTTCCCGACGTCGGCGACACTTCCCGAACACCACAGTCTTGTTGTACAGCCCACGATTTGTGCCACGCGGCCACACCCGACTGGCCACCGAAGGAAAAACAGAACACATAATACATAAAAATCACATATTAGGTTACGGCATATAGAGGAAAAATTGTTATTGTAAACAAACTTAAAAGCGGATGACGGACACTAACTTTGTTTGTACGTTTTGACTACCGAGAAATGACTTTTAAATTCTTTTCATTTAGTATAAAAGACCAAAGCAATATATAAATGATATTTAAATAAATAATAATATTCAAAACAAACATTTCCATAGCAAAAGTAAATATGACATTAAAAAAGTGGCCGTTGCATTATTGATGCATATCCGAACAATTGTCGCTTGCCGTCGTCATGTTGTGATAAATACATAAAAATTAATAAGGCGTGCAGAAATTTTGTGGGGCCCCAACGTGGTGTATTTTTTTTAAAGAAAAAGTCATATACTTATAGCGCACCTTAGAATTGAATATCTCTAAAATTTTAGGAAAATAATTTTAATATTATTCCACTAGCCGAGGGCTGTGACTGGTCCTGCGTGGAATTTAAAAAAAAGCTATAATTTTAAAATAAAAGTAGCTTAAACTACTCCTTATTACATTAGCTATCTACTACTGAATGTTCTTGTCAAAATCGGTCAAAGGCGTTCCAGCGATAACCGGAATACAGACAGGGGACAGTTAAAACAAAAAATGATTAAAATATGTTATATTGATATGTGTAACGTATAAATATACGCGTAAAAAGAGGCAATTTACTATTACAAACAGGAACTTCAATTTTGTCTGTTTTTGTAAGCCAGGAGGTAAATTCATCAAAATCGGTCAAGTGATTTAAATGTTTCATACACACTTTCAAATTGTTAGGGTGTGATTTTTGAAAAGAAGTAGCTTATGTTCCTGCCTGGGTATTCAACTATTTTCATTTAAATTTTCATCCAAATCGGACCATTAAATTAACTGTGATAGCAAGTGTATGATTTGTAATGTATTCTATCCCTTTATTTAAACAAAACTGACCATTTTAGTCCACAAAAGGCCAATTTTACTATTAAGTACTTGTAAAATAAAAATATTATAATAGAATAACTAAAATATCACCCATTCTTCATCAACAGTTTTGGCGTTTACCATAATATATGAATTTTGGATTATACCGATTGTAGATTTTTTTATGGTGGTGTAACTGAATTTGGATTGTGAATGCAAAATTTTATAGATTTTTACGTTACGTTAGAAAGTACGAATTAGCTTCACAGGTAAAAATACTACTGTTTTCAAAATAAGATTATAGATTCGATTCCTAATTTTACTTCAATTCTTACACTTTTACGAACTGTTTGTAGACGTATAAACTAAACGTAAAAACGTATAAATTAAACGTAAAAACTAAAACTTAGTTGGCGGTAGTCAAACATGCGCCTTTTGGAAATCGTTTAAGTGCTTTGCCCGTTAAGTGTGTCGAAATTCTTATATGTTTATTTTGAGATGTTTTTGTTGAAAAATATATGAGGGAGTCATTATGTTGAAATTTTTATTTCTGCCCTCTGATACCAAGACAAAACGCGGCGTTTAGTTTCTCCAATCAATATGAAATGCCTCTATTTTTGGCAGAAAGTGGAGGACAAAGTGTGTGACATTAGATCTTCTCTGACCACCCTACTATGCAAGAAAAATCGTAAAGGTGAAAAAAACTATTTCATAATCACCAACTGACTGATAGACATTCCTCAGTAGTAACTACTGGGTGTAAGAAAATGGGCTTACATGTTACTTGGAAAGTGTAGAAGAGTACTAAGAGGGGATTTAGGGGATACATTCCTCCCATTAAATGGTAGTAAGTCGGATTTTTTTATTGTTTATTGTATATTTTCGTAATAAACATACTTGTAGACGGCAAGTAGCAGAAAAAGCAACTTCATGCTTTCTCGCACATAAAGAACTTAATATCAAGACACTATTCTCTTGTTTACGTTGGAATTCGAGACATTGCGTTTTGTTTGAACAAAGCTTGAAAAGGAAAATAACTTGAAATTTAATTATTCCTCCGAGTAGAAATTGAACCCACACCGTCGCGTTTGCAGTATAATAAAGCACTGTTTTAATTTATATTTCATGTGAATACATAACTTAAGTCAATTTTCTCAATCTCCCAGTCCCAGTATACATAAATATAACCCATGTACATAACGAATGCCGTCAGTCTTGGCTACATAAGCTTGCATATTTATGAGGCGTTCGTCGTAATGAAGGCAGTGCTAATGAAAGCAGATACGTCTTGAATTTGGTCATATTATTTATACCGTTGTTAGTGTTCGTTGTATAGATCGTAAATTTGAGTGTATGTACACTCACATACTTAAAGTTTGTTGATTCAAGTATCAAATTATCATTTGTTAAATTTAATGTTGTTTTAATGTAATTTTTTTTTGTGGCGTTAAGTTTTGCCCGTCAACAACAAGAAAATATATATGCCTCTCCCCCAAAATTTAGGAAAACTGAAAAGTTATTATTCATTCAACGTAATCAGCTAAAAGCACAAACGTTTCTGATTAGTGCTATAAATATCCAATACTAATTTATATTGAGAATGTGTACGAGGCCGAAGATATTGGCAAAATCCCCACTTATTTCTATTCCTAATATGAATATTTGTATTAAGTATTTGTAATAACTTTCATAAATGAGTAAATTGTTTTACTTAATTATTGATTTTTATCTGTCATTGAATTATGATCAGAATATGTGGTGGTTATGGGTACAAATTTCGTGAATCATGAAATATCATTTTTTCAGCTTCACGCTTTAACCCACAGAGCAAGGTAGGCAGAGAGACCCTAGTGTGATGACACTGTCCGTACTTCAATGCGTTGCGTTTTGAGAAGAGAAACACAACGCCACACTTTATCTTACCAGTAAGAATTGAACTCACTTCCATTGCGTTTACACTTAATGCATCAGGAGAATTTAAAGATTGTATGCATTTTTACATAATACACGACGTTGATATAAGAAAATGGAATATGGAGAATCTCAAACCTATGTTATCTCTGCTCATCTATCTAAAAAGGGTGAAAAATAAGTGAAATACCAACACATTGTTACTTATACCAATTTACATTAATAACAAGAACACAATTACTAACTAAAATTCATTAGGAGATGGGGGCGTTCACATAAATATTTAGCAGTCTAATACATTAGAAGGCAGAAGCTATCCGTGAATTATGTATTACGGTTTGGCGCAAGGTAGAGGCGGTTGCGTAATGGGTATTACATTACCTTCCTTAAGTAATGAGTTCTGTTCGAATTTCCTTTTTCGTGATTGTGGATTTTTATGTTTGCTTGTATATGTAAATAAGATCTGAATCCATTCATAATAATCTATAGTTATATTATAAATTACGAAGTTTGACTGTCTGTTACCTTTCAAGGCTAATCTACAGGTCTGATTTGAATTTGCAAATCTATAAAATATGAGTTGAAAGTTTGTATAGAAAGTGTTACCCTAGACGAATCGTGAAACTGACGGAATGAATTTTGGCGTAAATATAGTCGATATTTCGGGGTTAAACAAAGGCTACTTTTTTTTCCAAAAATCCACAGCAAACTGTAGTCGTGTAGTCGACGAAGTCGAGATCGGGCAACTCAATTTGAATATTATTTGGTTATAAGAAATCTTGCGATAGTAAATACATATTTGAGGAGCATTGAGCATTTTTTTTGTTGTACTCCTATCTTATCCTCTAAGGCTAATTGCTTAAGTAATGAGATTACTGTATACTTTTTAGTGCGTGTATTAAAATTATACAGTGATTCTCTTCAAATAATGAATATCGGAAATTGAATTTGCATGAGTGTTGAGTTACATTATTTTTAAATATTGATAAACAAAAATAATTAAATTACTTTGGCTTAATTATATAAAATATTGAAAATCTATTAATTTGTAACAACTAGAGAGAACGGAATATTTTGACACTAGGTTAGCTCTGATTCCCTACTATGCTGAACAAAGCATGAACTAAAAGGCCAAACTTTCCATGCAGTTTTTGCAATTAAGTTGACCATTCACTATTCTTTCTGCTTTTCAAAATTATAAAAAAAGTTCTGTTTTAAAACAATCGAGAAAGACCTTCTATGGTTTTTAAGTGTGGTATCTTAGTAAAACCCGCTTTCCGCTTCTAACTTCATTTACACCTTTACCGTGTGTCTATATTGAATTGACTCTTACATACCATGAATACCGTACAGGAGGAAGATAGTCAATGAACCAGATTCGTTTAGATATTGATTAAGGCAACACATCGTAGGCATTGCAGTAGCTTATGGTAATTAATATGTATTTATGTACATAGAAAATTCTAGAATTGTAGAATATTAAAGGCGGTCGTGGCGCAGTGGGGCCGTTTGAATATAATTGTGACTGATTGTGTGTTCGATTCCAAATCGGAAGAATGATTATATTTCAACTATTATAATTGCTTCGCTCTGCTAAACAAAACAAAATACAGCGTCAAATTCCGCCGTTAAACACGCAATGTCTGAAATTCAGGCTGACAGTAGAGAAGGTCAGGCAGAAAGCCCATCTAGACAGATTTAATACCTTGCTATGCGGGAAAAAGTGTAAAGCTAAAATTATGTTTTTAGTTTTAAATAGACATAGACAACATAATGTCAAGACACTGTTCTTTATCTTGTCTACGATTTTGAGATATTGCGCGAGGCACCTTAACGCCACGCTTTGTCTTATCAAAACAAAAATAAATAGGTACATGTATTCTTTTAAGTTTTGGATTGAATATATAAACGCTGACTCACAATGACAATAAGATATGGCTTGAATTATAGTAAGTGTTTAGATTTTTTTTATAGTATACAATTATATTTAAATGATTTTCATTTCTTCGCTCTGGTACCTAAATTAAGTTTCACTACCACTCAACATGCAATTTCTCGATTTCGAGTGAAGTGGACAGAGTATGTTGACACTAAGTTGTTTTTAACTGCCATACTATACGAGGAAAATCGTAAACCTATTTTTATTTTTTTAACAATATGCCTCGATTATTAACCACCTGTTAAACCAATAACTTAATTGGTTAAAATTTTAAATCCAATTAATTGTCAGTAATAATTAGAAATTAACTAAAAAAAAAATATTTAATATGTCTAACATAAAATATGTAAGCGAAACTTTTATTTACATAACAAATAAATTGGAGCATATATTTACCGTTTTATAGGCTGTAAATGTCGTTGTAATAACTTCACTCAAATGATAACGGTTTAGTGTTATTAACATTGTCTTTTTCTTCCTGTATATCTTATAGAATAGGTAGTACGGACTTATAACTCAATTTGTTCTTTATTTTTCATCATTTCTCTGCTAAGAATCCAAAGGGAGGCCTACTCAATACGTAATGTTTTGAGTTCAAAGTTAATGTGGAGAAACAGAGTGTTTTGACACTAGGCTATTTGACTACAAAACTATGTAGGAAAATGCGTGAAGCTGTTTTTTATCAATCTATACTAGTTGTCATACAATTTCTATTTCTATATTATGTAGTTTTTCATGAAAAACGTATAGTTCTGTAATTTCCTCTCCCGAAGGAACATACAAGCCATATTTCAAATTAAATATAAACATCACTCCAATTAGAACTGAGACTCACAACTAATCACATTTACAATCAAGAGTAATTCCACTGTGCAATGATACAAAAATCCGAACCCAAATACCAGAGCGGAGGAATTAATATATTGATATAATCATGGTTGCAGTGAAACATCTTCCCACTGCGTTACGATAATCTCTTCTCAAATGATCATTTGAATAATATTGTCGAAATTGTCACAGATTCTACAACTGGTAAAAGGATAAAACAAACGCGACAGTTCTCATATTTTGAATGAAATTATTATTAATTTTGGCATAAAAACACAATTTATCCCGCAAATGGTAAATAAAACCAACATCGTAAGCTGCGGCCAATGATGAGGGTGCGACGTAACGTCACTAGGATTATTATAGACTCGTATTGGTTTGAAACATTAATTTATAGCTTCTGCCGACTTTCTTTTGACTATGGTGTTCTTGAAATTATATAGAAAGAAATGATATTTGTAGAATTTATAAAAATATTTTAAAATGTAAAAAATCGTCGCGTAAACTGTAATATACGCGTAAAATATAATGCAACCGTTTATAGTCGTCTATATTTAATCCTGGGTTATCAAATATATTTATCAAATTTTTCGTTTATATGGGGGTGCATTTTTAAAAAAAAATGCCTGTATTTGACTGTATCTTCCACTAAATCATTCCAAAGTCGATTCAAATCAAACTTAAGACTGACAGATATTCACTTTTATAATATCAGTATAGATAGACTAACAGATAATTAAAAGAAATAGTGAAACTCCACCCTCTCTATTTTGTAGTCATTTCTAATTAATTAAAGATTAAATAATTAAAGATTTGTCTTCGTAAAAGAGCAGAGCAATGAAAATAATTTTAAAGTAATCATTTCACCGAGTAAAAATCAATCGTGTTTACATTCAGACAATGTTCCTCTGCGACAAGATAGATACTTATGATTTTCTACAATTCTATACTCAAATCCTTTATTCCACTATAAGAATTCTAATACCTCCTTACTCGTTTATTGGAAGTTCAAAGAAAAAGGAATCGCTAGTTCATCTTAGGCTGAAGTGAAAGCCCGAAGTCATCTCAAATTGTTCGGAGGCGTGATTCAATTCGAGAAGATGCTTTAAATTTCGTTTCGCTGATCTTATACGTAATAGTCGGGATAAGCTTGCTGGATAGATAGCTGGAATTTGAATAAAAAAATAATAATTTAAACCTTAATACAGAGTAGTAAAGTCGGAAATGGATAGGTAGTGATAAAATTTTATTGAATTCAATCGTTTTTGTTCTTTAAAACGGCTATAAAAGGTTAGTTCATTTTTTTTTGTTATTTCATTTGTATCGAATATTTGCGCTATTTTTTAGTAACTAGCTGTGTCTCGACTTTGTCCACATGGAATTTAACAACAAAGTTAAAATGAAAGTAGTCTAAGTTACTTCTTATTACATCAGGTATGTGCGAGTAAATATCCCGTCAAAGTGAGTCCAGCCATTCCAGAAATTAGGCGGAACAAGCAAAGAAAAATTGTAAAAAATAATAATTTGGTAAATACCTGTATATGTGTACATCTGTATATGTGACCTATACAGGTTTCATGTGCATGTACATATACATATATTTATTAAGAAGTGGTTATTTATATATTACAAACCGACAGTCCAATTGTACTGAATAGAAATTATGTCGGACAATGGCTTAAGGGTTAAACAATAAGAGTTAGAATAGAATAAGATAAAAAATATAAATACATATAAAATAAAGACAATCTCAATACCTCGACATTTTTATGTTGTAACGATTTGAAAGTCCTTGTCTGTTATTTGAATAGATTAGTAATTATTTTAATAGATTGTAATTGAACGGAGTGTCGAAACATTCTTTTCCCAATACTTCACTTAAATTTGAGACATTACATTGAGTAACGGAACTCTACGCCCGATTCAAGCCTTCAATATTCAAAACATAAGAAGAGATCGAAAATAAAAAATAAAAAAGTATAACATTTTAAGCTCATTACAAGCTTCTCAACGGGGCTTTATTCTTGTTTATGGGATGAAAATTACAAGCAGAGCTTTTCGGCTAACGTTAAAAAGTTTACTATCTGTTTACTTTTGCGCGTAACTTCGTCTACCTTTAGTTGGACATCGCGTCATACTCAATAGTAATTATATTACAAAGGAAGAGTGAATAAAGGTTCGTACTTAAATATATAGGTGCCTGATTGAGTTAATAACTTAATACTTACGTAGTGTCAGATGGTTGTAGGTTTGTTTTCTGCTCTATGGAAGAATTATTCAGCCTGAAGCTTTTTCTTGCATGACACCACATCCACTTTGTTTTCTCACTAGAGCGACGAAATCAAAATTAACTCGTGTGAACTACAAAAGAAACACTTATCGTTATGTAGTTCACGCGGGCGTATCCGCAAGCGGGCCACAAGGCATATAGTAAACGTAAACAAAATTGCGAACAGAAACTAGTTCTAAATAAAAATACCCTTAGTTTGTTTTCTAATATTGGGACGCTCTGAAAAATGATTTAGAGATAGCGGCCGTTTCAGCATTCACACTAATAGTTCTTTTTTAATTATAATAGATATTTTAAAATTTCTTTCTTTGGGTCTTTTCGGTTTGAATTACAAAAGTAGCACTATAATGGTTAAGTAGGATAGTGTCTGCGATGGGCGTGGATACGATTATGTATTGAAAAAAAAAATATCTTTAGTAATTCAATAAATAAAATGTAGAGAAAATGCTAATTTTTATTTTTTATTTTAAACTGGTAGTTAAAATAAAAACCAGGTTCATTTGTGTTCTAGAGTTTACAGGATAATTAGAGAGAACCTAGTGTCAAAAAACACTCCGTTCTCCTCTTACAATCAAATTTCGAAAATCATGTTACTTGAAAAAGTAGGAACTTGATTCCCTGTATTTTTCATACTATAGCGTATAAATACAAATAATTTAAAAAACGATTCTTTTTCGAACTGAATTAAACGTTGCATTACGCTACGATGAACTTATAACATATGTATTTAGAGAGTAGAAGCAGCAGAATATCTATTCCCACTGTTTCCCTGAAATCGCGGACATTACGTGTTGAGTGTCGGTATTTCCACCGCACTTTGCAAACATATCAGAAACATGTGAAAAGAATTTAATTACAATCATTCCTTCGCGTGGAAAATCAAACCATGACCATTCTCTTCACAATCAAATGCTATCCTACTGTGCAGATAATCGTAAAATCTGCGAACTGAAAAAAAGACTATGTTGTCAAATTCCATGCGAACAAAGTCGAGGGCACAGCTAGTTACTAAAAAATAGCACAAATATTCGATAACAAATGAAATAATAAAAAAAATGTAAGAACCTTTTATAGCCGTTTTAAAGAACAAAAACGATTGAATTCAATAATTTTTATCACTACCTATCCATTTTCGACTTTACTACTTTGTATTAAGGTTTAAATTATTATTTTTTTATACAAATTCCAGCTATCTACCCAGCAAGCTTATCCCAACTATTACGTATAAGATCAGCGAAACGAAATTTAAAGCACCTTCTCGAATTGAATCACGCCTCCGAACAATTTGAGATGACTTCGGGCTTTCACTTCAGCCTAAGATGAACTAGCGATTCCTTTTTCTTTGAACTTCCAATAAACGAGTAAGGAGATAGTATTAGAATTCTTATAGTGGAATAAAGGATTTGAGTATAGAATTATAGAAAATCATAAGTATCCATCTTGTCGCAGAGGAACATTGTCTGAATGTAAACACGATTGATTTTTACTCGGTGATTTTGGTCGGTACTTTATAATTATTTTCATTGCTCTGCTCTTTTACGAAGACAAACCTTTACCAAGATAATCTTTAATTAATTAGAAATGACTACAAAATAGAGAGGGTGGAATTTCACTATTTCTTTTAATTATCTTTTAGTTTATCCATACTGATATTATAAATGTGAATATCTGTCAGTCTTAAGTTCGATTAGAATAAAATTTGGAATGAATTAGTGGAAGATACAGTCAAATACAGGCATTTTTTTTAAATGCACCCCCATATAAACGAAAAATTTGATAAATATATTTGATAACCCAGGATTAAATATAGACGACTATAAACGGTTGCATTATATTTTACGCGTATATTACAGTTTACGCGGCGATTCTTTACATTTTAAAATATTTTATATATTCTACAAATATCATTTCTTTCTATATAATTTCAAGAACACCATAGTCAAAAGAAAGTCGGCAGAAGCTATAAATTAATGTTTCAAACCAATACATTACATCGCACCCTCATCATTGGCCGCAGCTTACGATGTTGGTTTTATTTACCATTTGCGGGATAAATTGTGTTTTTATGCCAAAATTAATAATAATTTCATTCGAAATATGAGAACTGTCGCGTTTGTTTTACCCTTTTACCAGTTGTAGAATCTGTGACAATTTCGACAATATTATTCAAATGATCATTTGAGAAGAGATTATCGTAACGCAGGGGAAAAATGTTTCACTGCAACCATGATTATATCAATATATTAATTCCTCCGCTCTGGTATTTGGATTCGGATTTTTGTATCATTGCACAGTGGAATTACTGTTGACTGTAAATGTGATTAGTTCTGAGTCTCAGTTCTAATTGGAGTGATGTTTATATTTAACTAGGGGGCCCGGCGAACTTCGTATCGCCATATTTTTGACATCATTACTAAAATGTATTTTTTTATGTAATTTAATGCATTATAATATACTTTTTTTTTCTTCTGGATAGAAAATAAATAGTGCTAATGGTATCTCTTCCCTCTTCAACCCAATGCTCATCCAAATCATCATAAAAACGATGTGTTTGACATGTCCATATTCTCTCCAATAACAACTTATGGACTTTTAAACATTAGAATGCTATTTATTGTATACTTTTAAACCTTTTTAAAGTGTTATTTCATACTTAGGAAAATTAAAAAAACCATTAAGAAAACATTTAAAAATTTGAATTCGGTGTTCAGGAGGAGTGGGTTGGAATCCCGCTGTGTTCATTTTTTTTAGCTTCCCGCTGTTTTCCGCACCCAGCAGGGTAGGCAGAGCGAACCTAGTGTAAAGACACTCCGTTCCCCACTTTCCGCCGAATTCGGAGGCATTGCGTGTTTTAAGTGGTGGAACTTAACGCCGCGCTTCAAATTTTTACTCGTTTTCTAAATGTCTTTGACAACTTAAGGAATTTAATTTTACATTTTCTGTCATGTTCTCCTGTAGCTCTTTGCCTGCTATGATCACAACTTTATGATTGTCCGATGACGGTATAATTTCTCAGGCTATTTTAAACAATCTAATCAACTAATTACGTTCATGCAAACGTTGTTGTAGCTACACAATTATCTCTCTCTTAGCTGTATGACGGATAACATGATAGCACAGCTTTGATTTAATACAGCTACAGATATCCCTACGAAAAAATTAATTGAATGCCTAATGCATGCAATATAAGGAAACGGAATATAAATTAATAGTAGCTGAATAAAGTTTGAATAGTTTTTATTGGTCAAGTTGAATTGAAGTATATAAATACATCTCAATAAATATAACCTGCATAATATCACTTTATACTTTTACTAGTTTATGCCAAATTATTAGTGTGTCTCATACATCATAATTTAATCTACGAACTAAAAATCGGAAAAATATTATACTCTTGACCGACACACGTTCATCCTGCATAAACAGCTGGGCTTATTATATGACTGAAGGAATAAGGCATATTTATTACTTCCATTTAAAGTTTTGTAGAAGCGATTGAAGTTTTTCGTTAGATAAAATTTTATATTAATTTACTATTTACTCAGGAACATTAAAAAACTGCTTTTGTATTAGGAATGCTAAGTATTATACAAAAAACATACCAAGATACGATTTGGACTCCGAGTGTGTTGAAAATTTGACATTCGTTCTTCACCAGATATTTCAGATCTGTAATTTTTATAAGTCAAGGAATTTCATCACGCTGAACAACTTTTGTTAAGGTTTCATTGCCTTATTTCTTAAAGGTCAGCTAGGTATTTTATTTTGAAGTATACAACAAAAAAACTTTTGTTCGAATCTGTCCAGTAGATCATAAGATGAGCGCGTACAAATATATAAAAACATAGAAAAAAAAAAGTATATATTCAAGTTTTAATGTCGTTTTCACGTTCCTGTCAATATTTGTTTTTGTAAATTTGTGTATGTATATGTATAGACGCAATTGTTCACTATTTAACTATAGTAGAGTAGTTTTTTCCTTTTTCTTTTCGTTTCATATTTTTTCCCGCGAAGCGAGGTAATCACGCATAGAGGGCTCATACCATTCCGTCCTCCGGTCTCCACTCGAAATCGAGACTTTGGAGCGGAACACAACGCCGCGTTTAATCTTTGGTACCCAAGCGAAGTAATGAAAAAAATAATTATACTCCCGAGAGGGAATCGAATCCACAACCGTCGCGTTACAGTCAGACACTGTCTCACTGCGCTACGGCAGCCTCACTTAGTAGAGTAGTTTAGGTTTCTAATCAGGAACCAGTAAATATTTTTTTATATTTCTAACGCAGAAAATGTCAATTTTTTTTTTATAATTTCCCAATCCTTTTTCGTCAACTTAGTGGTAGAATTTTCATAATCGCTGTAATACGTATTTACTATTTTTTTATAATACGCTTATAAACAGAGTTTCACATTTTAACATTGCAAATGGCGAACTTCCATACAAACTTTCAACCTTTATTTCACCATGTTAGGGGTCGAGATTTCACAATCAATGAAATAGAAATGTAATATTTTTTATTAAATATACAGAAATTAGATTTCATGGCTTTAACTTCAAAACTGATGGAATTTCATACACTCTGTTAACCAACTGTTAACCACTATTTCCCCCTCTTAAGAGATGATTTTTTAAAAATCCTTTCTGATTGAGCGCCTACGCTACAAAAAAGTTACAATAAAGGTCCGCTCAATATTTCTTTCGGGGAATCGTTTCTTGAAATAATGCTTACAATAAAAATATTATAAAATAAACAAAACTTGAATTAAGAGTCCAATAAACTTGTACAAAAAACTTAAATTAAAAAAAAAAAAAAAATAAAAAAAAAAAAAATAGACATCCATGTCAGGATCGAACCGTGGACCCTAATAAAAAAATAACCATAAAAAGCAAGCGCTCTTCCAACTGAGCTATCACAACTATGTCAAAAGTCGCGAAATTGACATTCGTATACTATGTATAAAGTGATATTTTAGCAGCTTTTTATCAATTGTTTTGCCGTCTCGAAACCTCTCCAGTAACATTTAAACTTTATGGTATGGTATTAAAGTTCAAATTGACTTTTAATAATTATAACGAATATTTTGTATGGGAGGATAGAAAAGTGTTGTTTTAAGACTTTTTCAGATTTTTTTTGTATTTTTTCTCTCCTTAACAACCATCCTCGTACTTCAAGGAATATTCTAAAAAAAGAATTAGCGAAATCGGTCCAACCCTTCACAGAGTTTTGCGCTTAGCAACACATTCGGCGATTCATTTTTATATATTTAATTTGAAATATGGCTTGTATGTTCCTTCGGGAGTGCCAACGCTTAGAGGTTTCCCCAAAATTTCAATAGGATCAGGAAATTACAGAACTATACGTTTTTCATGAAAAACTTCATAATATAGAAATAGAAATTGTATGACATCTAGTATAGATTGATAAAAAACAGCTTCACGCATTTTCCTACGTAGTTTTGTAGTCAAATAGCCTAGTCTCAAAACACTCTGTTTCTCCACATTAACTTTGAACTCAAAACATTACTTATTGAGTAGGCCGCCCTTTGGATTCTTAGCAGAGAAGTGATGAAAAATAAAGAACAAATTGAGTTATAAGTCGTTACTACCTATTCTATGAGATATACGGGGAGAAAAAGACAATGTTAATAACACTTAACCGTTACCATTTGAGAGAAGTTATTAAAATGACATTTACAGCCTATAAAACGGTAAATATATGCTCCAATTTATTTGTTATGTATATAAAAGTCTTTTAATACATATTTTGTGTTAGACATATAAAATATATATTTTTTAGTTAATTTCTAATTATTACTGACAATTAATAGGATTTAAAATTTTAACTAATTAAGTTATTGGTATAACAGGTGGTTAATAATCGAGGCATATTGTTAAAAAAATTAAAATAGGTTCACGATTTTCCTCGTATAGCATGGCAGTTAAAAACAACTTAGTGTCAACATACTCTGTCCACTTCACTCGAAATCGAAAAATTGCATGTTGAGTGGTAGTGGAACTTAATTTAGGTACCAGAGCGAAGAAATGAAAATCATTTAAATATAATAAACACTACTATAATTCAAGTCATAATATCTTATTGTCATTGTGAGTCAGCGTTTATATATTCAATTCAAAACTTAAAAGAATACATGCACCTATTTATTTTTGTTCTGATAAGACAAAGCGTGGCGTTAAGGTGCCTCACGAAATATCTCAAAATCGTAGACAAGATAAAGAACAGTGTCTTGACATTATGTTGTCTATGTCTATTTAAAACTAAAAACATAATTTTAGCTTTACACTTTTTCCCGCATAGCAAGGTATTAAATCTATCTAGATGAGCTTTCTGCCTGACCTTCTCTACTGTCAGCCTGAATTTCAGACATTGCGTGTTTAACGGCGGAATTTGACGCCGTATTTTGTTTTGTTTAGCAGAGCGAAGCAATAAGCAAAATAATAGTTGAAATATAATCATTCTACTAATTTGGAATCGAACACACAATCAGTCACAATTATATTCAAACGGCCCCATTGCGCCACGATCGCCTTTAGAATTCTAGAATTCTAGAATTTTCTATATACATAAATACATATTAATTACCATAAGCTACTGCAATGCCTACGATGTGTTGCCTTAATCAATATCTAAACGAATCTGGTTCATTGACTATCTTCCTCCTGTACGGTATTCATGGTATGTAAGAGTCAATTCAATACAGACACACGGTAAAGGTGTAAATGAAGTTAGAAGCGGAAAGCGGGTTTTACTAAGATACCAAACTTAAAAACCATAGAAGGTTTTTCTCGATTGTTTTAAAACAGAACTTTTTTTATAATTTTGAAAAGCAGAAAGAATAGTGAATGGTCAACTTAATTGCAAAAACTGCATGGAAAGTTTGGCCTTTTATTACAAATTAATGCTTTGTTCAGCATAGTAGGGAATCAGAGCTAACCTAGTGTCAAAATATTCCGTTCTCTCTAGTTGTTACAAATGAATAGATTTTCAATATTTTATATAAGGTACTTCTAATGTTTTAAGCCAAAGTAATTTAATTATTTTTGTTTATCAATATTTAAAAAACAATGTAACTCAACACTCATGCAAATTCAATTTCCGATATTCATTATTTGAAGAGAATCACTGTATAATTTTAATACACGCACTAAAAAGTATACAGTAATCTCATTACTTAAGCAATTAGCCTTAGAGGATAAGATAGGAGTACAACAAAAAAAATGCTCAATGCTCCTCAAATATGTATTCACTATCGCAAGATTTCTTATAACCAAATAATAATCAAATTTAGTTGCCCGATCGCGACTTCGTCGACTACACGACTTCAGTTTGCTGTGGATTTTTGGAAAAAAAAGTAGCCTTTTTTTAACCCAGATTTATGAACTATATTTACGCCAAAATTCATTCCGTCAGATTCACGATTCGTTTAGGGTAACACTTTTCATACAAACTTTCAACTCATGTTTTATAGATTTGCAACATTTTTCGTTCTGAATTTCATTCAAATCAGACCTGTAGATTAGCCTTGAAAGGTAACAGACAGTCGAACTTCGTTATTTATAATATAACTATAGATGATGAATGGATTCCGATCTTATTTACATATACAAGAAAACATAAAAATCCACAATCATGAAAAAGGAAATACGAACAGAACTCATTACTTAAGGAAGGTAATGTAATACCCATTGCACAAACCGCCTCTACCTTGCGCCAAACCGTAATATATAATTCATGGATAGCTTCTGCCCTCTAATGTATTAGACTGCTAAATATTTATGTGAACGCCCCCATCTCTTAATGAATTTTAGTAGGTAATTGTGTTCTTGTTATTAATGTAAATTAAATTAAATAGCTTCACGCTATATCCCGCACACAGCAGGGTAGGCAGAGGGAACCTAGTGTTAAGACACTCCGTTCACTGTGTTCTTGTTATTAATGTAAATTGGTATAAGTAACAATGTGTTGGTATTTCACTTATTTTTCACCCTTTTTAGATAGATGAGCAAAGATAACATAGGTATATTTGAGATTCTCCATATTCCATTTTCTTATATCAACGTCGTGTATTATGTAAAAATGCATACAATCTTTAAATTCTCCTGATGCATTAAGTGTAAACGCAATGGAAGTGAGTTCAACTCTTACTGGTAAGATAAAGTGTGGCGTTGTGTTTCTCTTCTCAAAACGCAACGCATTGAAGTACGGACAGTGTCATCACACTAGGGTCTCTCTGCCTACCTTGCTCTGTGGGTTAAAGCGTGAAGCTGAAAAAATGATATTTCATGATTCACGAAATTTGTACCCATAACCACCTCATATTCTGATCATAATTCAATGACAGATAAAAATCAATAATTAAGTAACTACTCTTCCGTCAGATTCACATTCGTTTAGGGTACACTTTTCAGGGTACAAACTTGCAACTCATATTTTATAGATTTGCAACACATTTTTTCGTTCTGAATTTCATTCAAATCAGACCTGTAGATTACCCTTGAAATGTACCAAACAGACAACTTCGTTATTTATAATATAACTATAGATGATGAATGGATCAGATCTTATTTACATATACAAGAAAACATAAAAATCCACAATCATGAAAAGTAAAATACGAACCAGAACTCATACTAAGGAAGGTAATGTATAACCCATTGCACAAACCGCCTCTACCTTGGCCAAACCGTAATATAATGAATGGATAGCTTGTCTGCCCTCTAATGATTAGACTGCTAAATATTTCTGTGAACGCCCCCATCTCTAATGAATTTTAGTAGTAATTGTGGTTCTTCTTTAAAATGAAATTAAATAAATAGCTTCAACGCTATAATCCCCGCACACAGCAAATGGTAGTCAGACGGGAACCTAGTTTTAAGAACTCCGTTACTGTGTTCTTCTTATGAAGGTCAATTGGTAGCATAACATGTTTTGGTATTTCAACTTATTTTTCACAAACCCTTTTAGATAGATGAGCAGTCGATAACTAGGTTATTTGAGATTCTCCATATTCCATTTTCTTATACTCAACGTCGTGTATTATGTAAAAATGCATACCATCTTTAATTCTCCTGATGCATTAAGTGTAAACGCAATTGGAAGTGGAGTTCACTTCTTACTGGTAAGATAAGTGTGGCGGTTGTTTTTCTCTTCTCAAAAACAAACGTCAACGCATTGAAGTACGACCGTGTCATCACACTATGGTCTCTCTGCCTACCTTACTCTGTGGGTTAAAGCGTGAAGCTGATAAAATGATATTTCTGATTCACGAATTTGTACCCCATAACCACCACATATTGTATTCGATCATCATTTCCAATGACAGATAAAAATCACTATTAATTAACTACCATTTATGAAACTTATTACAAATACTTAATACAAATATTCATATTAGGAATAGAAATAATAAAGTGGGGATTTCGCCAATCTCTTCAGCCTTGTACACATTCTCAATATAAATTAGTATTGGATATTTATAACACTTTAGCTGATTACGTTGAATGCATAATAACTTTTCAGCTTTCCTAATTTTAAAGATTTTGGGGGATAGGCAGATATATTGTCTTGTTGTTGACGGGCAAAACTTAACGCCACGTTTTGTTCTGTCGCCAGAGGGAAAAAAAAACTTTTTTACATTAAAACAACATTAAATTTAACAAATGGTAATTTAATACTTGAATCAACAAACTTTAAGTATGTGAGTGTACATACACTGAAATTTACGATCTATAGGTACAACCAACACTAACAATAGTATAAATAATATGACCAAATTCAAGATGTATCTGCTTTCATTAGTACTGCCTTTATTACGACGGACTCCTCATAAATATGCAAGCTTATGTAGCCAAGACTGACGGCATTCGTAATGTACATGGGTTATATTTGTGTATACTGGCACTGGGAGATTGAGAAAATTGACTCTTAAGTATATATCACATGAAAATATAAAGTAAAGTGTGCTTTATTAACTGCAAACGGACGTTGTGGGTTCATTCTAATCGGAGTTATTATTATATTTCAAGTTATTTTCATTTTGAAGCTTTGTTAAGACGACGACGAAGACAACAACGACAAGTTGCCGTCTACAAGTTTGTTTTTATACGAAATATACAATTATTATATATAAAAATCGACCTTATACTTTACGGAGGATTTATAATTATAGAAAATCCCCCTCTTCAGTACTCTTTTATACTCTCCAGTAACAGGTAAATCCATTTTTTACACTCAGTAGTTACAACTGAGGATTGTCTTACAGTCAGTCAGTGATTATGAAATACTTTTTTTCACCTTTACGCTTTTTCTTGCATAGTAGGGTGGTCAGAGAAGATCTAACACACTTTGTCCTCCACTTTCTGCCAAAAATAGAGGCATTTCGTATTTATTGGAGAAAACGCCGCGTTTTGTCTAGATATCAGAGGGCAGAACTAAAAATTTAAAGTAACACTCCCTCATATATAATCACTCCCTCATATATTTTTCAACAAAAATATTTCAAATTTACACTTAACGGGCGAGGCGCTTAAACGATTTCCAAAAGGCGCATGTTTGAGTACCGCTACCTAAAACTGTTTATACGTTTTCTACAAAGGGTTCGTAAAAGTGTAAGAATTGAAGTAAAATTAGGAATCGAACCCATAACTCTTATTTTTGAAACAGTATATTGTAAACTGTGAAGCTTACTGCCGTACTTTAAAAATCTATAGAATTTTGCAACAATTTTTGCAAAAATCCAAATTCAATCTACAACCACCATAAAAAAATCTACAATAGTATAATCCAAAATTCATATACCTATTATGGTAAACGCCAAAACTGTTGATGAAGAATGGGTGATATTTTAGTTATTCTATTATAATATTTTTATTTTACAACCACTTAAAAATAGTAAAATTGGCCTTTTGTGGACTAAAATGGTCAGTTTAGTTTAAATAAAGGGAAGAATACATTACAAATCATACACTCGCTATCACAGTTAATCTAATGGTCCGATTTGGATGAAAATTTAAATGAAAATAGTTGAATACCCAGGCTGGAACATAAGCTACTTCTTTTCAAAAATCACACCCTAACAATTTGAAAGTGTGTATGAAATATTTATACCTATCACTTGACCGATTTTGATGAATTTACCTCCTGGCTTACAAAAATAGACAAAATTGAAGTTCCTGTTTGTAATAGTAAATTGCCTCTTTTTACGCGTATATTTATACGTTACACATATCAATATAACATGTTTTTATCATTTTTGTTTATCTGTCTGTCTGTTAGTTCCGGTTAATCTCTGGAACGGCTTGACCGATTTTGACAGAACATTCAGTAGTAGATAGCTAATGTAATAAGGAGTAGTTTAAGCTACTTTTATTTTAAAATTATAGCTTTTTTTTAAATTCCACGCAGACAAAGTCACAGCTTCGGCTAATGAATAATATTAAAATTATTTTCCTAAAATTTTAGAGAATATTCACGTCTAAAGGTGCGATATAAGTATATGAATTTTCTTTAAAAATACACCAGCCTTGGTGCCCCAAAAAGTTATACACGCCTTATTAATTATGTATGTATTTATCACAACAGGGACAACGACAAGGGCGACATTGTGCGGAATATGCATGAATATGCAACGTCCACGTTTTTAATATCATATTTACTTTGCTATGGAAATTTTTGTTTTTAATATTAATTATATTATTTGAAAGATAAGTTATATATTGCTTTGGTATTTTATACGAAATGAAAATAATTTAAAAAAACTCATTCTCGGTAGTCTGAAACGTACAAACAAGGCTAGTGTACCGTCACTCCGTTTTTAGTTCGTTACAATAACAATTTTTCTCTATATGCGTGAACCTAAATATGTGTTGTTTTGTGTTTATGTGTTCTGTTTTCCTTTGTGGCCAGTCGTGGCCCAGTGGCACAAGCGTGTGACTGTAAACGACGTGTGGGTTCAATTCCCACTCGAGGAGTGGAAATATTTAATATTTCCATTTTCTTCGGTCTGGAAAAACGCGGCGTTAAGTTCCGCCACTTAACACGCAATGCCTCTTAATTCGGCGGAAAGTGGGAAGCGGAGTGTCTTTACACTAGGTTCCCTCTGCCTACCCTGCTGTGTACGGGATATAGCGTGAAGATAAAAAAAAGAAACCAACAGACTAATATAATAGTTGTATTAGAGTAATTCCAGAACATGTTATATTGAAGTCAAATTTAAATGTAATGACTTTGTACGTACACACGATGGTTGGGGGTTCGATTTCCCATTGGGTGAAATCATTGTTTTTAAATTTCCGTTATTTTGCTGGCCTGGTAAGACAAATCACAGTGCCGTGTTCAACTAATCCACATAAGCAACATTTTATGTCAAGATAATGAATCGACTAAAAAGCGACATAAAATTTGTATTTTTAAACGGTTTTATTTAGCTCACCCCGTTTGTTTTATTTTTTAATATAATGTGTATTTTAAACTTTTACCTTTTCGCTGTCAACAACACTTCTTAATTTCACTAAGTGTTTTACACTGACTTAAAGTTGCAAAAACTATACCTATACCTATTGAAGTATAGAAAATACGTATAAAATTTAAAATTTTCTTTCGTTCTTTTTTTTTAGCTTCTCGCTGTATCCCGCTCACAGCAGGGTAGGCAGAGGGAACCTAGTGTTAAGACACTCCGTTTCCCACTTTCCGCCGAATCTGGAGGCATTGCGTGTTAAGTGGCGGAACTTAAAGCCGCGCTTTGCCTCGACATCAAAGCGAAGAAAATGGAAATCGTTTACAGTCACACGCTTGTGCTACTGCGCCACAACTGGCTAAAACTCATAACGATTATAAAGCTTTATCTATTTACTAGGTTAGTAGTCTAGATCTTAGTTATCATAGCAACGTATATATATATCACTATATACAAAATTGTGTAACTATGTTACTAAAAACATAGTACCATAATAGTTTATTTAATAACAATTTTAGTTTCTTATGTATTATTATCAAAAACATATGTATATTTTTTTTCAGTTGTTCTTCACATAAACTTTAACTATGTCAAGCTCGATATTTTTGTTTGTTTTGTCCGCACAAATATAGTAAATGTATTTTAGTCCTAAGGGGATAAATAAATAAAATGATTTTTTTCCCTCCACATATAAACACATATATTAGCGGTTTTAACATAATTAGTTTTATTTATATATAACTTAGTGTCAAGACTCTCCATTATTCTCTTTTTTTATCATTTTATACTAAATTTGTACCCGCAGTAACAAGTAAACAATGTCATTTTTCAGCCAGCTAATTATCTCTACTCAAAAATAAAAACAATTTTTTGTTGTTTTTTTGCGAAAGACAGACAAACAGACAAATAAAGAACATATATTCCTATTTAGTAGGGTAGTCAGAGAGAACCAACTGTGTAGACACTCCATTCTCCACTTTCCGCCCGAAAACGACACTTTACGTG
The DNA here is from genome assembly GCA_019049465.1 of Dryas iulia moderata. Taxonomy (NCBI): domain Eukaryota; kingdom Metazoa; phylum Arthropoda; class Insecta; order Lepidoptera; family Nymphalidae; genus Dryas; species Dryas iulia. The sequence goes on along the minus strand of CM032436.1, from coordinate 9,565,264 downwards.
TTAGATGACGGAATATAACGTCTTGCTTTGTCTTAAGTACCACAGCGCAAAAATGAAAATTATATATAATCACTACCCCTAGTGCCAGTGGAATCCACAACCATCGCGATACTGGCTTTAGCACTGGCTACTAAATCTACTGCTATCTTATATCTTCGACTACCAAGTAATATCAGTAACAAATGCTATCTCAGGTGCAATATACGGATTTGTGTTTATCTTGACAGATGCTTTGTGAGAAGTGACCTATTTGGAAGATAATCGTGTAAGTAACGTTCTAGACTCTGACGGTTGACTTCAATACTATGTGATATATGTATATGTATGTACGTATATTGCCTTCTTGGCTATTTGAATTATATATAACTACTAGCGAACCGCTCGTACCTTCACCGCGTGGTTTGCAACTTTTATCCCCTATACGAACTTTTAGGATTCTCTGAAATTTATTTTCTTTATTTTCATTTCTACGCTTTTGTACTTAGTACCAGGTTGCGACGTTAAGGTCCACCGCGCAACACGAAACGTCTCCTAATACGGGCGGGAAAATTAAATATAGAATTTGATACTAGCTGACTACCCTGCTTTGCAGAAAAAGAATGAAGCTATAAAAAAACTTCTCCAGAAGTTCACTGGGAATACCATTGCGGTTCAGATATAAGCACAACACAATTATATATATACACAATTCTATTTGAGGAAGCTAGACGAATACAAAGCGTTTTTTTTTTTTTTACATAAATACATACGTTATCATGTTTGGCGTTTCAAGGCAACCATTGGGAGTAAAATGATATATTTGGCTAGTGTTAAATATTTCTTCGCATGTATTTTCCCCCCGTATGTACTCCCGTAGTGTTGAGACTTGAGCCTACTTGAAACGAATGTGCTGCTGTTACAACTGTTATTGGTTTGAATTTTTAAGCCTTACTTTTTGGTTTGGTAAAATTACTGGTAACTTGATAAATACCCAGTCATCACAGAAATGACTATGTGTTGTTTTAAACTAGATAAACGTATAACGGATCTAACATGTCTTGATATGGTTAGTATTTACATAAAAGTATATTTCTGATTTCTAAATCACGGAGGGAGAGACACGTCACTGACTTTCAACACTAACACTCTATTTAAAAGAATGTAATCGAATTATAAAGACAATAACGGTGTGATTGTAGCACAAACATGACAAGTATGGCTCCATATATTTCACTTTGGGGGCAAAAAAAAAATACTTGCTATGTTTCCAATGTTGTATAGATAAAGTTTGCTCGTTCAATACAGGCTGAGATCTATAAATATATTATGTAGATTTCGTTATCACATATTGTGTATCTTCTACCGCGTAAAAATTAACTATAAGCCTACTACAAATAATATATTCTTACGCTTTTTTCTGTATTGGAGAAGCGAGTATCAAGACACTCTGTTCCCCCCTGTCCCCAAAAAATCGAGACATTGCATGTTAAGTGGCGGAACTCAACACCGCTCTTTCTCTTGGTAGGATGAGGAAATTATGTTAATTCAAATTTATTTATTTCTGCGAGTGGTAATCGAACCCACAATCAGACTCAAATCCTACAGTGCATTTTGTAATGTATTTTGGCATATACAATACGAGAAAGATATCTTGAATAAGATTTAATTTCAAGCACAAATGTTAAAAATAGTTTTACATTACATGTTCAAAGATGCAATCATCCTTTTATATATATAGCGGTATTATTTTGTATGTCGCTCTGTAAAGGACGTCACGAAGTGCATGTTAGAGAAATGCTCTGATATGTCTTTCTTAGTTTCAAAATGTAGGGAAAATTTATTTTAAAATTTTAGAGTGCATATGTAACTGTAACAGCCCGTACTAGGATGAATGTTAAGATTTTTCAAGTCAAAGTCATGATATAGCTTTATTAGCTTTATTAATATTAACTTTAATGTTAAAAAATATTTCTATTCGATTTTAACAGTTATTTAATATTTTTAAGATTTTTCTATTACATCTTATGATTTGCCAATTAAACCGGTAAAAGTACAATATGTTATTTACTCTTTTAAAATTTAATAAAAGAAAGAAGAAGAAATCATCCTTTTTTACAGCTTCTGACTTTTCCCTTGTAGCGGGGCAGTCAGAGAGGACCTAGTGTCAAGACACTCAATCATCCGCTGCTGTATCTCGCATAGCAGTTCAGAGAGAAATAAAAGTAACCACTACACTCCGTATTCTACTTTCCGAATTTGAGATATAGTGTATTGAGTGGTAAATCTAAACGTTGCGCTGTATTTTGTTCGACAGCGCACAAAATTATGGAAAAAATATGAATTTATCTAAACTATATACTACTATTATTCCCTGAATAGGAATCAAATCCACCTTATCGCAACCTCAATACCCTGAAGTACTTTTCTTAAGTTCTTATATTCATTAATATTGATATACACGTACGTACATACATACGATAATGTGTAAATGTGTAGCGCAATATAGTAGAGTGCGCGGTAACGCTACGTGTTTATCACTTCACATGTCCCGTTTTTCATATTTTTACTTTTATAATATGTGTTTTGTCTTTTGGATGTAATGAAAAATGCATTTTTTTGGGAATTTAGTTTGCTATACGTAAAGTAATCTTATCGTTTTTAAGGATTTTTTATGTGAGCTTGGAATAGTTAAAGTGTAGGTACATTTATAGAGTGAGAGTGTAGAAAGTCAATATTTTGTATAATAATGCGTTAAGTAAATTTATAAAATGATTTTTTCCATTAAAACAAAAATTATAAACCGAATAAAGTAAATAGTTTTATTTAATTTCTGTATTTTGTATCTAATATAATAAAAATATAGGGTGAGAATGAAATTATAATTTTGATAGTAAATAATTTGTTTTCAATCTAATCCGTATCGTGTCTTCTTCCAACATAGTAGTCAATGCGAATTTAGTGTTACGACACTCCGTCTTCCACTTTCCTTCCGAATTCGAAATGTCACATCTAGAGTGGCGGAACTTTATGCTACGCTTTGCCTCACCAGGGAAAAAAAATAAAATAATTTAAACCTAATTATACGGATGGGGATTCTTAAATAAGAAATACACTACAACCAACACTGGGAAAAACATAATTTTCCTTTTTTTTATAATATTTTTTTTTCGATTGTATACTGTTGGCCAGACTGCCCTCGAGAGCGTCACCGAGCTTTGGAGGGGATCAACTTATTTTACATTTTATATTCGAGTTATTAACTTCTAATAGTTTTTTAATGTGCTTTTTATATTATTTTTCTTCCGTATAACACGGTAGTCAGAGAGAACCCAGTGTTCAGACACTCCGTTCTTCGCTTTTGTGTTAAGTGTTTAGTAAAACAGTCCAAGCGCTCTGACCACTAAACTATGCGACGTACGTGTGTACATTGGCCTACGTCAAAACTCTTGCTACAATGTCTTTACAAAAATACCTTATAAAATAGATGTCACAACTGAGAATCGAACTCATTCCCTGTTACTTGTCTTTCAACTTATCTCCTATCAATAAATTACAATAATGTTAAGTACAAAGCAAAACAGAAAATAAAAAAGTTCATTAGTATTATTCAACACATTGAACATTTATTTTCGCTTCATTAAAATTGACAAGCTGAAGTGAACTGACTATTATTGGCATTAGAGAAATGAGTTTTGCAGCAATGGATTTTAAAGTCAATCAACAAACAAAAAAAAGGCGATTGTAGCGAAGTGGGATAGCGTCTGACTGTAAAAGTGTGGTTGTGAGTTCGATTCTCACTCGTGGGAATGATTATATATAAATTTTCATTTCTTCGCTCTGGTACCTAAGACAAAGGTCAGCGTTGAAGTCACGAAGAACTCAGACACGATGTCTCGATTAAAAGGCGGAAAATGGCGTGGGGAACAGAGTCTTAACTCTAGGTTTTCTTTGCCTATCCTGCTGTGTGCGGAATATAACGTGAAGTTAAATAAATGGGATAGCTCGAAAAGTTTTTTTTTTTACTTTTAATTTATTATACTTAAAAGTCTACCTAAACTGTTTCTTTTAATAACGAAATCTTATTCCAAGTATTTTGTAAACACTCTATAAGAAATTGATAGATAATTTGATTATTTGTTATTAGGCTTTGAACGGTTTCCTCAAATTGGTGAGATTAAATTATAATGAAATTATTATAATAACGCTTTTATGAGACCACCGTGGCCGCAGTAAGAGCGTCTAGCTGTATATGAAATTGGTTGTGAGTTTTCTATCTCTCCCGGGGAAATTCATATTTATCATATGAGTATTTTCATCTTTTCTTGACTATTGGCAAAATGTGGTGAATGGAATGTCTTGATATCAGATATTATACTAAATTCTCTATGTCTATACTGATATGCGGAAAAATGGTGAATCTAGTGTTTATTTTAATTTCTGAATTATGAGTTTATTTTCTACAAATTTATTCTTTTCAAATTTATCGACTTCGGGTGGAAAATGGAGCACAGAGTATCTTTTTTTTTTTATTTATTTATTTTTTTTTTTATAGCTTCACGCTATATCCCGCACACAGCAGGGTAGGCAGAGGGAACCTAGTGTTAAGACAGTCCGTTCCCCACTTTCCGCACAGAGTATCCTGGAAGTATATTGTAAAAACTGAGAAGACACCTTAAGTACGCTACTGTTAGATCAGCGTAGGTACATTTATTTTCCATTCTTCATGTAACGCCATTTTGATTCAATTCATGCCGTTCAGTTTTCAAATTTTCGCATATGTGAAGAGAAAGAGAACATAACATATATGAAGCCGTGTGTTTTTACTTTAAAATGATTATAGTGTAGTTATACTTACAATCTGTTACTGTTCTGCCTGGAGTTGATTGATAGATCTGTAAAATACACAATTAATTTTAATTACTTCTTCAATTTCATTCGTACTTGTAAATCAAAATGCAAAGTTGAGAAGGTTGTAAAAAAGGAGCTGTACGCTTTTCCCACATAGCGGGGCAGTCAGAGGACCTAGTGTCAAGAATGGAATGTATTCGTTCAACGGCCATCGCCTACGTAGCGGTGGCAGTAATAAACTAGCTTTTGTACAAGACGCACGTTTCATTGCTATCCGCTTATCTCTCAATCTATAACATCTGGCGACGAGTAATTTACCTACGTGGAAATAATTTACCGATTTATTTCTTTATTTTTATAAGGAGGAAGGATAAGGAAAGAAAATGAATTTATCGGAAATTTAAACGTATTTGACCATAAATACCAAGAATGGCAAATATTTTATGGAAGATTAACTCAATTTATGAAATTAAATAAAATTGAAGTGGAAAATAAATGTGCATTATTATTAACACATTTATCGGATGAAACATATCGTCTGGCAAGGAACCTTGTTCATCCTAAAGAATTGGAGTCTATAAGGTACGAGGAGCTAGTTGAAAAACTCAACGGTCATTTTAAACCCAAACGGTCAAATTTCGTTGACAGGGCAAAGTTTTATGACGCAACAATATCACAAGGTGAAAGCATTGAAGAATGGGCGGCACGGCTTAGAGGGCTTGCCGTATATTGTGAATTCGATGTAGAATTGTTGGATACTTTGCTGAGGGACAAATTCGTCTTGGGATTATGAGCAGGGCCGGAGCGTGATCGACTTTTTAAGCAAGATTCAAAATCATTAACGTTTGCAAAAGCGGTGGAAATGGCGCAACAAGCGGCGTGTGCACGAGCAGCGCGAACATACGTAAGCATGGTGGATGCTACAGGCTGTGCGGGAAGTGGTAAAGGAAGAGCCAGTGTACAAGGTTCAAGAACGGCACAGCAATTTAGCTGCTAGGTCTTCTAAAAGCTACGCTGACATGATTAAGTGTTCAGTATGTGGGTTCAAAAATCATGAATCTACCAAGTGCAGATTTAAAAATATAGATGTCAGAATTGTGGGAAAAAAGGTCATCTAAAAAAAATGTGCAATCTAAGGCAGAACAATCACAATTACATAACCTGATAGTGGACTCTGAAGGGGACGATAAACATGATTGTGAAGAATGTGATGTTTTTAATATGAGGTATGTGGATACAGGTCCTTTAAAAATTGATGTACAATTACATAATATAGCTTTACAAATGGAATTAGACACAGGTTCTGGGACTAGTGTCATTCAAAGAAATTGTTATTTAGAAAATTTAAAATTTCAAGCTTAATAATACTGATTTAAAAATGTGTTTATATAACGGTCATAAAATCACTCCTATTGGTTATTTCATGTGTAATGTTACATATGCAAGTTTTAATCGAGAAATTAAATTATACGTTATGAAAAATGGCGGACCACCATTGCTGGGTCGTGATTTTATGAAAATGTTTAAAATTTATTTTTCATTATCAGATATAAACAACATAAATATTATAGGTAATAGTCTCGAGGAGGTGCAGTTGTTGTTAAATAATTTTCCCGATCTTTGGAAAGACGATTTAGGTTGTTTTAATGGTTTTGAAGTAGAATTACATCTTAAAGATGGCGCTATACCAATCTTTTTCAAACCACGTTCAGTTCCTTTGCTCTTAAAAATAAAGTTGAACAAGAACTAGACCGTTTGGTCGCGTTAGGTATTTTGATACCTGTTAATTTTTCTGAATTTGCGACTCCTATTGTTCCCGTTATGAAGGAAAATGGAAAGTAAAAATAGCGGGTGATTTTTCTTGTACTTTAAATAAGGTCCTTAAAATCGATAAATATCCTTTGCCACGTATAGAGGAGATATTCGCAAAACTAGGAGGGAGGCACGCAGTATTCAAAATTAGATTTAAGCAATGCTTACAACCAGTTCACTTTATCCGGTCCCTCACAATTATTAACAACGATAAATACGCATAAAGGTTTATTTAAATATACTAGATTAGTTTATGGATTGGCTAATGCGCCCGCTATTTTTCAGCGGGCTATGGAAACTCTATTAAGCGGGATTGAAGGTGTAGCTTGCTGGTTAGATGATGTCTGTATAACTGCGCCAACGCGAGAGATGCATTTATTGCGCCTTAAAGAAGTTTTACAAAGATTTCAAAACGCGGGTTTAAGGTTGCATAAAGATAAATGTGCCCTGTTTCAGGATAGTGTCACATATTTAGGTTACGTTATTGATAAAAACGGTTTGGAAAATGCCCATCAAAAGTAGAAGCTATTATTAAAGCACCTTCCCCAACAAGCGTTTTGGAAATTAAAGATTTCTTGGTGTGGTCAATTATTATCGAAATTTTATACCGAATGCATCTTCCTTATTAAGTCCTTTACATGAATTATTACGCGCGGGTGTTGACTGGTATTGGGGGCCTCGTCAACAGAATGCCTTTAATAGTGTTAAAAAAGAGTTAGCTTCAGATCGTGTTCTTGCGCATTTCGACCCATCTGCAAACTTGATATTAACTGTGGATGCGGGTCCGTCAGGGCTAGTGCCGTACTTTCTCAAAGCGATAAAAAAGGTTATGAACGTCCAATCGCATTTGCGTCTAGAACTTTACAAGCTAGTGAAAGGAATTATAGTCAGATTCAAAAGAAGCCACGGCTATTATATTCGGTATAAAACATTTTCATCAATATCTTTACGGACGAGAACATCCTTTTATTCTAAAAACGGATCACAGGCCACTGTTAAGTATTTTTGGCAACAAAAGCGGTATTTCAGTAACGGCAGCACTTAGGTTGTAAAGGTACGCAATAATATTATCGGCTTATAATTATACAGTGCAATATATATCAAGTAAAAATAATTTAGTAGCGGATTATTTTTCTAGAGCGCCGATGCCCCATTCATCTAATAATGAATTAGAAAAGGAAGACAAGGAGCGTAATATATCGTTTTTGTTTCTTGAGCCTAGTACAAAACCGGTTTCACTCGATGAGTTGAAACGAGCCACGGCAGACGATCAGGTGTTAGCTACTGTAGTTAAGTATATGAATGACGGTTGGCCACGTAAAATAGTGTGCAAATCCATTTTACCATATTTTTATTGCAAAACGGATTTAGAAATTAATAATGGATGTCTATTTCGTGGCCATAGGTTTGTTGTTCCACAAATATTTCGAGAAAAAATGCTTAAAGAATTACATTCGGCTCATTTCGGAATTATAAAGACAAAATCTAATGCTCGTAGTAGAATGTGGTGGCCGTCCATTAATAAAGATATTGAGCGCTGGATCGGCGACTGCAGCGTGTGCGCATCGCTGCGGAGTGCACCTCCCCGCGCTGACCCCGCCCCCTGGCCAGAATCTTCACGGCCGTGGCATCGCGTGCATATCGATTATTTAAGTATTGGGCAAAACATTTATTTAGTTTTAATAGATTCGTACAGTAAATGGTTAGAATGTATTTTTATGAATAACGGCACCTCCACGACGGCATTGGTAGGTAAACTAAAAATTATATTTTCTACATTTGGCATTCCTAATGTTATTGTATCCGATAATGACCCGAAAATTAATTCGGGAAAATTTCATAAGTTTTGTAATGATAACAGAATTAAGTATTTAACTTCCCCTGTTTATCATCCTGCTAGTAATGGTCAAGCGGAAAACTCAGTAAAGACATGTAAGAAAATGTTAAAATGTATTATTTTAAAAAATAAAATTATGTCATCGTGCAATACAAGACGAATTATTGAGTTTTCTATTTGAATATCGTAACACTGCCCATTGTTCCACGGATTATCACCGTCTATGTTAATGTTCGGTCGAAATGTTCGTTCCAGACTTGATTTATTATTACCAAGTAAGGCTGATATTACATTAAGTAATGATACTGGTAAATTGAAATCTAGTAGACAATTTCAAGTAAATGAAAATGTTATGTTTAAATGGTTCACTGGCCAAAAGGCAAATGGGAGACAGGCAAAATCATAAAAAGAGTAGGATTAAATTTTTTTTATATTTATTGTGATAAATTTAAGACTGTGTGTAAAAGACATTTAGATCAAATAAGAAAATATAATGGAGATTTTAAATTTAAAAACCTTGAAGATGACTGTAATAAGTGTTTAGACATGGACCTCCCTTCTTCTGATTTTGTTTTATCACAACCACCACCCATATCAACAGTATCAGCAACCGAACCATCTTCTAGTATAAATTTTACACCTAATGTCGAGTCTAAGGAAGGTTCAGAGGGTAATACTGATTGCATGGTTGTAGGAGGAGAGGAAGAGATTGCTGATGCTGAGGAATGGGCAGATTCACGTGATGACGCTCACGTTCCATGTGAGTCTCAGTTTGAATCCCCTGTATCGGTGGACACTAATAGTGAACATAACGAGGCCGTTTGTACTGGATCTGGTCGTTCTACGAGGATGAGGAAGTTTGTTAATTATAAGCAATATTTCTAAGTTTTTTATATGTACATTTTATTGTTATTTATTTATTATTGTTTTATGTATTATTATTGTTTTTAAATAATGGTGGAGGAATGGAATGTATTCGTTCAACGGCCATCGCCTACGTAGCGGTGGCAGTAATTAACTAGCTTTTGTACAAGACGCACGTTTCATTGCTATCCACTTATCTCTCAATCTATAACACTCTTCATCCTCGGCTTTCCGCCCGAAATCATGTCATTGCGCCGCACTTTATCTTTGGTATCAGTGTAAAGAAATGAAAATTTAAATACCTATATAATCATTCCCTCCAGTGAGATATTCAACGCTACGGTGAAGTAAAATAATAATAGTAAATATGTAAGCACGGTTAAAAAAACTCATAGAAGTAAAATAAATACATAATTGTATAAAACAAACATCATATAATTGAATGTTATAATTGAAAATAATATTTTCAACTTCGCGTCTTTCTGCGCATAGCATTGTAGTCAGAATGAACTTAGTGCCGAGACATTCTGTTCTCCACTTCCTTGATGATATTGAATTCGAGACATCGCGTGTTGAGTGGCAGAACTAAACACCGCATATTACTGTACCAGAGTGGAGAACATAAAATGGTTGTAAATGTCAACACGCAATGCACGGAATTCGGGCATTAAGTAGAAACTTGACACTAGTTATTCTCCGACTAATTTGCGTGCGGAAGAATAATAAACTATATAATAAAGAATATCAAACTATATAATAAACGGAAACTGAAAAAAAAAGGTAACATTTCAACATAAATATTCCATATCCTAAAAGATAAATATGAAATACGCAAGTCGAATTGCTTCCAAACCAAACAAAATTCTGTTTTACGAAAATCGAAGAGTACTCTGTTTATTATTATTTCGTTGGTGTCTCGGTCTTCGATTTTTAAAAAAATATATAATATTTAAAAAAAAAAAACGTTTTCTAACAAAGCCTTTGCAATGTTGCAAGTGTGTGAATAATACTTTAAAAATATTTAATAAATACCATGTTCTCTAGCCAAAAGATTATTCGTCGAAATACTTTATGCGTAGCGGCAATTTGTAAAAATCTCTCTAGATTTTTACGAAATATAAAATTAAAAAATTAAAATTAAATAGCTTCACGCTATATCCCGCACACAGCAGGGTAGGCAGAGGGAACCTAGTGTCAAGACACTCCGTTCCCCACTTTCCGCCGAATTCGGAGGCTTGCGTGTTAAGTGGCGGAACTTAACGCCGCGCTTTAACCTCGACACCAGAGCGAAGAAAATGGAAATATAATTTCCACTCCTCGAGTGGGAATCGAACCCACAACCAGTCGTTTACAGTCACACTCTTGTGCCACTGGGCCACGACTGGCCACAAAAATAAAAATAAGCTTTATTGAGCGTATAAGAATATCGACGCAGCCTGATGTAGGACGCAAGGCTTAGCAGTCATCGCGCTCGGACGGTTTCTGGGGCCCGAGTTTGTATTCGCTGCGTTCAAATTTTTATATATTTCTCAAAAAAAAAATGTAATATTCTGGTAAAATGTATTGTATTCTATAATATTAATAAAAAGTGGAAAACCGAGTGACTTTAACTTCACATTACTCTATTTCTACCCGCGATGCAAATAGAGCATATTTAATGCTTCAACCAAAAATATAAATATAATATATTTTAGAAACTTTCATTTAACTTGAAATGTAAGTGAAAGCTTGCAACACAATTTTGAAGCATATATCCTTAAGCGGTTGAGATTATTTGTTGTTTTGTAGTTACGTGTAGTTTATATGACAATGCATGGTGACTTGTGTGACTATGAAAGCTGCATAATAAAAAAAAATAAACAATTTTACAAAACAGTATCAAATGCGGTGTAGTTAACGTAACAAAGCCAACCAACTTGGCATATTACTCCGGTATTGATGTAAATATTTGCTTTACAAGTTATTTGGCAAGCGCCAACAGAGGTGTTCCCGCCGGTTGTTGTTCCCACCGGCTAATGTTCATACCTTTATTTAGATACACGGAAATAATTGCTATGTTATTATGTTTGTACGATGATTATATAATAACTGTGGCACAGTGGGATAGCGAAATGAATGTTATTGAATTACTAAAATGAAAAATATTTTTAATACTTAACTTAACCATTATAGTGCTACTTTTGTAATTCAAACCGAAAAAACCTAAAGAAAGAAATTTTAAAATATCTATTATAATTAAAAAAGAACTATTAGTAAGCTCGGATGACATATTACTTAGAGTTAAGGTGTGACGGCCGCTATCTCTAAACCATTTCTCAGAGCATCCTGATATTAGGAAACAAACTAAGGGTATTTTTATTTAGAACTAGTTGCTGTCGCAAATTTGTTTACGTTAACTATATGTATTGCGGCCCGCTTACGGATTCCCCGGCGAGAACTACATAACTATAGTTGTCTTGTGTAGTTCATGTGGGTTAATTTTGATTTCCTCGCTCTGGTGCGAAAACAAAACGCGTCGTCAAGTTCCGCTACTTAGAACGTAATGTCTCTTCACTCTCTGTTTGTCCTGTCGTGCAGGAAAAAGTTTCAGGCTGAATAATTCTTCCCTAGAGCAGAAAACGAACCTACAACCATCTGACACTACCTAAGTATTAACTCAATCTGGCACCTATATATTTAAGTACGAACCTTTATTCAATCTTCCTTTATAATATAATCACTATTGAATATGACGCGATGTCCAACTAAATGTAGACGAAGTTACGTGCAAAAGTAAACTTTTCACCGTTAGCCGAAAAGTTCTGGTTGTAAATTTCATCCCATAAACAAGAATAAAACCCCGTTGAGAAGCTTGTAATGAGCTTAAAATTTTATACTGTGGACTTTTAGCTCTTTTATTTTCGATCTCGGCAGTTTTGCTCTCACTATTTAAAACTTACATGTTCACATTAAATTTATAAAACTTTTTTTTCATAGACTGCTTAGACATAGTGTGGAGTTAGGTTGCTATTCAATGTGAAAAAGAATATTAGTGAAAAAAAAAGAAAAAGTTTTATAGCCGTTATAAAAGAATTCTTTGAAGTAAACAAAAACGATTGAATTCAATAAAAAAAATTCGTTACCTACCTATTTTCGACTTTACTACTTTGCATTAAGGTCCAAATTATTATTTGTAATACAAATTCTAGCTATCTATCAGCAAGCTTATCCCAACTATTACGTATAAGATCAGCGAACAAAATTTAAAGCATCTTCTCGAATTGAATCACGCCTCCGAACAATTTTAGATGACTTTGGGCTTTCACTTTAGCCTAAGATCGATGAACTAGCGATTCCTTTTTCTTAGAACTTCCAATAAACGACTAAAGAGGTGATATTAGAATTCTTATAGTACAATAAAGAATTTGAGCAACGACTTAAAAGAATATAATGACAAGTATTATTTTTTTTAGATTTGGGTAAAGAGACCATCGTGGCGCAGTGAGACAGTGTCTGAATTTAAACACGATTAAATTCTAAAGTGGGAAAATAAAATTAATTCAAATATAATCATTCCGTCAAATCGCATCGAACCTACTACAATCACGTTTACGATTAAACACTATCTCAATACACCAGGAATCAATCTTAATTTAAATAGATAAATTACCAAAAAATGAAGAAAGCAGAGATTCATTATTTCTAGTAATTTATCTTTTAGTTTATTTAGTCTAATAAATAAATGAGTCCAATAAAGTAATAGATAAGTCTCGAGATACGATACGAGTCTGTCTTTTTGTCTGTTACGCTTTTTATGCCAATTTACCTGTCCGATTTAGATGACATTTGGAATGATAATAGTTAGACACAGAGTCTAATATAGGCTACTTTATTTTGAAAAACTATCTTAAAGGGTTGCAATATATAAAAAGAAAACAGTTATAGTTGTGTAGTTCACGCGCAAAAGCCAGAAGGGGGTTGCCAACATAGTTATATCTTAGAATACCTATATATATATTATACAAATATTATTTCTTACTTTATAATTTCCAGAATGTAAGAAAAAGATTATCAAAAAAAGAATCGGCAGAAGCTATAAATTAATGTTTCTAACCAATTGGTTAGAAATTTGTATTGAAATTTGTATGTAAATTAAAGAAATTTGTATGAAAGTTGTATTACAACTCTATAATAATCCTAGTGACGTTACGTCGCACCCTCGTCACTGACCGCAGATTATAATGTACGTTTCATTTACGATTTGCGGGTTAAATTGTGTTTTTATTAGTAAATTCAAAGTAATTTAATTTAAAATATGAGAGCTGTCCTGTTTGCTTCACCCTTTTTTATCGTTTTTAGAATATGTGACAAAATTATACACTTTATATTATTTAAATGATCATCTGAGATAAGGCTATCGTGGTATAGTGGAGTAGTGTCTCACTGTAAACATGGTTGGTTGTTAATTCGATTCCCAAACGAGAAAATTATTGTAATTTAATTATATTATTTTTTTGTTTTGTATCTAGGCTCTCCTAGACCACCAGAGCTGAAAAATAAAAATAAATTAAATATAAACATTACTTTGATTAAAAATTGAACCCACAACTGATCATGTTTACAATCAAACACTATTCTACTGTGCCAGGGAGGTCTGTTTTTTGGTAGTCTGAGGCCTCGGACGACAAAAAAAACAGAACGCTCGCAGCACGCTGGCTGAACTCTAGATATTACGAGTTGAGTGGCGAAACTCAACGCCGCGCCTTACATTCTTACCAGGCAATTGATGAAAAAACAAAATGACATATTAAGTATAAGATCAGCTACTTGTTATATGTAAGACATTTCTATATACCTATTATATGAGATTTATGGAGAAAAAAAACCATAATGTTAATAACACTTCACGGTTATCATTTGAGTGAAGTCATTAAAAAAATATAAACAGCTTCACGATTTTTCTCGCCTAGCAGGGAAGCCTATGAAAATCTAGTGTTTTTCCCTTTCCACTCGAAATTGAAAAATGACGTGTTGAGTGGTGGAAATAAAAATCGTTTAAATATAAATGTATATAATAAAAAAATATAAATAGTACTTTATATAATCACCAAGATTACATCCCGACACGACAATGTCTTACTTTAGAGTCAGTGCTTATGTATTCAGTCCATAACTTAGAGGAATGCATGTAATTATTTTTAAATATTTTTTTTGTTTTGATAAGACAAAGCGCCCCACTCAATGACTCGGAATTGTAGACAAGATAAAGAACTTGTTGAATGTTAAGTTACACATGTTTTATCGCCTATTTAGAACCAATAATATATAATTCTAAGCTTACATTTTTTCCCGTGTTACACGGGAAACAGGGTAATTAATATACCTACGGATTATAAGAGAAAATCTAGTGTCAAGACACTCTGTTCTCCAATTTTCGACCGAATTGTAGACATTGCGTGTTGAGTAGTGGACCTTAATACTGTACTTTGTCTTATTAACCAGAGCGGAAAAATGAAATTGACTAAAAATGATCATTCCACCGACTGAGAATCGAAACCATAACTAACCACGATTACATTCAGCCCGCCCCACTAAACGACAATAGTCTCTAATGTTCTAGAATTCTCTAAACATAAATACATATTAACTAGCATAAGCTATCGAAACACCTACGATGTGCTGCCTTAATCAATATCTAACGAATCTGGTTTATTTACTATCTTCCTCCTGTACGGTATTCATGGTATGTAAAAGTCATTTCAATACAGACACACGGTAAAGATGTAAATTAAGTTAGAAGCGTAAGGCGTATTTTGTAAAAAATAAGAACAATAGTTTTCCTAGATTGTTATAAAATAGGAAACTATAAATATATGGTAAATTAGAAAGAATAGTGAATGTTGACTGTAAATATTTGCCGCTTCATATTTTTATTATTTTTTGCATAGCAGGGTAACCGAAAACTTTGAATCTTTTATATACTTAAAAGTGCAGCCTTTTAAGCCAAAGTGAATTGATCCTTTTCGTTTATTAATACTTAAAGATTAATATAGCTTAACCGTCAGTGGATACTGACATTATTCAAACATGCAAATATGATGTTTAATTTTCCTATATTCTCTAGATCTAACATTAGCGACACTCGTTATTCGAACAGAGTCGCTAGGTAATATGTGGTACAGTAATCTCACTACTTAGGCAATAAGCCTTAGAGGGTATATACAAAAAGAAAAAAAAATAAGAACATAAATCAATAACTAAAAATGAACATCGAATTATTTGATAACTTATCTCTTTAAATATGAGTCAACTATCAAAGGCGAAAAATAATTCAAATAATGAACATGCATACATGACTGCACATGTTATAATATCTGATTTACATACACAAGCAAACATAAATATCCATAATCGCGAAAATAAATCGAACCGAAGTCATTACTTACGGAAGGTAATGCAATATCCATTACGCAAACCGCCTCTACCTTGCGCCAAACTGTAATACATAATTCACGGATAGCTTCTGCCTTCTAATGTATTAGACTGCTAAATATTTATGTGAACACCCCCCATCTCTTAATGAATTTTAGTTAGTAATTATGTTCTTGTTATTAACGTCAATTGGTATACTCGTAGGTCACATTTTGTTGGAATTTCGTTTATTTTTACTTTTTTGGTTAGATCAGCATTCTCTCTGTTCATCTTTCCTAATGTTGAGTTTCTCCGTAATCTATTTTCTTATATAAACGTTTTAATTTATGTGAATGTTAATTATGCATATTATGTTAAGCTACATTTAACTGTAAACGCAATTGTTGTGAGTTCAATTCTCACTCGGACGAATTAAATTGAAAAAGGTTTTCATATATTTGCTCTAGTACGACAAAGCGTTGAGTGCCACTGCTCTAGACGCAATATCGCACATTCGCGTAGATAGTGTATAACGGAGTAATATGACACTAAGCTCCCTCTGACTATCTCGCTTTTATTGTAAAGCAGAAAAAGTAATGTGTCATGAAACTTGTATCCATAACCACATGTATCTGTCTATTATAAATACAATTCAATAACAATGTTAAAGAATGCACTCACTTACGAAAGTTTTATTTTTTTTTATTTTATTTAAATGGTTTATTACACCAGAAGGATTTTTTTGTTGAATACCCAGTCTGGAACATAAGCTACTTCTTTTCAAAAATCACACCCTAACAATTTGAAAGTGTGTATGAAACATTTAAATCACTTGACCGATTTTGATGAATTTACCTCCTGGCTTACAAAAACAGACAAAATTGAAGTTCCTGTTTTTAATATTAAATTGCCTCTTTTTACGCGTATATTTATACGTTCCACATATCAATATAACATGTTTTTATCATTTTTGTTTATCTCTCTGTCTGTTAGTTCCGGTTAATCTTTGGAACGGCTTGACCGATTTTGACAGAACATTCAGTAGTAATGTAATAGCTAATGTAATAAGGAGTAGTTTAAGCAACTTTTATTTTAAAATGATGCTTTTTTAAAAAAAAATCCACGCAGACAACGTCACAGCCTCGGCGAATGAATAACATTAAAATTATTTTCGTGAAATTTTAGAGAATATTCAATTCTAAAGGTGCGATATAAGCATATAAATTTTCTTTAAAAATACACAAGCGTTGGTGCCCCAAAAAGTTATACACGCCTTATTAATTATGTATGTATTTATCACAACAGGGACAACGACGAGGGCGACATTGTGCGGAATATGCATCAATATGCAACGTCCACGTTTTTAATATCATATTTACTTTGCTATGGAAATTTTTGTTTTTAATATTAATGATATTATTTGAAAGATAAGTTATATATTGCTTTGGTATTTTATACGAAATGAAAATAATTTAAAAACTCATTCTCGGTAGTCTGAAACGTACAAACAAAGTTAGTGTACCGTCACTCCGTTTTTAGTTCGTTGTAATAACAATTTTTCTCTATATGCGTGAACCTAAATATATGTTGTTTTGTTTTTATGTGTTCTGTTTTCCTTTGTGGCCAGTCGTGGCCCAGTGGCTCAAGCGTGTGACTGAAAACGACTGGTTGTGGGTTCGATTCCCACTCGAGGAGTGGAAATATTTAATATTTCCATTTTCTTCGCTCTGGTGCCGAGGTAAAGCGCGGCGTTAACTTCCGCCACTTAAAACACAATGCTTCCGAATTCGGCGGAAAGTGGGGAACGGAGTGTCTTTACACTAGGTTCCCTCTGCCTACCCTGCTGTGTACGGGATATAGCGTGAAGATAAAAAAACAAGAAACCAACAGACTAATATAATAGTTGTATTAGAGTAATTCCAGAACATGTCACTTTCCGCCCGAAAACGACACTTTACGTGTTAGATGAATGAATATAACGTCATACTTTGTCTTAGGTACCACAGCGCAAAAATGAAAATTATATATAATCACTACCCCTAGTGGGAAACGAATCCACGATCATCGCGATAACACTCGGCCTCGGTTAACACTGGCTACTAAATCTACTGCTATCTTATATTTTAGACTACCAAGTAATATCAGTAACAAATGCTATCTCAGGTGCAATATACGGATTTGCGTTTATCTTGACAGATGCTTTGTGAGAAGTGACCTATTTGGAAGATAATCCTGTAAGTCACGGTCTAGACTCTAACTAATTGTTGACTTTAATATTATGCGGTATATGTATATGTATATGTATATGTATATGTATATGTATATGTATATGTATATGTATATGTATATGTATATGTATATGTATATGTATATGTATATGTATATGTATATGTATATGTATATGTATATGTATATGTATATGTATATGTATATGTATATGTATATGTATATGTATATGTATATGTATATGTATATGTATATGTATATGTATATGTATATGTATATGTATATGTATATGTATATGTATATGTATGTTCGTATATTGCCTTCTTGGCTATTTGAATTATATGTAACTACTAGCGACCCGCTCGTGGCTTCACCGCGTGGTTTGCATCTTTCATCCCCTATACGAACTTCTTTAGGATTCTTTGAAATTTCTTTTCAGCCATAATAAAATGTCTCAAAATAAATTGAGTATTTGTGTCTTCCTTCCAATTTAATTTAGTTGGTTGCGCAGCAAGTCGCGCAGGATATAGCTAGTAAGGCATACATGCTTTAAATTAAGTTTTAAGTACCTACTCGTATATCTCGAAAGTCACTCTAGACGTAACGTAGAAACGATATATCCGGGATTTAAGATCCACGCGTACAGTACGTCTGACTGTAATCACGATTGGCTATGGGTTCCATTCCCGCTCGGAGGAACGATCATTATTTTATGATTATTATTACTGAACTCTGGTGAACAAGACAAAGCGTGGCGTTAAGTACCGCAACTCAACACGCAATGTATCCTATATAATGGCAATTAAATTAAAATTCAACAAAGTAAAAAACGAAGTGTCTCGAGACTAGTATAAAATGTTAACCGTTAATCCTATTTAACCTAATCTAGACAAGATCTTAAATAATTAACAAATTTTAAAAAAAGTCTTTAGAATTTGAACCGACTATCACATACTACATGTATGCCCATCTGCACCACAAGAGAGTCGTTATGTAAATTGTATATTTACCTATAAATGTATGTAGAAATTTCCTTGCTACGTCGTGTTTAATCAATTTACTTCAATTTAAAATGCAAATTACATACTAACTATATACAGGAGAGGCGCTGATTAGTTCAATGTGTTGGGATTTGTTTAGTGTTACGAAAATGTGGTATTCCTATTAATTCGTATTTCACTACAGGCGATCTCTCGCGTCTTTGTATCCGTAAATACATACTTTATTTAGTCTTTTGTGCTATCACGGCTTATATACGGGTCCGATTTAGATGAAATAGAATTGGGAATAAAAATAGTTGAAGGTCCAGGATCACACATAGGGTTTTTTTATTAATCAACCCCTCTGAAGGTTGCTTGACCGATTTTTCTCAAGAAGATGGTTGATGACGCAAGATCAACCATAGGCTACCTATTTCTTCAAAAACCTGCCTAGGCTATCAGCCTGATATACAGGATGAAAAATTGTATGAAAAATTTAAATTTTGTAGTGTTATGCATATATATTGCAATCAAAAACAAATCCAAACTATTTATGAAACAACATAGTATTTGATTTAACTGTAACAAGCGAAAATATTTTAAGCACGCGATCGCTTGTATTCGGAAATAGGAAAAAGATCAACCCATTGTATGAGAACAATCAACTAAACAGCTTTCGCGATTCGTAAACAGGAAATATATTAATATGTGAAGGAAAAACTTACAACGTTCAGTTACCAAAATTATACAATGGAGAAATAATAAATTTGAACTAGTTAAAGCTAATATTGAGAAGAAGTGCATAAAGTTATTATTTGTATTTATAGACTACCTCGTGTCAAGAAACTTTGTTCTTCCCTTTTCGCTCGACATCGATTGCGTATTAGGTGGCGGAACTCAACGCCGTGCTTTTTGTTCTTATGAGAGGGAGGATATAAAACTCATTTTAACAATATCACATAATCATTCCCCGAGTGGAATCAAACCTACAACCAATCGCTACGACTATGTCTAAAAAAGTCAGGCGGTATCCTACTAGCGTCAGCTATCTGTAGACTATGTATTATGTTTTCTTATAGGTTTATTAAATATATTTTTAAATAGTAATGGATAGCATTTTGCTACGACGCCGGTAGCAGATATTTCTTATTGTTATTACTATAAATAAAACCACATCTGCCAAACGTATTAACTTCATACAAAGCTATGTCTCAGTCCTAAGCACTTATTTCAAAAAGCTACTAATCTTAATTAAGCTTATACTTATAAATATATTACAATTGTAGTGGTGGTGGTGCAGTGGGACAAGCGTCTAAGTGTAACATGATGGGTGTAGGTTCGAGTCCCACTAGGGGTAGATAATTTAATTTTCATTTCTTCGGTCTGGTACGATGGTAGGCGCGGCGTTGAGTTCCGCCACTCAGTACATAAGTCTCGATTTTAGGCAGAAAGGAGGAGGACGAACGACGGATAAAATGGAGAACGGAGTCACTAGGTACTCTTTGACTACCTCGCTATGCTGGAAAAAGCATTAAGCTATTTTTTTACTAACATATTACAGCTATTCCTGTGCAAGCATTATTCATATGTTTTTGTTAGTGTCCAGAATATTTGCTTTCCTACATACATTCTGTAAGGCGATTACGGCAAATTTGGATGCAAGTAAGCTTTAGATTTATGGACGATCTCGCCATATGTTTGCTCAATATTTTGGTTTAAAATTAATATTTTGAAACAGTTTTTTTTAAATATAAACATGTAAATAAAGAAGTTCCACGCTCCCGAAGTCAGAAAGAATCAAGTGTCAAGACACTCTGTTCTCCACTTTCTACTTGAAATCAAGACATAGTGTATTCTTTCATCATTTCAGGGAATTTAAAAATAATCGTTTTCCCAAGTGGGAATTAAACCCACAACGAGATGTGACATTGTGTTTTTAATTTTTTTTATGGTTTTAGATATCATGCGAAGTTAGTGCTGGGCTCTAATGGAACGATTAGTTTAGTCAGATGAATTAAATATTTACGTTACAAATGGTAGAGAATAAGAAATTATTATGTTTATAAAGATACAAGTAATCAAAGCGGCAAATTATAAGGATTTTGAACATTACTTTCAATATATATTAAAAGTTTTTCAGCTTTGCATAGCAGGTGAGTAGGTAGATAGTCGGAGAGGCCCTAGTTTAACTTTAAATACATATGTATGTAAATATATGTATTTAATGTTATTCCAGACTAACATGCTATATATTAAGTGAAATTTTGTAATTTTCAGATGTTTGAAAATGTTCTTATGAATTTTCTGAAACATATTATCATTAGATATATAATTACAAAAAAAAGTTCTTTTAAGTCTGGAACTAGACAGAATTTTTTAACAAAAAATAAGGCACTTTTTTCTCTCTGTGATACATTTTTAATGCACTGTATTAATGAAAGGAAAGGATAAAACAACCAAGTTCGTTAGCGCATAGGACGTTTGAAGTATACTAGAATTACAAGATGTGACCAAATTAATTTTCCACTTTAGTCCATAATAAGTTGACTTAGGATAGTGTCTAAAGTTTTTAGTAGTTGACGCATTTTCCCGCATAGCGAGTTAGTCAGAGGGAAACTAGTGTCAAGACACTCCGTCCTCCGCTTTCCCTCCGAAATAGAGATTTGTCAAAGTACCAAAAAAATAATATACAATCATTCCTTCGGGTGGGAATCGAACCACAACCACAACCATAATGTTTATTCGTCAGACGCTGTCCACTGCTCCACGACGTCTTCATTTTAATATGATGAAATATATACATATGTAATAAAATAATAATGTGACTAATTGTTGTCTATACATGAAATTGCTATGGATTTTAATATTTTTAGTAAACAACTAGCGTGCGCAGCGAAAGTATACTGGGGCTTAAACTCTGAAGTCACAAAAACTATCTACGTGGCAGTTGTGGAACCGATTTTGATGTATGCAGCAAGCGTCTGGTCTCGATCAACGGATATGCAGGCCATCCGAAATCAGTTAAATACGCTCCAGAGGGGGTTTGCTCAAAAGATCTGCAAAGCATATAGGACGGTGTCTTTAACATCTGCACTGTCCCTCTCTGGGTTACTGCCGCTAGATATACGAATTAAAGAGCATGCGAGCCTCTATAGAGTAAAAAAAGGCATTTGTATAGATTACCTCCCAGCTGGCAAGGAGTTAGAAGTCAAGGAGAGCTACCTACACCAACCACACCCGTCAACAAAAACGGCTATAGAATTTGAATTGCTGGAGGACTTGAATCCCAATACCATTAATCTACATCGCATCGATGGGGTCCAGATTTTCACTGATGGTAGTAAGATTGAAGGTAAAGTGGGAGCAGCACTATCAAAATGGCAGAAAGGAAAGGAAATCAGTCACAAAAAATTTAGTCTCCATCCAAATTGCACAGTCTTCCAATCGGAACTTTACGCGTTAGCCATGGCAACACAAAATGTAGTTGATTGTGACGATCAGAAAGTTAATATTTTAAGTGACTCCAGATCATCATTGGAATTATTAAGAAATTCAAATTCAGGACACCCTCTGGCGAGGGTGATACAAGAAAACATAAGGACAATCAAAGCACAAAAAAGAGAAATCAGACTGTTTTGGCTTAGGGCACATGTGGGTATTGCTGGAAATGAACGCGCCGACGAACTGGCAAAAACAGCAGCACTCACAGGTGTCGCTCATGACTACGACAAAATTCCATTATCATATGTTAAAAAAATTATTAGGCAAGAATCTGTACACATTTGGCAGGACAGGTACGAAACATCTCAGACAGGGGCAGTCACGAAAAAATTCCTCCCAAATGTAGAATTAGCATTTCGAGTAGCAAGGACGACTGTTTTTGGACCATTACATGTCCAGATGTTAACTGGACACGGAGGTATTGCAGAATACCTTTACAGGTTTAAATTAAAAGATTCCCCGAGCTGCGAATGTGATCAAGATACACCTGAGTCGGTAATGCACATATTACTAACTTGCCCAAGATTTGAGGCCTATCGCTTTCAACTCCAAGCGCAAATTGAGAGCGATCTGACTGAGGCTAACCTACCAAGCATCATGGCGGATCTGAACTCACGTAGGGTTCTTCTCGATTACGCTGAAAAGACTTTTAATATAACATGCAATCGCAACAGCACCAGAAAACAAAGGGACTTACGTGCTGCACGCGCACTTACAACTCCCGCCACCTTAAACACACGTATACAGCAGCACATAGTATACACACATCCACAAAATGTGACTCAAGGTACTTCTATACAATTGCTAAAACACGCTGAAACGGGCCAGGCAGGATTGAAAACAATAGGGGTAGCCCTATTCATGCACAGTGCCACCGAAAGATTGGGCATAAGTTTCTGCAGGCCTAGAAATCACAAATTTATAGCGATTTCGCCAGGACTGGCCAATCTATTGAATGGAAGTACAAATAGAATCGCATTAAGACGCAAAGTTTATGAAGCGTTACCCTCAAGGATGGTCGGTGACGTCGTCTGTCGCATAGTAAAAGTGAACAATAAGTCTATAATACTGCTCAACTGGAGTGAAAAGACGCCGTTTGAGTGGGCTTGCGTGCTGCTCAATGAAATAAGCAAGTTAACAGGACAAGGAGCACGAATAATAAGCATAGATGCAATGGTGGTTGAGTATAACAGAGGAGAAGTGGCTGACCGACTAGGTTGCTTAAAGGCCTCAGAACAGCACGAGGTCATAGTGTACGAGGACAGAGGTGAAGACCTTAGTTACCTGAAGCCTGCACGTGTTAGCACTCAAACGGATCATCCGAGAATGATTACTACAACTAGGGAAAGTGGTTCTGAACGTCTCCAACGAAAAATGACTGAAGAGAAATCTAAGAGTCCAAAGACAGATCATCGACTCTCATCTGCGAGGGCCATGTGCAGCGCCTTCAGTGCAGTTGTAGGAAACATACTTGGCAGGAGGAAAGTTCTAGCTAGTGACAAACAGGGAGCGGCACTGGAGGAGTTCACAAGGAGCTCTTCAATAGATCCACCTGCAAAAGTCTATCCTAAACCCACAAAGGCGACATTGGAAGAGGTACAACCACCAGAACTGGTTCCAATTCGAGAACACCAGGACCATCACAAGAACGCTTATCTTGAGTTTCTTGCCATCCTGAGAGCCACCAAGCAAGTGAAGTCGAAGAGGTGTGAGGATATTGTACAAGCTTACTTAGGTGGATACTCGATCCTTGGAATGAAACTCAAGGAGGCAGAAGCCGCCGTATACGATAACGATAACGGCCAGACCATCATGGGACACATAAAGGGCACTTATATGGCGGCTTACAGTACAACATCTGGTTTTGTAGAGCTTAACGAAGAAGAAACCCGAAGAAGAGGATACCTCAAGTTCAACACACCAACTAACAATCCTATCGTAATTGTCGCCAAGTGCTTAAGTATCATGTTGGAGGATAAAATGCTGGAACAGGCTACATGCCTAGACAACGCTCTGGATTCCTCACATGATATGTGGAAGTTACCCAACATGCAATTTATAAATGGTGTTCCGGGATGTGGGAAAAACCAGTTGGATAGTGGAAAAATTTGACTTGGATAGAGACGCGGTAGTTACATATACTAAAGAAGCGGCCAGTGAACTAAGAGAGAGGTTATCGGTACGTATAGGGAATCTGGTAAGGAGTAAAATCCGTACTATGGCTTCAATATTGGCAAACGGGGCGCCAAGAGAATCAGAAAAGTGTAAACGGCTGATAGTGGACGAAGCCCTGATGAACCACTTTGGAGCAATAGTAATGGCAGGAAGAATCTCAGGAGCCCAGGAAATTATTTTGATTGGAGATGTAAACCAGATACCCTATATAGACAGGGACAACCTCTTTGAGATGTTCTATCATAGACCATCACAAATCCTCAACATCGACCAACATCTACCGTGTACTCACAGGAGTCCCATGGACGTAGCTTACGCCCTAAGAGAGGTATATCCCGGTATATACTCTTCGAGAAGGGTAGTGCACTCCCTTTATATGAAAAATATTAAATCTACGCCAGTTCCAAACGATCTAAAGAATACCCTCTACCTCACTTTTACTCAGGAAGAGAAAGAATCCCTGACCAGCCAGGGATGTGGAGGACAGGATGGCTCGAGGGTGCTCACAATCCACGAAGCTCAGGGTCTTACCAGCACAACCGTTGTAGTAGTAAATCTTAAAACAGTGAAAATGCAGTTACACGATAGCGTACCACACGCTGTGGTAGCAATTTCGCGACACACCGACAACTGCACATACTACTACAGCGATGACAAAGATGATGCCGTCAAAAGGCTAATCCGGAACGCGACGGGGGCAACAAATAGAATAATCGTGGAATACAACATTAAGATGGCCATAAAAGACCGAAATGAAACGGTCACGTCCTCGTCCATAGCAGTCATGCCCTTTTCCCGCCAACAAATTTTATGATATAGCTAATTTTGTAAATTGTATATTGTGTTAATTAATAGTTCATTTAAATGTAGACATAAGTAGTAAATGTAATACTCGCTTAGGTTAATTTAAAACATCAGTTTAGTTTTGAGTAGTATGTAATTTAAGATTTGTAACCAAAAAACAATTAAGGAAAAAAAGGATACGAGACCGAGTGTCTGTAGAGCTTCAATATTTAATAAAAAAAAAAAAAAAAAAAAAAAATATTTTTAGTAACGTAGTTTCTGCAGGTGAAAAATATTTTTTGTTAAATAACTTTAAAGCCTAGGCTTTACAGCACATAGGCTTACAGGATTTAGGCTATAATTGATTTCGAAGAGTGGAACACTTGATATAGAATCACAATAGAGTAGCTACATCTGATAAGATACAATGAAATATTACAAATTACAAAAGCAATTCTGAATAATGGGCATTTTGGTGAGAAGGGTCATTAAGTCCACGCTGACGAAGTTGCAGATAGTTACTGGAAAGAAATAAATCGAGAGCAGTGTTACGTTTTTCATGAATAGCTGAGTAGATAAAAATTATCTACTGTCAAGACATTCTGGTTGGCACTCTGACATTCTGTTGGCCTTTTTCCGTCCGAGTGCTAGACATAAGCGTTAGTGACGGGAGTTAACCTAATAAAGTGTAGACTTTGTCAAATAAAAACGGAGATCATTGCACCGAGTGGGAATTGAACCCATGAACAATCACGTTTACATTCAGATGCTATCCCACTGAGCTATGGTGGCCTCATTTTCGTTATTCTTAATCAAACATTATTAAATATATGTAAATACATCGGTTTATCTCAACCGGGTCACGAACGAAAACGTACATGATTTTAATAATTTGATATTAAATTTTACCTGGTAAATGAGTTATACATAAGTGACCTGATGGATATGAAATTGGAAATTTTCGTTACGTAAAAGTACTACAAAATGATTTTAATATTAAATAATGATTTCACATTAAAATTTGACAGAAAATGGTCTCTTTAAATTTATTACTCATATGTTTTTATTGTTGTTATGGTGTTTTCAACAAAAAAAGAATATAAAATAAATAAACTAAGTTAAGTTTCTATATATAGAGTGAAACTTGGTAATACGCCCCACTTTTTTTTAACCTTCAATAAAACCCAAATAATCATAGATTTAATTATTTCTTTTATTCCTGGACGTTAATTGGTTCGTTAACAATAATTTTACAAAACCTTAATGTAATTGGAACGATGGTTAAAGATCTATTTCAATTTTTTTGCAGACATGGAGTGGGGCGTTTTATCATGTACATGTTACCTAATACGCCTCGTCTTGTATTATAAAATGCCCCATGCAATTTAAAATGTCCTCATATATGTCCATACCTAAATATTATCCAAAACGTAAAAAAACACAGTATATCAATAGTTTAATAACTTACAAACATAACACAAATGTAAGGCAAGACTTAAAAGTCCTTAAAAACTCTAAATAAAAAAAAAACATTTTCATTTGTAAGTAATTAATTAAAAGAAAAGTTGTAACAATAAAAAACACCAGTCTTCTAAATTAATGATTAATATAACAGTCTTTTCAATTAACGTTGACATAAACAAAATTAAAATCATCATAAAATAGTTGAATAGAATAAAATCAAATCTTGCTGCTTTTAACAGCTTCTCTCTCAGCTTTCTGCCCATAGTTGTTACACAAACGTGGTACCCTGAACGTGTCAAACTTGAATTCAGTCTTCAGAAGACTTTGTTATGTAGTAATTTTCTGTACATTCAACGCTTTTATTTATGTCCATATCCGAACAGCTTTAAGGTGCTTCTCAAAGATGGAACTTTGAAGTGCTTTGAAGCTTCATTCTCTCCCATTTTTTTACTTCATACAGATCGCATTGCCTCCAAGAAGCTCGAAGAGTCTTGCGTTTATATTTAAGAGACATACTCTGTAATTAAAATACAATTTCGGTACGGGGGCATTTTAAAAAAAACATGCGGTGGGGCGTATTGCAAATTTTGCTTTTTAAAACGCCCTATCAAGAAAAAAGCCTCAATTTCAAAGTTATCACGTTTAACGAACATTTATAATAAAGTGTATTTATGTGTATTTTCAACAGTTAATATCAATTTAACTTAAATTTAATGAGTATTAAAATATAAAAAAATTTTTGCAACTTACCACAAATTGTAACTTTACTGAAACACTAAATTTATTAATATTTTTTTAGGGAGCGTAATAGACCACACATGCACATTAGCTATGTTGTTTATCAACTTATGGCTACTCTCCGTGCAATACGTGTATCATCTAGCTTTCTTAATGTGCCTGCTATGGCTGTGGGGCGTTTTGTCAACTGGGGCGTTTTACCTAGTTTTACCCTACCTATCTCCGCTAAAAAATATTATAAAACTACCAGA
Organism: Dryas iulia moderata; assembly: GCA_019049465.1. Lineage (NCBI taxonomy): Eukaryota > Metazoa > Arthropoda > Insecta > Lepidoptera > Nymphalidae > Dryas > Dryas iulia. The sequence continues at coordinate 9,537,416 of CM032436.1, read as the reverse complement.
CTCATATCGTAATCGTAATTCCGGATGTAAGTTGCTTATTATAAAGATAATCCAAGTATTCCTATTACACGTATATTATAAAAACATTTTTTTTGTATTTAATTTATATTAGGCAGCGTTGAGCTCCACAACTAAACATTCAATTTCTCGAATTCGATAATATTATAAGAACTACCAGATTTATAAAAGAAATAAAGTAAACGTAACAAAAAAATATTATATATAATTAATCCGGTTAAATCATTTTTTTTTAAAATAGTTAAATTGATGGAATTACCATGAAAACAGAAATTAAAAAGATCATATTTCCATACACTATCCATCCATGAATATATTAAAATTTTATTTTTTTTAATGGCTACATTTTTTTTTCAGAACAAGAGAAACTAATGCTATATTTTCATTCTCTAATTTGTAACTAGTTTCGAGATATTGAGTGCTGAGTGGAGAAACTCAACGTCGTGCTTTGTCTTACAAAACCTAAAGAAAAAACTATTTCTTCGAGTAGCAGTAAGAGTAGCACAATAATATACTTTGACTCTAAACTTTAATAGGGAATTGCACCCACAACTATTGTGTTAACAGTCAGCTGCTGCTCCTATGCACTTCAATGACATCTGCATATAGTTATATTACATATTAAAGTATATATAAACAAACTTTCGTGAGTTTAAATTCGGTGTAGGTGTAGATCAGATTATTGAATTTTCGTGATGAAGAATTTAAATTTAGACTTTATATAATTTATATCTCTAATATTAGTTATTTTAAAATAAGTCAAAATCATATTTTGTTACAAACTTATTTATAATTATACGTTTTTACCGTCCTCCAAATTCAGGAGACCTGCCATCGATTAAAAAAACCTGTAATTTTATTGTTTTCAATAAATTTAGACGATAAGTAGTCATTACTACATAAACATAATATAATTGTACAAATCAATGAAATTACAAAACATTGTTATATTAAAATGCAAATCCACCTAACTAGGGTAAGCTCACTATTGGCTGCGCGCCGAAATCCGAGCAGAAATCCGGCCAGAAGCGGCTAAATTCGGATTTATGCAGTTCAACATAAATTCACGACTTAACTATAAGCATTAGATTAGATGTCGTTATAAGAGGCATAGATTATAGACATTAGTGATATGGTTGCGAAACTATGTACTGATTTCACGTTTTTGTTTTCATAGCAGAATAGGTGGAGAAAGCAATAGTGTCGAGATACTCTGTTCTCCGATTTCATTAAATATAAATTTCAAGTGTGAATCACATATATATTTACCGCTTTTAAATGAATTTTAAAATTTTAATTACTGCATGGTGAAACTAAGCCCTACTTTTCAGTCATATTTCAATCAATGTATATTGAGCAGTCAGAAGATCTTATCGGCGTCATCAGAGCTTCATATTCTTCTTTTAGCTTCACATTTTTCCTTCATACTTGTCAAAGAGAACCTAATGCATGCCAACGTTTGCGAATCGAACTTACACCCACAAATCTTGGTTAGTTCCGGTTAATCTCTGGAAACGGTCTTCGACCGATTTCGAAGAACATTCAGTAGAAGATAGCTAATGTAATCCGGAGTTAGTTTAAGTCTTTTTATTTAAAATTATAAGCTTTTTTTAAAGTCCACGCAGTCTGACAAAGTACGCCTCGGCTATGAATAACATTAACAATTAATTTCGTGAAATTTTAGAGAATATTCAATTCTAAGGTGCGAACTATAAGTCTAGGGAATTCTTTAAAAATCACCAGCCTTGTGAGTCCCAAAAAGTTATCACGCCTTATTAATTATGTATGTAGTTATCACAAAAGGACAAAGACGAGGGCGACATTGTCGGAATATGCATCCATATTGCAACGTCCACGTTTTTTATATCATATTTACTTTGCTATGGAAAATTTTTGTTTTTACTATTAATTAATTATTTGAAAAAATAATGTATATATGCGTTGGTATTTTATCCGAAAATGAACATATTTAAAAAATCATTCTCGGTAGTCTGAAACTACCAAACAAGTTAGTGTACCGTCACTTCCGTTTTTAGTTTGTTACAATAACAATTTTACTCTATATGCGTGAACCTAAATATGTGGTTTTTTGTTATTATGTGTTCTGTTTTCCTTAGTGGCCAGTCGTAGCCCAGTTGCACAAGCGTGTGACTGTAAACGACGTGTGGGTTCGATTCCCACTCGAGGAGTGGAAATATTTAATATTTCCATTTTCCTCGGTCTGGTAAAGCCCGGCATTAAGTTCCGCCACTTAACTCACAATGCCTCCGAATTTGGCGAAAAGTCCCCATGACGGAGCCCTAACGGGACTTCGGTGTAATGAAACTTGGACTGTATTATAATAATTTATTCGCGTATTAAAATTGTACGCAAGGACGATAAAGTGTCCGCCTAGTTGGCTGTCGCTCGCTGAGTGACCGGTGAATCGCGGCGCACGCGCAACGGGCCTCGAGCCCGCGCCCCGCACCCCGCGCCTCCGTCGTCGTCGGCATATGTGAAGCGCCGACACCCCACTTTTCGCCGAATTCGGAGTGTTTACACTAGGTTCCCTCTGCCTACCCTACTGTGTACGGGATACAGCGTGATAAAAATATAAATAAATAAAAGAAACCAACAGACTAATATAGTAGTTGTATTACAGTAATTCCAGAACATGTTATATTGAAGTCAAATTTAAATGTCATGACTTTGTACGTACACACGATGGTTGGGGGTTCGATTTCCCATTGGGTGAAATCATTGTATTTAAATTTATTATTATTTTGTTGGCCTGGTAAGATGTTCAACTAATCCACATAAGCAACATTTTATGTCAAGATATGAATCAACTAAAAAGCGACATAAAATTTGTATTTTTTAAATATGATGTGTATTTTAAACTTTTGAAAAAACCGTTTTGTGAAGCTAAAGGTGTAAAAGAAAATTTTCTTTGTTCATCATTTTTAGAAGAAATTACAAAATATGAAGTACGGACTCCTGTTTCCTTTGGCAGGAACTTTTACCTTTTCGCTGTCAACAACACTTCTTAATTTCACTAAGTGTTTTACACTGACTTAAAGTTGCAAAAACTATTACCTTTTGAAGTATAAAAGTGAAAATTCTTATCGATTAATAGAGCTTTAACTATTTACTAGTTCAGTTGTCTAGATCGTAGTTATGACAGCAACGTATAAGTCACTATACCTATACGAAAGTGTGTACTATGCTACTAAACAAATACACTATCTAAATAGTTTATTTAATGACAATTTTAATAATTACTTATGTATTATTATCAAAAACATATGTTTTTGATTTTTATTCAGTTCTTCTTTATATATATATATATATGTATATATATATATATATATATATATATATATATATATATATATATATATATATATATATATATATATATCTATATATATATATATATATATATATATATATATATATATATATATATATATATATATATATATATATATATGTATCGAGTTCGTTAAAGTTTTGTCCGCACAAATATAGTAAATCTGTTTTAGTCATAATAAGATAAATAAATAAAAATATTTATATAAATTATTTAGCTTTATTTATATTATTACTTTATTTATATAAATTAGTGTCAAGACTCTCCATTATTCTCTTTTTTTATCATTTTATACTAAATTTGTACCCGCAGTAACAAGTAAACAATGTCATTTTTCAGCCAGCTAATTATCTCTACTCAAAAATAAAAACAAGAACTTCATTTATTTGCGAACGACGGACAAAAATGATAGAAACATATATTCCTATTTAGTAGGGTAGTCAGAGAGAACCAACTGTGTACATGTTGAACACACTCCATTCCCACTTTCCGCCCGAAAACGACACTGTTTTAGAGAATAACGTCATTTGTCTTAGGTTACTACCCACAGGCAAATGAAAAATAATATTCATCACTACTCCTAGTGGGAACCGATCCACGATCATCGCGATAACACTCGCCGCGGTGTTTCACACTGGCTACTAAATCTAACTCTATCTTATATCTTAGACTAAGTAATATCAGTAACAAATGCTATCTCAGGTGCAATATATACGGATTTCGTTACTTGACAGATGCTTTGTGAGAAGTGACCTATTTTGAAGATAATCCTTTAAGTCACTGTCTAGACTTCTAACTATTGTGACTTTATATTATGCGGTATGTATATGTATATGTACGTATATTGCCTTCTTGGCTATTTGAATTATATATAACTACTAGCGACCCGCTCGTGGCTTCACGGCGTGATTAGCAAGTTTTATCCCCTATACGAATTTTTAGGATTATCTTAAATTTCTTTTCAATCATAATAAAATATTTCAAAATGAATTGAGTATTTGTGGATTCCTTCCAATTCAATTTAGTTGGTTGCCCAGCAAGTCGCGCTAGGATATAGCTAGTAAATATAAATGTTTTAAATTAAGTTTTAAGTACCTACTCGTATATCTCGAAAGCCACTCAAGACGTAATGTAGAAACGATATATCCGGGATTTAAGATCCACACGTACAGTACGTCTGACTGTAATCACGATTGGGTATGGGTTCCATTCCGATTGGGATTTTTATTACTGAACTCGGGTGAACAAGACAAAGTGTGGCGTTAAGTACCGCAACTCAACACGCAATGTCTCCTATTTAATGGCAATTAAATTAAAATTCAACAAAGTAAAAAACGAAGTGTCTCGAGACTAGTATAAAATGTTAACCGTTAATCCTATTTAACCTAATCCAGACAATATCTTAAATAATTAACAATTTTTAAAAAAAGTCTCTAGAATTTGAACCGACTACACATACTACATGTATGCCCATCTGCACCACAAGAGAGTCGTTAAATAAATTGTATATTTACTTATAAATGTATGTATGTAGAAATTTCCTTGCTACGACGTGTTTAATCAATTTACTTCAGTTTAAAATGCAAATTACATACTAACTATACCTACACAGGAGAGGCGCTGATTAGTTCAATGTGTTGTGATTTGTTTGGTGTTACGAAAATGTGGTATTCCTATTAATTCATATTTCACTACTAGCGATCTCTCGCGTCTTTGTGTCCGTAAATACATAGCTTTTCGTGCATGCAGCTTATATACGGGCCCGATTGAATGGAATATGGAATAGAAAAAAAATTGAAGGTCCAGGGTCAATCCTAAGATTTTTTATTAATCAACCCCTATAAAGGTTAAAACTTTGTTTTAAAATTAATCTAAACTGCTTGACCGATGTTTCTCAGGAAGATGGTTGATGACGCAAGTTCGACCATAGGCTACCTATTTCTTCAAAAACCAAACCCTAGGAGGGGGAGGGGCCTGAAAAATTGTATGAAAAATTTAAATTTTGTAGTGTTATTTAAGCAGGACGTTATTTATTTTATATTGCAATCAAAAACAAATCCAATCTATTTATGAATATTTTGTTGTATTTGTAGTAGTTGTATTATAATACAACATATTGTTTTATTTAACTGTAACACGCAGAAATATATTAAACACGCGATCGCTGTATTGGAAATAGAAAAAAGACCCATTGTATGAGAACAATCAACTAAACAGTTTTCGTGATTCGTAAAAAGGGAATCGTTATATTAATACGTAAAGGAAAAAGTAACAACCTCCTTTACGAAAATTATGGATGGCGAAATAAAAAAAATGGCCTAGTTAAAGCTTATATGGAGAAGAAGTGTATAAAGCTATTATTTGTGTTTATAGACTACCTCGTGTTAAGACACTTTACTCTCCACTTTTCGCTCGACATCGATTGCGTATTGAGTGGCGGACTCAACGCCGCACTTTTTCTTCTTATCAGAGCGAGGACATAAAACTCATTTTAACAATTTCACACAATCATTCCCCGAGTGGAATCAAACCTACAACGAATCGCTACGACTATGTCTAAAAAAGTCAGGCGGTATCCTACTGCGCCACGATGCCTTTTTTTACAATAACGCATAAGAACTTATATTGAATTAATATAACTAATATACCATGTCAGCTATCTGTAGACTATGTATTATGTTTTCTTATAGGTTTATTAAATATATTTTTAAATATTAATGGATAGCTTCTGGCACGACGCCGGTAGCAGATATTTCCTATTGTTGTTACTATAAATAAGATCACCTTTGCGAAACGCATTAACTTCATACAAAACTATGTCTTAGTTGTAAGTACTTATCTCAAAAAACTACTAACTTCAATATAAGCTTATACATATAAATATATTACAACCGTCATGATGCAGTGGGACAAGCGTCTTAACGACATAATTAAATTTTATTTCTCCGGCCTGGTACGGTGGTGGGCGCGGCGTTGAGTTCCGCCAGTCAACACATAAAGTCACGACTTAAGGCAAAAAGTGGAGGACGAAGTCTAGACACTAGGTACTTTCTGACTAGCTCGCTATGCTGGAAAGCATTAAGCTATTTTTTTTTACTAACATATTACACGCTATCCGTGCAAGCATTTTCAATCTGGTTTTTTGTTAGGTCCCAGAATATTTGCTTCCTACGTACATTCTGTAAGGCGATTCGCGTACGGCAAATTTGGATGCAATAAGCTTTAGATTTTGGACGTCTCGCCATATGTTTTGCTCAATATGGTGGTTTAAAATTAATATTTTGAAACAGTTTTTTTTTAAATATAAACATGTAAATAAAAAGTTCCACGCTCCCCCCGAATCGAAGCATCAAGTGTCCCAAGACACGCTGTTCTCCCATTTTCTACTTGAAATCAAGACATAGTGTATTCTTTCATCATTTCAGGGAATTTAAAAATAATCGTTTTCCCAAGTGGGAATTAAACCCACAACGAGATGTGACATTGTGTTTTTAATTTTTTTATAGTTTTAGATATCATGCGAAGTTAGTGCTGGGCTCTAATGGAACGATTAGTTTAGTCAGAGGAATTAAATATTTACGTTACAAATGGTAAAGAATAAGAAATTATTATGTTTATAAAGATACAAGTAATAAAAGCGGCAAATTATTAGGGTTTTGAACATTACTTTCAATATATATTAAAAGTTTTTCAGCTTTGCATAGCAGGTGAGTAGGTAGATAGTCGGAGAGGCCCTAGTTTAACTTTAAATACATATAAACATATGTATTTAATGTTATTCCAGACTAACATGCTATATATTAAGTGAAATTTTGTAATTTTCAGATGTTTGAAAATGTCCTTATGAATTTTCTGAAACATATTATCATTAGATATATAATTACAAAAAAAAGTTCTTTTAAGTCTGGAACTAGACAGAAATTTTTAACAAAAAATAAGGCACTTTTTTCTCTCTGTGATACATTTTTAATGAACTGTATTAATGAAAGGAAAGGATAAAACAACCAAGTTCGTTAGCGCATAGGACGTTTGAAGTATACTAGAATTACAAGATGTGACCAAATTAATTTTCCACTTTAGTCCATAATAAGTTGACTTAGGATAGTGTCTAAAGTTTTTAGTAGTTGACGCATTTTCCCGCATAGCGAGTTAGTCAGAGGGAAACTAGTGTCAAGACACTCCGTCCTCCGCTTTCCCTCCGAAATAGAGATTTGTCAAAGTACCAAAAAAATAATATACAATCATTCCTTCGGGTGGGAATCGAACCCACAACCATAATGTTTATTCGTCAGACGCTGTCCACTGCTCCACGACGTCTTCATTTTAATATGATGAAATATATACATATGTAATAAAATAATAATGTGACTAATTGTTGTCTATACATGAAATTGCTATGGATTTTAATATTTTTAGTAACGTAGTTTCTGCAGGTGAAAAATATTTTTTGTTAAATAACTTTAAAGCCTAGGCTTTACAGCACATAGGCTTACAGGATTTAGGCTATAATTGATTTCTAAGAGTGGAACACTTGATATAGAATCACAATAGAGTAGCTACATCTGATAAGATACAATGAAATATTACAAATTACAAAAGCAATTCTGAATGATGGGCATTTTGGTGAGAAGGGTCATTAAGTCCACGCTGACGAAGTTGCAGATAGTTACTGGAAAGAAATAAATCGAGAGCAGTGTTACGTTTTTCATGAATAGCTGAGTAAATAAAAATAATCTACTGTCAAGACATTCTGGTTGGCACTCTGACATTCTGTTGACCTTTTTCCGTCCGAGTGCTAGACATAAGCGTTAGTGACGGGAGTGAACCTAATAAAGTGTAAACTTTGTCATATAAAAACTGAGATCATTGCACCGAGTGGGAATTGAACCCACGAACAATCACGTTTACATTCAGATGCTATCCCACTGAGCTATGGTGGCCTCATTTTCGTAATTCTAAATCAAACATTATTAAATATACGTAAATACATCGGTTTATCTCAACCGGGTCACGAACGAAAACGTACATGATTTTAATAATTTGATATTAAATTTTACCTGGTAAATGAGTTATACATAAGTGACCTGATGGATATGAAATTGGAAATTTTCGTTACGTAAAAGTACTACAAAATGATTTTAATATTAAATAATGATTTCACATTAAAATTTGACTTGAGAAAATGGTCTCTTTAAATTTATTACTCATATGTTTTTATTGTTGTTATGGTGTTTTCAACAAAAAAAGAATATAAAATAAATAAACTAAGTTAAGTTTCTATATATAGAGTGAAACTTGGTAATACGCACCACTTTTTTTTAACCTTCAATAAAACCCAAATAATCATAGATTTAATTATTTCTTTTATTCCTGGACGTTAATTGGTTCGTTAACAATAATTTTACAAAACCTTAACGTAATTGGAGCGATGGTTAAAGATCTATTTCAATTTTTTTGCAGACATGGAGTGGGGCGTTTTATCAGGTACATGTTACCTAATACGCCTCGTCTTGTATTATAAAATGCCCCATGCAATTTAAAATGTCCTCATATATGTCCATACCTAAATTTTATCCAAAACGTAAAAAAACACAATATATCAATAGTTTAATAACTTACAAACATAACACAAATGTAAGGTAAGACTTAAAAGTCCTTAAAAACTCTAAATAAAAAAAAAGCATTTTCATTTGTAAGTAATTAATTAAAAGAAAAGTTGTAACAATAAAAAACACCAGTCTTCTAAATTAATGATTAATATAACAGTCTTTTCAATTAACTTTGACATAAACCAAATTAAAATCATCATAAAATAGTTGAATAGAATAAAATCAAATCTTGCTGCTTTTAACAGCTTCTCTCTCAGCTTTCTGCCCATAGTTGTTACACAAACGTGGTACCCTGAACGTGTCAAACTTGAATTCAGTCTTCAGAAGACTTTGTTATGTAGTAATTTTCTGTACATTCAACGCTTTTATTTATGTCCATATCCGAACAGCTTTAAGGTGCTTCTCAAAGATGGAACTTTGAAGTGCTTCGAAGCTTCATTTTCTCCCATTTTTTTACTTCATACAGATCGCATTGGCTCCAAGAAGCTCGAAGAGTCTTGCGTTTATATTTAAGAGACATACTCTGTAATTAAAATACAATTTCGGTACGGGGGCATTTTAAAAAAACATGCGGTGGGGCGTATTGCAAATTTTACTTTTTAAAACGCCCTATCAAGAAAAAAGCCTCAATTTCAAAGTTATCACGTTCAACGAACATTTATAATAAAGTGTATTTAAGTGTATTTTCAACAGTTAATATCAATTTAACTTAAATTTAATGAGTATTAAAATATAAAAAAATTTTTGCAACTTACCACAAATTGTAACTTTACTGAAACACTAAATTTATTAATATTTTTTTAGGGAGCGTAATAAACCACACATGCACATTAGCTATGTTGTTTATCAACTTATGGCTACTCTCCGTGCAATACGTGTATCATCTAGCTTTCTTAATGTGCCTGCTATGGCTGTGGGGCGTTTTGTCAACTGGGGCGTTTTACCTAGTTTTACCCTACCGATCTCCTCTAAAAAATATTATAAAACTACCAGATTCATACCTATTGTAATCGTAATTTCGGATGTAAGTTCCTTATTATAAAGATTATCCAAGTATTCCTATTACACGTATATTATAAAAACATTTTTTTTGTATTTAATTTATATTAGGCAGCGTTGAGCTCCACAACTAAACATTCAATTTCTCGAATTCGATAATATTATAAGAACTACCAGATTTATAAAAGAAATAAAGTAAACGTAACAAAAAAATATTATGTATAATTAATCCGGTTAAATCATTTTTTTTTAAAATAGTGAAATTGATAGAATTACCATGAAAACAGTAATTAAAAAGATCATATTTGCATACACTATCCATCCATGAGTATATTAAAATTTTAATTTTTTTAATGGCTACATATTTTTTTAGACCAAGAGAAACTAATGCTATATTTTCATTCTCTAATTTGTAACTAGTTTCGAGATATTGAGTGCTGAGTGGAGAAACTCAACGTCGTGCTTTGTCTTACAAAACCTAAAGAAAAAACTATTTCTTCGAGTAGCAGTAAGAGTAGCACAATAATATACTTCGACTCTAAACTTTAATAGGGAATTGCACCCACAACTATTGTGTTAACAGCCAGCTGCTGCTGCTATGCACTTCAATTACATCTGCATATAGTTACATTACATATTAAAGTATATATAAACAAACTTTCGTGAGTTTAAATTCGGTGTAGGTGTAGATCAGATTATTGAATTTTCGTGATGAAGAATTTAAATTTAGACTTTATATAATTTATATCTCTAATATTAGTTATTTTAAAATAAGTCAAAATCATATTTTGTTATAAACTTATTTATAATTATACGTTTTTACCGTCCTCCAAAATTCAGGAGACGTGTCATCGATTAAAAAAACCTGTAATTGTATTATTTTCAATAAACTTAGACGATAATTAGTTATTACTACATAAACATAATATAATTGTACAAATCAATGAATTTACAAAACATTGTTATATTAAAATGCAAATCCACCTAACTAGGGTAAGCTCACTGATTGGCTGCGCGCCGAAATCCGAGCAGAAATCCGGCCAGAAGCGGCTAAATTCGGATTTATGCAGTTCAACATAAATACACGACTTAACTATAAGCGTTAGATTAGATGTCGTTATAAGAGACATAGATTATAGACATTAGTGATATGGTTGCTAATGAACAGAATGTACTGGTATCACGTTTTTGTTTTCATAGCAGAATAGTGTCGAGATACTCTGATCTCCGATTCCATTAAATATAAACTTTCAAGTGTGAATCAAATCTAAAAACTAGTTGTAAGTATCTACAATATATTTACCGCTTTTAAATATGAATTTTAAAATTTTAATTACTGCATGGTGAAACTAAGCCCTTCTTTTCAGTCATATTTCAATCAATGTATTCAGAAGATTTTATCGGAGTCATCTGAGCTTCATATTCTTCTTTTAGCTTCACACTTTTCCTTCATACTTGTCAAAGAGAACCTAATGCATGCCTGGTTCAGTTTAATCATTCCACCGCTTGCGAATCGAACTCACACCCAAAAATCGCGAATACTGTCAGATTTATTTCAATGTGCTACGATGGCCTTATATTTTTTTTAATAACATGCATACGTTTCTAACGCAATAAAACATTTTCCCTTTCGTTTTTAAAAGTCGTCTGCATTTCATTTCAAGAGTTTCATTTGCAGATTGAATGTTTTAGCCAATTCAATTCAATTTCGGGAATAGTTTACTCTATAAAATGACTGGCGGACATTGGGAAGGGTAAATGGAAAAAAAACCTTATTATTTTCTTTTACACTTAGACCCTGACCAACTGCACCATGACGGCCTCTCACTATAAATTTACACGACATATACTTTAGTTCAACAAAAACACTGATAATCCTATCTGTTTAGGTAAATATTTCATAAGTATAAGGTTTATATCTTTATAACCACTTTGACTTGCTAACTAATTACATCTTATCTCTGCATTGCTCACCAATTATCTGGTCTGGCTTAGACCTGTATTACCTTACTACCTTGTGAAGATAGCTCTGTATTCGGAATGTTAATATAATAATACATGTAGCATGTATATTCGATGCTATTTTTTTACTATTTTTTTTTAGTTGGAGAATGTAGTGTCTGTACACTAGACTCTCTATAAATAAAAATATAACTATCAAACAAAAATATTAACATTAAATAAAATAAAACGTAGTTTTGTTCATCCATACCTACTTATATTATAAATGCGAAAGTCTGTGTGTTTGTCTATCATGCTTTCACGGCTAATCCAACGGCTTGGATTGTCGATGGTCCGATTTGGATTAAATATAGAATGAAAGTAGTAAAAGTTACTGGGTCTATCATAGGATACTTATTTTTTCAAAAATCAATCGCTAAAGGTTTGAAATAGGGGGTGAAAATTTATATGAAAAATCTAAACAGCTTAACCGATTATAATGAATTTTGGCATAAATATAGTTAATAATATAAGCTTAAACATAGGCTACTTTATTTTTAAAAAACCCACCCTTGAGGGTCTACTTCGTTATATAACGAAGTAGTTATGTAGGTCACGCGGCAAAGCCGCGAGCGGGCCGCTAGCTATTTTATATGAAAACATTATTCATTATTGTTTGTAATAATTATTATTGTATGATTTGTTCTGACTGCTATATAAATATTAGTCAGCATAACAAAAACTAAAATATACTTTATTTTACATTCATTAATATATTAACTGAACATTATAAAACTTTTTGTTTAAATATTGTCACCTGCTTACTTAGGTACTTTCGTAATGATTGTTAAACGTGAAAAATCCTTAAATTCGAGTCCAAAAATATACTCAGGAACAAACTTTAAATACATATATATAAATAGATTCGTCGCGTCGATAAGAAATATATGCAATATAAACGAAAAAACCATAAAAGTGTTTAGAAGGCCTTCACATCCTTCAAATTAAGCTAACCAATTCAATCCGTTTAATATACATATTTATTACCCTTGATTCGTCAACGAAATCTATTTAGGTTTAATAATTTTCTATTAAACAACGTGGCAAATTTCAACATTTACTAATTCCTTGGATTTCTAACAAAAATTTTATGTTTACCATTAACGAGGGGGAAACCAATACAGAGTGGGTGACGTTTGCCTTTCAATTAGTTTCAAACTCTGAAACTGTAATGAAAAATTTTCTAAATTGCTATTTTCTTGCGGTATATCAATATTTGGGCGTTATTCATGAAATGAATTGATATAAATTGTGTTTTGTTTTTTAATTTCAGGGCGAAAGCCTGATGTAAACATATTAAGCAATACTGTAATATCATGTACTTTCCCTCGCTTAGTTTGTTTTTTTATACTATGTAAATAACACTTTAAAATGTTTGTCGGCGCAAGGCGTAGCGCCTCTCTGTTATTCTATAATCCCGTCTATGACTCAACTTGTCAGGTGTCAGATGGTCGGTATGACTAATGCGTAAAGGCAGAAACTTGTTAGTAAGAAAAGGTATAAAGCAGTCGTTGGACTGGCTGTTGGATAGTTGACGTTGAGCTGCGGTAGTGCTAGATACTAGGCGGGACGCCCTGTCCCTGTTTGTTTCTAATATAACGTAATTAAGTGTAAGTTCGGTGGTGAGAGGAGCTCGGGCAGTGGAGGTGAGTGTTTATCGATTATAAAGAAGCTTCTTAAGCCTGCACTTGGGTCACAAGCCCCAGGCACTGCTTTAGAGTTCCTCTCCCTGTAATCTCGAGGGGTTCGGTACCCCGTAGTCTCTTTTACGTATCGTAATTAATATGCGTTCGTGTAGTGTGTAATGTTATAATACGCTCCTGGCCCGTTGCCTACGCCCAAGAACCATTCCTGACGTTTATCAATCTACATACATAGCCGTTTACGTATTTGGGACATGAGATGTGATTCCTATATGTGTTACTTATATCATAAGTGAGTTATATCATCATCTTTAGATATTCTACATCAGAAGTGAGATATATTATTATCATTTTTATCTTGAATCTTACATATTTAAAACTCTTAATATTTTTAAAGTGTTATTAACTGATTTTAGTACCGTTGCAGGGTAGTCAGAGAGGATTTAGTGCCAACACGTCCCGTCCTCCATTTTTCGCCTATAATCGAGACATCGTGTCTGAGTTCTTCGTGACTTCAACGCTGACCTTTGTCTTAGGTACCAGAGCGAAGAAATGAAAATTTATATATAATCATTCCCACGAGTGAGAATCGAACTCACAACCACACTTTTACAGTCAGACGCTATCCCACTTCGCTACAATCGCCTTTTTTGTTTGTTGATTGACTTTAAAATCCATTGCTGCAAAACTCATTTCTCTAATGCCAATAATAGTCAGTTCACTTCAGCTTGTCAATTTTAATGAAGCGAAAATAAATGTTCAATGTGTTGAATAATACTAATGAACTTTTTTATTTTTGTGTTTTGCTTTATACTTAACGTTATTATAATTTATTGATACGAGATAATTTTAAAAACACATAACAGGGACACAAGTTCGATTCTCAGTTGTGACATATATTTTATAAAGTATTTTGAATAGTAATTGTAGCAATATAAGTAATAGCATTTTGACGTAGACGGATGTAGTCGTACGTCGCATAGTTTAGTGGTCAAAGCGCTTGGACCGTTTTAAAGAAGCCCTGATAAGTGTCCTGCTGCCTTCAATTTTTATTACACGTTTTCTAAAAATGTTTTCAACTTCTTAAGTGTGTGAAGTAATAGTTATTTTAAAAATTCCTCGACATCTGAGCGGTAGCACACTGTTTGACTGTAAACGCATCGCGGATTGCGGATGCGATTCCCGCTTGGGGGAATGTTTATAATAGTTTAATTTATTTCTCCACTCTGATGCCAAAGATTAGGCACTGAGTTGAGTTCCAACACAAAAGCGGAGAACGAAATGTCTGGACACTGGGTTCTCTCTGACTACCGTGTTATACGAAAAAATATAATAAGCAATTATTAGAAGTTATTCACTCGAATATAAAATGTAGAATACGCTGGTCTATTTCTTTGCCAAAAGATAAGACTATCTCATTGAAATCTTGATACGCTGCCTATCTGGAATTAGATCGAACGAAGAGACATCAGTACTATAAAAGATGTTAAAAATTATGCAATTCCTAGTGTTGGAATTTCGACGCAGCGGATAGTAGAACGCATGGCTCAGTGGTGAGAGCGTCTGAACGGTATTCAGGAGGCGCGGGTTCGAATCCCGCTGCGTTCAAATTTTTATACGTTTTAAAAGCGTTTACGTAAAGCAAACGAAACTCCCAAAAATAAACAATTTTCATAACAAATCATTCAAAAAACAAAACACATAATGAAAGTAAAAATATAAAAAAAATATACTTAACACAAACCCACGTAGCTCCCACACGAACGGGACACGCGAAGTGATAAACACGTAGCGTTACCGTGCACTCTACTATATTGCGCTACACATTTACACATTATCATATGTATGTAAGTACGTGTACCTCAATATTAATGATTATAAGAACTTAAGAAAATTACTTGAGGGTCGTGGCACAGTGGGAGACTTTGACAGTAAGCGCGATAAGGTGGATTCGATTCCCATTCAGAGAACGCTGTAAATTAATATTTTTTTTATGTTTGTGCTCTGACAAACAAAATAAAGCGCGCCATTTAAATTCACCACTTAATACACAATGTCTCGAATTCGGAAAGTAGAGAACGAAGTGTCTTGGTTACCTTTAGTGTTCGCGGAGCGCGAAAGCAGAGGACAGAGTGTCTTGACACTAGATCCTCTCTAGCTGCACTGGTATGAGGGAAAAAGTGAGGAGCTGTAAAAAAAGGACGGTTTCGTTTTTTAATTTTGAGCCTGTAAAATTGTTAAAGTTGATAAATCATGACTTTGACTTGAAAAATTTAACATTCATCTTAGTGCGGGCTGTTATAGTGATATATACACATTAAAATTTTAAAAAGAATATTTCCTACATTTTGAAACTAAGAAAGACATATCAAAGCATTTCTCTAACATGCGCTTCGCGACGTCCTTTACAGAGCGACATACAAAATAATACCACTATATATATAAAAGGAAGATTGCATCTTTGAACATGTAATGTAAAACTATTTTTAACGTATGTGCTCGAAATTAAAACTTATTCAAGATATTTTTCGCGTATTGTATATGCTAAAATATATTATTATACTAAAATGTACAGTAAGATTTGAGTCTGATTATCAATACGATGATTGTGGGTTCGATTACCACTCGCAAAAATAAATAAATATGAATTAACATAATTTCCTCGTCCTACTAAGACAAAGATAAAGGGCGGCCTAAAGTTTCGTCACTTAACATGCAAGAGGAAACAGAGTGTCTTGGTACTAGCTTCTCCCATGCAGAAAAAGGCATAAAAATATATTATTTGTAGAATTTGCTTAGAGTTAATTCTTACGCTGTAGAAAACGCACAAGAAGTATAACAGCGAAATCTATGTATAATCAATTTATAGATGTCAGCCTGTATTGAACAAACAAACTTTATCTATACAACTTAATTCCTCCGTCCTTATAATGTTCTTTAAAAAATAAAATACAACAACTCATAATAATGTACAATTATTGACACGTACTTGCGAGTACATCGTGGCACAGTGGTAAAGTACGTCTGTAAACAGCATTAGTTGTAGGCTCGATTCTTATTCAGAGTAATGATTATATTTAAAATATTTTGGTATCCACGCCTTGGTAAACCAAGGGCTGCGTTAAGTTACGCCACTCAATATGCAATGTTTCGACTTTAGGCGGAAAAAGGAGAACAAAATACCCTGACCAGTTTCTAATTGACCTTCCAGAAAAACATGAAATGCTGAAACAAACACATATATAAACGAAATAATATAAGAAAGCATTCGATATCGAGTGGAATGTGATATATTGGAAACATAGCAAGTATTTTTTATCTACTCGCAAAGTGAAATATATGGAGCCATACTTATTATGTTTATACTACAATCACATCGGTATTGTCTTTATAACTCAATTACATTCTTTTGAGTAGAGTGTTAGTGTTGAAAGTCAGTGACGTGTCTCTCCCTCCGTGATTCAGATATCAGAAATCATACTTTTAGTGTAAGTACTAATCATATCAAGATTATTTTAGATTATCCGTTTATCTAGTTTAAAAACACATAGTAATTTCACTGATTATTTGTCAAGTTACCAGTAATTTTACCCAACCAAAAGTATGTAAGTCTAACATTCTAAACCAATAACAGTGTAACAGCCAGCACATTTCGTTTCAAGTAGGCTCAAGTCTCAACACTACGGAGTACGAAATACATGCGAAGTAAATATTAAACTTGCAAATATATCATTTTACTCCCAATGGTTGCCTTGAAACGTCAAACATGATAACGTATGTATTTATGTAATAACGCTTTTGTATTCGTATATGCTTCCTCAAATAGAATCTTACTATTATTATAAATGCGAAAATTTGTACGGATGTGTGTGAGTTTGTTACTCTTTCACGCAAAAACTACTGAACTGATTTTCATGAAACTTTGCAGTAATATAGGTTTGATATCAGAATAACGTAATAAGTTAAAATTTATAGAGATTTTTATCCAAAACAAAAAAGGAGGTTTTTATGTGTGTCCCCGATTACTCGAAGATAGGTGGACCGATTTTCAAAATTGTTTTTTTGTTCGAGAGGGTATATTTCACAATTGGTCCCATGGTAAGAAGATCAGGATCTGATGATGGAATCCTGGAGAAATCAAGGGGAACCCACAAATATGAAACGCATAGATGTGGTTTTTCGTGTAATAACGCAATTGGGAGATCTGTATCTGACTATCATCTCATTATCAGTCGGTTAGACTGCAAAAAAGGAGGAGGTTCTTAATACTTATGTTCCTCAGATTACTCGAAGATGGGAAAACCAGATCGATACTCAATGAAGATGTTTCTTGGTTCATGCGGACGAAGTCGCGGGTAACAACTAGTTATGTATATATGTTATTGCAGCACAGTGGTAATATCTGAATGTAGACGCGATGGTTACAGGTTCATTACCTACTGGGGAGGAATTTTTATAGCTTCAATGTTTTTCTTCAAAGCAGGGTAGTCAGCCTAGTATCAATACACTCAGTTCTTAATTTTCCGCCGTACTACATCAGTGTCCCGAGTGGGAATCAAACAACTTATCGCGATTACAGTCAATTGTTACACCACTGCGCCACGATAAGTCTCATGTGTTTATATTCCTTTTATTATTATTATGTAATTTGATATATTTTCTCTACCAGTCTGGTAAACGTGGCGCTGAGTTTCGCCTTTCAACTTGTAATGTCTTTTAGTTGAGGGGGAAAGTGACGGAGTGTCTTAACACTAAGTTCTCTTTATTTATATCATTACGAAAGAAGCGTTTGGCTGAATTATTATTCTTCAGAATTATTATTAAATTGAACAGAAATATTAAAAGAAATGCGCGTACAATAATTTAGCAACTTTCGTTCTCTTCTCTACTCACTATAATATATATTTTTAGATCTTTTCGCTTTTCTCGGATCAAGGTAGAAAAACCTCATGTCATGACACTCCGTATTCCACTTTTTGATCAATATCGAGACGTGTAATCCGTTTCATTCTTTTGGCAAGCAGCAATGAAAATAATTTCTTTAAGTGCTAAGCTTAAGACGCTAAGCTACCCTACATTGGGAAAAGCATATGAGAATAAAAAGAAAATCCTTTCATTTTAATTATTCAATTACTGACCATCGAACAGAATAACAACGAACAGAATAAAGAATGTAAAAAGCTCCACACAGAAACCGTTTTACATTACATTCAATAGAATCACTCATGTTCCGCATTTTTTAAATAAACGTTTTCATATCGTCTTTTGTTTTGCTTCCTTTAGATGGTCTAAGTAAAGTTTCATGTACGTTTCATACATATAATAATGTTTGTAAGTAAAAATGTTTGCTATTCACATGAGTTATATATAAGGTGACCATTTGTTTTGGTTGAAAACGAGACATTGATTTCGAAAAGTTACATTACATTATTTTGAACATATAAAAGTATTGTTCACACTTAGAAATTGGAAAAAATCATTTTTAAAAAACGTATAAACAATTGAATGCAGCGAGATTCAAACCCGAGAGATTTTTACGCATTTCTGCTACGTGCTGCTAGAGAATGCTATTAGTTAAATATTTTCAACATTTTAAGGTTATTCATAATTAAAAATTGAAAATTAAATACATTACACAACTTCGTATGGATGTATATTTAAAAATATCTTACAACGATTTTTACAACCTTTTTATTCAACAATTATTGACATTATTTATTACCTTTCGTTTTCTTCCGAAGATTATGAAATAACTGATGAATAACGTAATATAATGTAAATTTTCGCTTCATTGTATATCTTACCAAAGTCAAAGCCAAATAATTTTATTCAAAATTAAAAATTTCTTTATCTTAAAAAAATTCACCGATTCCTCAGGTCTGAAAAGAAGAAACTCAGCGGTTTTTTTCAAATCAATTGTAATTTACAGTAGATTTATTAGTGACAGTGATACTTTTGATATACTATTCTTAACACCAAAAAACCGCACAGTCCCGTTCAAAATGGAACGTCTGGTTGTATTAGCTATGTACATTAGCAAAATAAAAACTAGGGGTAACTCCACAGTGTAAAGAGGATACCTAAAGCTTTGTTGTGTAGAGACACGTAGTTCCGTGTAACGAGTAAAGGGAAAATAGTGTTAGGACACTTTGTTCTCCTAGGTTTTGCGTGGTGACCCTTAATAGAATAGTGAAAAGAAAATATTGTTAAGTATCGCTTGGTTGTTCCGGCGTAGCTTGATAGTGTGTGAATGTATACCCAATAGTTATAGGTTCGAATCTCACTTGGGGAAAAGATATTTAAATTATTTTCAGCTCTGGTGAAAAGACAAAGTATGGCGTTATGTTCCTCTGAAGTTGTAAAGAATTGACATTTCTCAAAATTGGAATCGAAACCTTAAACGCCACCGAAAAAATGTTTTTGGTGAATAATTAATAAATAACTAATTTTAACATTTTATTTCTTTTCCAGATCAGAAAACTTTATGGAGCCAAGTCACAGTAAGTACAACTCGTGTACTTTGCGTAAGTACACAGTCTTTGGATTTAAATGTTAAATAATTGTATTTTTTTGTCGCGATAATCTCAAAAAGTTACTCGTTTGAAATTGCGTTTTATTTATCGAATATAAATCCCCTTTCGGAAATCGAACCCCAACCATCTTAAAAAGCCATCTAAGCACACTAGCTCAAACTTTTATCATTCACATTAAAATGTAGTAATTTTTATAAAACTTGCAATTTACTTAATGGCTGGAGCCAAATTATGCCAAAATAGACTAGAAGGCGCAGTCGAGTGACAGCTAGTTAAGATGCGGGTGGTGTTTCAAAGCATTTAAAAGTGAAATAGTAAACAGGTAAAGTGGCTTTAATTCGCCGGTTTTTGTGTAAGAGTACTCTTTTTCTTTTCGTTTTTTTGTATAAAATATCAAAGATGTGTGAAACAGATAATGTACATTTTATATATTGGCACGTTTTCACGCACTATTCACGGTTTTTTTCCCAGAGTCATAATCAATAAGAATCTGGAGTCAAGACACCGCCACTCTCTTAATTCACATGAAATAACACAGTGTGTTGAGTGATTAAAGTTACGTCGCATTTTTACAAAGGTTTTTTTTTAGTGTTATTTTGATATTCCGCTCAATTAAGACAAGTTCAGCGTGAACTCCGTTAGTAAACACGTAATATCTCAATTTTTTAAGAAAAAGTGTGACAACAAAATATTGTAACTCCCGATCCCCCTATTTATCTTGCTATGCGATTGGTGGAATAAAAATGTCAAGCCAAATGATACACATCTCCGCTGTGGTAATTTAGCAAAGTGCGACGTTGAGCTCCTCGACTTAACACGTAATACGTCGGATCGTCGGAGAGTGGAGAGCGTGTAACTGCTTTTATTCTTCTAAAAATTTAATACAATATCAGATATAAATGTAAATGGAACGGTGAATGGATCAATTACGCTTCAGTTACTATTAAGAGCATTTTATTATTTACATAAAGCATATAGCTATTTAATAAATACATCTCAGTAAAAACAACTTAAAAACAATGTATTTCTTTTATTATCTTCACGCTTTATCTCGTTAGGTAGTTGTTGGGCAGACACAACCTACGTTCTTCACCTTTTTTCTGCTCGAAAAAAGACAATACGCAACTCAAAGCAGCGTTTTAACTTAGATTCCAAAGCGGATATATGAAAAAAATATTTAAATTTTGTCATTTCCCACGTGGAAATCTAACCCACACCCAACGTGATTATAATCAGATGCTGTCACACAGCGCCACGGCGGCCTCAACATATAAGTAATTATTTAATACTTCTCCGATGGTTAGAAATAAGTTCAAAAATCTCTCCTCTCTCCGCATTTACTCCTAAAAATGCTCAAAAAGGTAAGTAAAGCTAAAATATTAATCAAGACTTATCGTTTTCATTTACGTCGTCTTCTAAATAAGTTGCGCTTCGCTTATAAAGTTGTAACGATGTTAAAATACTGAACTTTGATACCACGAAGGAGCTTTAATATTTAAATAGCTTTGGTTAAACTACACTTAAAATCGATTATATTTTAAAATGTGTCTATGTGTATTATTTGGCTTGACACCTTATTCCGTATACCAAGTTAAGCAGAGAGAATCTTGTATTAAAATATTCCATTATCAACTTTTTGCTTAAAATGGAGATATTACGTGTTGAATAACGGAGCTCAACGCTAAACTTTGCCTTACTCGAGCGGAAATATTAAAATAAATCTAAGCTGCGGCGTAGAATTTAGTCACTCAACACACTCGTGTTTATTTCAGGTGAAATGTGGAGAGTGGAGTGTCTAGACTCCAGATTCTCTTTGATTGCTATGCTGGAAAAAGATTGAACCTGCCAGTATATAAAATGTACATATATCTATTTATATCTTAATATTTCTACACAGAAAAAAATAAAATAAAATATCTTTTACACAAAAACCGGCCAATGTAAAAGCCACTTTGCCTGCTTACTATTTCACGTTTTAAATGCTTTGAAACTACCATTGCAGTTTAACTAGCTGTCGACTTCGACTGCGCCCGTCAAAGTGTTTTTTGCATAATTTGCGCTTCAGCCATTAAGTAAAGTGTAAAGTTTTTATGAAAATATAAACTTTAATAATGTGAAATGATAAAAGTTTGAGGTATTGTAGCTCGCCGGGTCTTCTCAGTAGAACTGTTTTCTGAGCCGCTCGGAGCTTCCGGTAGGACTGACATTACTAACGTTTTATGTTAATTTACTGCGAGTTTAATAGTATATTTGAATAAAGAATATCTTGATATTAGATTATCAACAATTTCACACTAGGAAAACAATCTAATTGATATTGTAGTTAGTTGTGGACTCGATAAAACCACTAGTGGGAATTAATTATTTTTAATTATTTTCTCTTCTCTTATAGGATAAAGTGCGGCGTTGAATTCCATCACTCATCTTGCAATGGAACAGCGAGCGGGATTGTGTTTAAAAAGTTGTGTGGCATAGCGCAGTGGGACATTATCTGACTGTAAACCTGATGATTAGCAATCAGTGGGTAGGTAGAAAGAACCTAAACACTCTACTTTCCACTTTGAATTAGAGAAGTTGCGAGTTATGTAGTGGAATTTAACGCCTTACTACATCTGGGGTACCAGGTGAAGACACTTGAAAAGCAATGTTCTCTAAAATTCTATTTCCGAGTAAAGTATAAAAGTTTGTGTTATAAAACGTCGGCGACACCTTAAAAGTATCACAATGGGGCACACTGTTACAGTTTATATGTATTTAGATGGATTTAAACTTCTTAACTATAGAGTACGTTCTCGCACTACTGGTTAGTATTTATATACTTTTGGATTCTAACTTTCCTCGTATATAGCAGGTAGAGAAATTCTAGTATTAAGACGAAGTGTCTTCGACTTTAGAAATAGTGTGCTACCTAAATGATCGTCGTGTATCTATAGTTTTTAAGTATGTATTCTTTTCTTTTTTAGCTTCACGCTAAATCTCGCACACACAGCAGGGTAGGCAGAAGGGAACCCAGTGTTAAGACACTTCGTTCCTCCCTTTTCGCCGAATTATGGAGGCGTTGCATGTACATTAAATTTGGCACACTTAAATTATATAATATGGGAAATGCGTTAGAAAGGCTTAAAATAATAAAATAACCACCATCCCAAAACTACTAAGTGTTTGACGTACATATTTGTATGAAATGACATATATACATATTGTTAAGGTATCGCGTATGTTGTGCAAAAGTAACTTAACTTATACTTAATTTCATTTATGATATAATTTTATTTATTTCAATGCAAATTTTAAAGTTCACAGAAACTAAAAAAAAAAACAAGTATTTTTTTTCTCATCCGCAGTGCGAATAATACAGAAAAGTTAGAAAACTTTTAAAAGAGTGGTCTCTAGGTCGTCTGTAGGACACTTTGTTGCTTGTTGCGTTAGAACTTTTAAAAAAATAAATGTTGTATGAAGAATTTTGTATTTATATACATTTTAGCAAAGTTTTGTAGTAAAAATTAAGTAGTGACATATCAATACTTATTTGACAAAGTGTAGGTTAACGTTAAGTTTTTTATAGCTTCACGCTGTATCCCGCACACAGCAGGGTACACAGAAGGAATCTTATAGTAAGACTTTCCATTCTCCATTTTCCGCCGAATTCTGGAGTTATTGCCTATTAAGTGGTGAAATTTAACGCCGCGCTTTGCGTCGGCACCAGAATGAAGAAAATGAAAATTTGAATTATTTCCACTCCTCGTATGGGAATCGAACTTTCAACCAGTTGCGTTTACCTTTACAAATTGTGCCCACAAGCCGCGAGTGGCGTTTACAATAAAATGAATTTAATTATAAGTATTGAATATTGCAATAATGAGGGTGCATTGTAATAGCGTCTGACTGCAATTGGTTGTGAGTTCGATATCCACTTGGTGTAATGTTCATAAATTAATTATTATAATTTCTTCGTTCTGATAAATAAAGGTCCACGCAATACGTGATATCATGAATTCTGGTGGAAAGTGGAGAGAACAGTGTGTTGACACTAAGTTCTTTTTGTTACTACTTTTCTATACGGAAAAAGTGCGAAAGTAAAAATTATCTCTCTACAGAAATATTAACAATAAAAATAAGTTGTAACAGGTAATAAGAATTTTAGCATAATTATTTAAAGCATATAGCTTAGTGGTCTTGGACGGTTTCTAAAAAAGCGGGTTCGAGTCCCGTTATGTAGGAATTTGTATATCTTTAAAAATATTAAAATATTATGATTAGTATACATTTTTTTGATGTTATCTTTGATTAGTTATGCTTATACTAAAAACTGCTAAAACCATGGTTTCTCTTGCCTAAAATTGGGGATTGTGTCGTAAAATACTTTTTTTATCGTGGATATATTGTTTAGCTATATAGTAACAAAGTAAAAGTCTTCGATATTATAAATACAAAGTCTAATAAGGATCACATTTCTAAACGAAACCAAAAAGAGAATATATGCAATAGTGAATCACTGAAATTTAGATAGTCTGTGAGACGAGAAAAAAAAACTAAGCATATCATTACATTTAAAGTTCAAAGAAATGTCTAATAGAAAAAGTAAATAGAGTTGTACTTACTATGACTTAGCTCCATGAAGTTTTCTGATCTGAAAAAGATAAAAAATGTTAAAATATAGTTACTAAAAGAAATGTCCACGAAACACTTTTTGCTAGCGGTGTTTAAGGGTTCGATTCTTATTTGGGGAAAGTTGATTTTTTACAGCTATAGTACGCTGTCAAGTTCCTTATGACTACAGAGACTTGCGGGAAAAATGTGAAGTGCAGCTTCGGAACTACCCTCTGACACTTTGTACCTCCTAAATAGGAGATGAGGGTGTTTTAATACTATCTTGCCTTTACTAGCCACTCGAGATACAAAACTACGTATCTCTTTTTGACTTTGACTAGTAGAACGGAGATACAAAAAGGTCCCGTTTTTTAAAGGAGCGAATATTTGCAGTACATTAGGTTATTCATCGGTTGTTTTATAATCGTCGTCATTAGTGTGTGCATAACAGATTGAGAAAAGTTGAAATAAACAATATTTGTTGTAAGAAAGATATTAAAAATTGTTGTAAAGTATTTCATTGTGCATCCACGCAAAACAATCTAATGTATTTATTTTTCAATTTTTATGTAATGTTGAAAATATTTAATTAATAGCATTCCCTCTTGCCAAAGGATTGTCTTGTATGCAGCAGGAATTTGTAAACATCTCTGTATAGAGATCCTAAAAACAAAAATAAGTTATAATTAGCGTATAAGAATTTCGACGCAGTTGGTATGGCTCGATGATAGAATACTTGGTGCACTCAAGGTCAGAGCACTAAGATAAAAAATAATGCGACGTCGTTTTTTGAAATCGATGTCCCGTCTTAAATCAAGAAAAATATGGTCGCCATTCACATAACTCATGTGAATAGCAAAAATTTTCACTCACAAACGTTATAATATGTATGAAACGTACATGAAACTTTACTTAGACCATTATAAAGGAAAAAACACAATACGATATGAAAACGTTTGTTTTAAAAATGCGGAACATGAGTGATTCTATTGAAATGTAATGTAATACGGTTTCTGTGTGGAGCTTTTTATATTCTTTCTTTTGTTTGTGGTTATTCTGTACGTTGGTCAGTTATTGAATAATTAAAATGAAAGGGTTTTCTTTTTATTTTCATATGCTTAAACTCAATGTAGCGTAGCTCGTCCGACCGTAAGGAGTACGCGTGATTGGTTGTGATTCTAATCCCACTTAAAGAGATTATTTATTATATGAATTAATTATTACTTATGTAATGAAAAATAAAAAGGGAACTTAGTATTAAGACACTCCGTCACTTTCCACCTCAACTCAAAGACATTACAAGTAGAAAGGCGAAACTCAACGCTACGTTTACCAGATTGATAGACAAAATATATAAAATTAGCGGCCCGCTCACGGCTTCGCCGCGTGAACTATTTCGTTATATTGCAACCTTCGGGGGCGCATTTTTAAAAAATAAAATAGCCTATGTTAAAGTTTAGACTGTCAACTATATTTATGCCAAAATTCATTACAATTGGTCAAGCGGTTTAGATTTTTCATATAAACTTTCATCCCCTATTTCAACCCTTTAGAGGATGAATTTTGAAAAAATAAGTAGCCTATGTTAGACCCAGTCACTTTTACTACTTTCATTTTAAATTTCATCCAAATCGAACCGGTAAATTAGCCGTGAAAGCGTGACAGACAAACACACAGACATTCGCATTTATAATATAAGTATGGATTACAGAGAAAATAATATAATAATAAATCGAATATAAATATATGAGACTTATCGTGGCGCAGTGGTGAAACGATTGACTGTAATCGTGATTGATTGTTTGATTCCCAATCGGGACAATGATTGTATTAAAAAATATTTTCATTTCTACGCGTTTGTACTTTATACAAAGTACAACGTTATAGTTCACCACGCAACACGTAACGTCTCTAAGTACGACGGAAAATTAAGAACTTGTACTGATACTAGGCTGACTAGGCTGCTTTGCAGAAAAAGAATGAAGCTATAAAAAAACTTCCCCAGTAGGTAATGAACCTATAACCATCGCGTCTACAGTCAGATATTACCACTGTGCTATAATTACATACATACATAATTCTATTCGAGGAAGCATATAAGAATACAAAATCGTTATTACATAAATACATACGTTATCATGTTTGACGTTTCAAGGCAAACATTCGGAGTAAAATGATATATTTGCAAGTTTAATATTTACTTCGCATGTATTTCGTACTCCGTAGTATTGAGACTTGAGCCTACTTGAAACGAAATGTGCTGGCTGTTACACTGTTATTGGTTTAGAATGTTAGAATTACTTTTAGTTGGGTAGAATTACTGGTAACTTGATAAATAATCAGTGAAATTATTGTGTGTGTTTTAACTAATAATTATAATAATATAAAAGCTTTTTTGTACATAAACAACAGGATCGTCAGATAGAACCTAGTGTGTAGACTCTTTATTAGCTACTTTTCGTGCTTAGTCTTGAGTACTTGAGTACCAGAGCTTGAAATAAAAATAATTTAAATTCAATCATGGTCAGGAAATTGAAGCCACAACCGATCGTGTTTACAGTCAGGTGGTGTCCTACTGCGCTACTATTACCACGGCTACTATATAAATATGTAAAGGATATAAAATCTAAAGAAGGTTTTAGTGAGTTAAATTACTCAAAAGGAGAAAGAATAAATTAAAAAAAAACAAAAACGAATCCTAATAATAAACAAATAACATAGAGAACAAAAAATACACGGAAGCCTGTGACGCAAACTATCTATAAAAAAAATCTACCTACGTATATGATATCCACTGGATATTTGTGTTGCAGTCAGTTTCAGAATCGTTTTTTTATATACTAGATCGCGTTTCTCAAAGTCCTGTGTTTGTTTGGTAGTTAATTTCTTCCACCCTTTTCGGCTTCCAGCTTGTCTAATTATTCAATAAACTGATAATCTAAGGTAGTCTTGATATGATTATTACTTACAATATAGTATGAGTTCTGATTTCTGAATCACTGAAGAAGACACACGTCACTAACATTCAACACTCTATTAAAAAGAACGTAATCGAATTGTAAATATAATAACGGTGTAATAGTAGAACAAAAATGACAAGTATGGCTCCATATATTTCACTTTGAGGGTAGATAAAAAATACTTGCTATGTTTCCAATATATCACATTCCATTCGATATCGAATACTTTCTAATATTATTTCGTTTATATGTGTTTGTTTCAGCTTCACGTTTTTTTCCGGAGCTCAGTTAGAATCTGTAGTCAGGATATTCTATTCTCTACTTTTAACCCGAAAACGAGGCATTGCTGTATTGAGTGGCGGAGCTTAACGCCGCCCTTTGTCTTGCTAGTACTAGTAATTTCAGAGAGATCCTTGTCAGAGAGATCCTAGATTCAAGACACCTTTTCTGCACTTTCCACCCGATATTGAAACATTGTGTGTTGAGTGTCGGAACTCAACGCCGGAACACAGATAAGAAAAAAAAATACGTAGTAATCTTTTTAAAAAAAAAATTGAGCGCCGTGTGAGGAATTTAGAATAGTTAGAGTTTACATGTATGGAGTAAAAGTGCCGAAAGCCAATATTTTATAAAAAAAGCGTTAAGATACAGGAAATTTATAAAACGAATAGAGTAAATCGTTTCATTAAATTTTTGTCTTGTATAATAAAGTATAGAGTGTTTATAATTTTGATAATAAATAAATTTATTTAAATTTATTTTCAATCTGTCGTATTACGCTTTAAAAAATAAAAAATAACAACTTCAGTGCTTTCTCCACATGAACGTCAAAGCTAATTTGTTATCAAGACACTCCGTCTTCCATTTTCCTTCAGAATTTGAAACATTGTATCTAGACTCACGGAAGTTAATGCCGAGTGTAGTGTTGATGTGGTAGAATTAATAGTATAATAGTAATGTGGCCCACTTACTTGTGATATAATATATATTTCAACACCACTTTTACAAAAGTACAAATACACATTTAAAAACAGCACAAAAGTTTATAAAATATTTATACACACCACAGAGTTATAATATAATAATATACAAGATTATAAAATGATATAAAGAGAACAAAGAAAACAAGGGAGTAAAAGCTAACGCATCGAAAGCGAAGTAACGACTGTTAGAAATAAAATACTCGTATTAGTCTGACTTCCCCGGTGAAAGATGTGTAACTACCGTCAGCTTCTGAATATTACTTATAAACTAAATGCTAGCCGTGTGATCCCGGCTTAGAATAGGATCACCCTGGTATTGGAGGTGTCGTAAGAGGCGACTAAAATACGAGTGGTAGAGTCAAGTTGCCAGTAATGGTAACTCGAATGGGCCGACTCGACCGGACTGCCACCACCCCCGGCATCTGAAACCGGCGTGAAGTAGTGGCTCTATGCCACTGTGTTTCGCATTAGGTGATGCCGGGCACCGGAGCCTAATCCCCCCCCCCCCCCCCCCAAATATGACAGCGGTCCTGAAAGAGAAACTACCCCAGGAGGGTACCAGCATCAAAGATGCTGGAGAATCCCTCCCTGAGTCTCCAAACTCAGGCCGCCCGTCGAATTCTGGGGAGGGCACAGTTCCGCGCATTAGACAAGGCAAACGAGGCGTACGCTCCACGGCAACCCCTACCACGCTTAACGTGGATTTCTGTAATATCAGGGGCCTACATTCCAACCTAAATGCTGTCCACCACCATCTTGAGACGGCACGGCCGGCCTTGTTATTCTTGACAGAGACTCAAATCGCCCGACCAAGCGATACAGCCTATCTCACATACCCCGGCTACAAAATAGAACATAATTTTATACCTCATGCCGGGGTCGCTGTTTTCGTTAGGGAGGACATGAGTTTCCGTCGTCTTGTCCATTTTGAAGGTAGGGACCTGTCAACCATCTGGCTTCGTATTGATTCGGACGACCGTGTCCGAATCTACGCGTGCCTATACAGGTCCCACAGTGGTAATGCGGAAACGGATCGACTCATGGAGCATATGCAATCGGCCATTGATGATATGCTCTCACAGACCCCCTCCGCTGAGGTCGTGATACTCGGTGATTTTAACGCCCACAATGCCGACTGGCTTGGGTCACGGACCACCGACCACGCGGGGAGGGCCGCATTTGACTTTGCTTCGGCAAATGGACTGTCCCAATTGGTTGATTCACCTACGCGAATCCCGGACGTGGACAGCCACAATGCCTCCTTATTGGACCCTCTGCTGACTTCAAATCCGGAACAGTACCAGGTATCAGTCGAGGCCCCTTTAGGGTCCTCTGATCACTGCCTGGTACGGACTGCGGTGCCAATTAAACGCAGCAGTTGCAGAACACCCGCAACTCGTCGTGTCTGGCACTACAAGTCAGCAGATTGGGATGGGATGCGTACATTTTACTCATCTTATCCCTGGGGGCCGGTGTGCTTCTCTTCTGATGATCCTAGTGTCTGTGCCGCCGCTGTCGCCGATGTGGTTCTACAGGGTATGGATCTCTATATTCCAAGCTCTGTGGTGCCTATCGGTGGCAAGTCACGGCCTGGGTTTGGTAAGTCCTGCAGACAAGCTGCCCCTGGTAGGCGCGAAGCTTATCAAGCCTGGGCTGCGGCACTAGTCACTAAAGATCCTAAGGCGAAAGCCTTAAAAGGGAAGTACAACCGATCCTCTAGGTACTTTAAGCGGCAAATCGCTAGAGCAAAGTCCGAGCATACCACCAAAATCGGTGAGAAGCTCGAGAGCTACCCGTCCGGAACACGGCAGTTTTGGGCGCTCTCTAAGGCTGTGCTTGGCAACTTTAGCCAGTCCTCGCTTCCTCCGTTACGCACAGAGAATGACATCCTGGTCCATACGGCGAAAGAGAAAGCCGATCTCCTGGGCACCCTCTTCGCCTCGAACTCAACCTTGGATGACCATGGAACTACTCCGCCGACCATCCCGCGGTGCCAGAGCTCAATGCCTGACGTTAAGTTTAGTCAAAAGGCCGTTCGTCGAGCTCTGGTTTCCTTGGACATCCATAAGGCGAGTGGACCGGATGGCATTTCTCCTATAGTGCTCCGTGCATGTGCTCCTGAGTTGACGCCGGTGCTAACGCGTTTGTTTCGGCACTCTTACTCATCCGGCGTAGTCCCAGATTCGTGGAAGAGTGCCCTGATCCACCCGATCCCGAAAGAAGGCGATGGCTCAGATCCTTCTAACTACAGGCCTATTGCTATCACCTCCCTGCTCTCTAAAGTAATGGAGAGTTTAATTAACAGCCAGCTCCTGGGCTATCTGGAGGATCATCGGTTGATCAACGACCGTCAATATGGCTTCCGCCATGGTCGCTCGGCCGGTGATCTTCTGGTTTACCTAGCCCACCGCTGGGCTGCTGCCATCGAAAGCAAGGGAGAGGGCCTGGCAGTTAGTTTGGACATGGCGAAGGCCTTTGATCGGGTGTGGCATCGGGCGCTCCTAGCGAAACTTCCATCCTATGGGCTTCCCGAGAATTTGTGCAAGTGGGTCGCTAGTTTTCTCACCGGGCGCAGCATTAAGGTCGCTGTTGACGGTTTTTGCTCTAACTACATGCCCGTGAATGCTGGCGTCCCGCAAGGCTGTGTGCTGTCCCCCACGCTATTTCTCCTGCATATCAATGACATGTTAGAGGATCCTGGCATTCATTGCTATGCGGATGATAGCACGGTGGACGCCGTATATACCGGCCGTGCAGGTCTTTCTCGGGATACCGTCGACGAGTGCCGAATAAAACTTGTGTCTTCTGTTGAGGCATCCCTCGCGAATGTCTCCTTATGGGGTGAAAGGAACCTGGTTCAATTCAACCCCAAGAAGACACAAGTTTGCGCGTTGACCACTAAAAAATCCCCATTTGTCGTATCACCAGTATTCGAGAACACTCCCCTTAAAGCCGAGCCCTATATCAGCTTATTGGGCCTTAGAGTTTCGAGTGAGTGCCAGTATCGCGATCATCTGGAAAGCAAGGCCAAATTGGCCTCGAAGAAGCTGGGTGTCATCGGCCGAGCTAGACAGTACTTCACGTCCAAACACCGATTGTCCCTGTATAGGGCCCAGGTGCGGCCTCATATGGAGTACTGTTCTCATCTCTGGGCCGGTGCCCCCCAGTATCAGCTTGAACCATTTGATCGCATACAACGCAGAGCCATTCGAATCATTGGGGACCCAGTAATCTGTGAAGGGCTAGACACTTTGGCATTGCGTAGAGACGTTTCTTCACTGTGCGTTCTCTATCGCATTTACAACGGGGAGTGTTCTGGAGAACTGTTTGACTTGATACCTGAAGCCGAATTCTCCAACCGCACAGTACGTTCCAAACTTAAATACCATCCACACCATCTGGATACTTGGCATTCGAGTACTGTGCGGTTTCGTAGGACTTTCCTTCCACACGCCACTCCACTGTGGAATGGCCTACCGGCGGCAGTGTTTCCAGGTCGATACGACATGAATACCTTCAAAAGGCGCGTTTACCTCCATCTCAAAGGCCGGCAACGTCCCTGTAGCTCCTCTGGTGTTACACGGGGCCGTGGGCGGCGGTGTTCACTTAACACCAGGTGACCCGAACGCTCGTTTGCCTTGTCCTTTCCATAAAAAAAAAAAAAAAAAAAATGCTAATACTTATAATGATATACGTACGTATAACGTATGAATATATTAGGTATATAAGAAAATATAAACGATAACTAAATAACGTATACTGTATTGTTGTAATAAATAAACGTACAAATGAAATATACTAAATAAACAAAAATTATAAATATTAGTTCCCTACACCGAGCTTTGTCTCACCAAAAGGGAGACATAAAAATAATTTAAACCAAATGAAACGAAATACAATACAACATCGAGAAATCCATAATTCTGAACAATTTTTATAGCATTCTAAGCAAGCCAATACAGTGGTAACAGCCAGCACTTTCGTTTCAATTAGGCGCAAGTCTCACACTACGGAGTACGAATACATGCGAAGTAATATTTAACTGCACAATATCTCATTTTAACTTTCCCATGTTTGCCTTGAAAACGCCAAAACTGATAACGTAGTATTTATGTAATACGCTTTTGTATTCGTATATGCTTCCTCAAATAGAAGTTGTATTCTGTAATGTATCACGTGGAATTCTGAGAAACGCGATGGTTGTCCCGTGAGCCTTGTACTGGAAATTTTTTTTTATAGCTGCATTCTTTTCCTTCTTTTTCTTCTGGCAAGCGGGTTAGTCAGCCTCGTATCAAAACTCCCCCCGTTCTTATTTTCCACCGTACTTATAGACATTATGTGCTTGGTGGACCTTCAAAACGTCCGCACATTGTATTAAGTACAAAAGCGTAGAAATAATAATAATTTTAAATCAATCAGTGTCCCGAGTGGGAATCAAACAGCTAATCGCGATTACAGTCAATCGTTACACCACTGCGCCACGATAAGTCTCATACGTTTATTTTCAATTTATTATTATTATATTTGCATCTGTCGTTTTATAATTTTCTTTCGTAAAAAGTAGCGTTAAGTTTCGGCTTTCAACTTGTAAGTCTCTTAGTTGACGTTGTCCGTTGAAAAGTGACGGAGTGTCTTTAACACTAGTTTCCTTTTATTTATTTCATTACGAAAGAAGCGTTTAGCTGAATCATTTTTAAATTGAACAAAAATATTAAAATGAGACGTGTGATCCGTTTTCATTAAGTTGGCCAGGACAGCAATGAAAAATATTAATTTCTAAGTGGGATTAGAATCACAACCAATCACACTTAGGCCTTACGGTCGGACGTGAGCCTAGCTACGAATTGAGTTTAAGCATATGAAAATAAAAATAAAATCCTTTCATTTCAATTATTCAATAACTGACCAAACCGACAGTAATAACCCCGAAAGAAGAAGTGAACACATAACAAGCTCACACAGAAACCGTATTATCTAAATTAAATTTCAATTAGATAGAATCACTCATGTTCCGAGTTTTAAACAAACGTTTTCATATCGTAGTGTGGTTTTTTGCCTTTTAATGTCTAGTAAGTTCATGTACCGTTTCATAATATATAATGTTTTGTTGAGTGAAAATTTTTGCTATTCACATGTGTATGGTGACCATTTTTTTCAAAACAGGACACTTAATTCATAAAATGACGGTGCCTTATTTTTAGTATTTTAAAGAGTTATTCACAATGACGAATTTAAAAATGTCGTTTTTAGAAAGATAAAATTTGAAACAGGATTCTAACCCGCGCCTTTTGGAAACCGTCCTAGAGCTTTGACCTTGAGTGGAGTATTTTATCATTCATCCATACGGATGAATGATAAAATACTTGGTACACATACCAGCTGCGTCGAAGTTCTTACACGCTAATTATAACTTATTTTTGTTTTAGCATCTCTATACAGGGATGTTTACGAATTCCTACTGCGTACAAAACAAGCCTTTGGCAAGGGAGAATGCTATTAATTAAATATTTTCAACATTATATAAAAATTGAAAAATGAATATATTAGACTATTTTGTGTGGACGCACAATGAAATATTTTACAACAATTTTTAGTACCTTCTTTACAACAAAAATAGTTTATTTTAATTTTTGCTCAATCTGATGTTCTCAATTGGTCATTCGACACACCATTGATGATGATCATAAAACAACTGATGTATAACGTAATGTACTGCAATTTTAGCTTTACCTATTAAAAAATGGGACCTTTTTGTTTCCCAGTCCTACCAAAGTCAAAATCAAATAATTTTATTCTAAATCAAAAGTTGCTTCATTTTTTGAACGTTATATAATTAGCCACCGGTTTACTAAAGTTAATTCCTTAGAATTACCTATGAAAAACTAGCACAAGAAACTCAGCGGGACTTTCTTTTCAAACCAATTGTAATTTACAGTGTATTAGTGACAGTGATATTTTTGGAATACCTCCGGTCCCTGCAACAAACACCAAAAACTGGACAGTCCTGTTCAAAACATCGTCGTCTTGTCACCTTAGTTAGGCACGTTAACAAAAGTAAAAAGCTCGGGTTACACAACAGTGTAAAGAGGATGCCTAAAACTCTTTTGTATAGAGATACGTAGTTTCGTATTTCGAGTAGCTTGTAAAGGCAAGATAGTATTAAAAAATCCTCATCTCCTATTTAGGAGGTATAAAGTGTCAGACGGAAAGCGGAAGAGAGCGGTTTCGAAGCCGCACTTCACGTTTTTCCCACAAGTCGGTGTAGTCATAGGAAACTTGACAGCGTACTATAGCTGTAAAAAATCAACTTTCCCCAAATTGGAATCGAATCCTTAACCACCGCTAACAAAAAGTTTTTCGTGAATATTTATTTTGGTAAATATATTTTAACATTTTATATCTTTTTCAGATCAGAAAGCTTAATGGAGCCAATTCATAGTAAGTACAACTCTATTTACTTTTTCTTAAGTTAGACATTTCTTTGAATTTTAAATATAATGATTTGTTTAGTTCTCACAGACTATCTAAGTTGTAATTGCATATTTTTTTATTCTTATTCTTATTCTTTTCCGTTTCTTTCCTAAACCTAATGTTATCTAACCTAACCTAATGTTCGCTGCTGAACCTAGTATTAAGAACCTCCATTCCCAAAGAAAATAGAAACAGTAAATATTTCTATTCCTCGAGCTGCAATCGAACCCACAACCAAGTCGCGTCTACAGTTACTCTTTGTGGGCACAAAGTGTAACTGTAGACGCGAATGCAAGCCACATTTTTGTAATTTTTGAAAACTATTTTATTGTTATTTTTTAAAATTTTTCCCCTAAGGAGCCGAGAGTTTTCCATAAAGACTCTTAACATAAGTAAGCAATATCAAGGCAATTTTTGAAATATTACTCTTATAAGACGTAAAAGAGAGGTAAAAATAAAGGTTTGTATTATAATATCGACGATTTTTACTTTGTTACTATATAGCTAAACAACATATCCTCGATAAGAAAAGTATTTTATTGCACAATCCCCAATTTTTAGTTAAGAGAAACCACAGTTTTAGCAGTTTTTTTTTGTATAAGCATAACTTATCAAAGATAACATCAAAAGAAATATATACTAATCCTAATATTTGTAAAAATTTTAAAGACATACAAATTCGAACATAACGGGACTTGAACTCGCTCTTTTCTAAACCGTTCAAGACCACCAATAATTAAAACATACACCACTAAGCTGTATGTTTTAATTAATTATGCCTAACTTATTATTATTTTTTACAACTTATTTTTGTTGTTAACATTTCTGTAGAGAGATTATTTTTTACCTTCGCACCTTTTTCGTATAGTAAAGTAGTAATAAAAAACTTAGTGTCAACACACTCCTCTCCCCACTTTCAGCCAGAGTTCATGATATTTATGTTTTGCGTGGACCTTAACGCCACGTCCCTGTCTTATTTGTTAGAATGGAGAAATTATAATAATTAAATTATTCTACACATTGTCAAATAAGTAGTGATATGTCACTATACTTAATTTTTGCAACAACACTTTGCTAAAATGTATATAAATACTTTTTTTCATATATAAATTAAGGTTTTAAAACTGTTAACGCAACAAGCAACAAAGAGCCTTATAGACGACCTAGAGACCACTGTTCCTTTTAAAAGTTTTCTAACTTTTCTGCATTATTCGCACTGCGGGTGAGAAATTAAAACACTTTTGTTTTGTTCTTCTAGTTTTATGTGGAATTAAAAATTTGCATTTAGTTAGTAATTGCATTTAGCATTGAATTTAGTTTTATTTAAATAAAATTATATCATAAATGAAATTAAGTATAACTAAGTTAAGTTAATGTTGCGCAACATACGCAATACCTTAACAATATCTATATTATTTCATACAAATCTATGTACAGATTTGTAGCGACAGCAACGTATGACATATTAATTTTATTAATTACAGCCCTTTCTAAAGCATTATTATGACAAAAATTGCTTGGTTATATACTTTTTCTTTTATAACTTTCAAAGTATGCAATTATTTGTATTTTTTAACGTAAGCAACGTACTTTTAATATCCTTAAAAGCATTATCAGATCAGATTAATAAACACTATTACACCCAATACACTGTTTTGTGATAAATAAAGACTCAAATGAAAAGGAACGGAGAGACTTAACACTAGAATTTCTCTGCTTGCTATGCACGAGGAAAGTTAAAATCTAAAAATAATGTAAATACTCACTACACACACACAGTAGTGCGAGAACGTACACGTATAGTTAAGAAGTTTAAACTCCATCTAACTACACATAAACTGTGACAGTGTGCCACATTGTGACACTTTTAAGGTGTTATCGACGTTTTACAACACAAACTTTTATACTTTACTTGAAAATTGAATTTTAAAGATCATTGCTTTTTAAATACAACAAGTAGCTTCACCTAGTACCTAAGAAAAAAACAAATCGAACTGAACCTTCGCGTTTACAGTCAGACGCTGTCTGGCCTGGCTGTCCACTCCACTTTTTCATCTTTATGCTTATTCCCGTTTTGCGCAAGATCAGTAATAGAACTCAAAGCTATGTTCTATTGTACAAGAGAAAAGAAAACATTTAAAATATAATAATGAATACAAGTGCTCTAAGAGATTCACAACTAATTGCAATAACAGTTAGTTGCTGTCCTAGTTTGTATTTCTAAAAAAAATAAATTTAATATTTAAAATCTATATTTATGAAAAAATAAAAATCTAATATTAAAATATTCCTAAATTCAAATAGACAACAAACAAATTCAATTAACATATTGATATCGGTATTGTCATTTACCGCAACCACCGGCTCAAAAACCGTTCTACTGAGCAAAAGCGACAAGAAACGTAACGGTTACTCCTTACAAATTGTCTCATATTTTTCTAAAATGAATCCTAAAAGGATTTAGGAAATTGAACATACACCATCTTAAACACCAACCGAGTCGCAATACTTCAAACTTTTATCATGTCACATAATATACTAAATTGTCATAAAAACTTTACACTTTACTTAATGGCTGCAGTGCAAATTATGCAAAATGGACTTTGACGGGCGCAGTCAAAGTCGACAGCTAGTGAAGTTGCGATGGTAGTTACAAAGCATTTAAAACATGAAGTAGGAAGCACTTAAAGTGGCTTTTACATTGCTTGTTTTTTTTATAGATATATTATTATTTTGTTCTTTCCTATATAGATATATTAAGATATGTATTTAAAAATGCAAATATAATATAATAACAGATAGGTATGTATACTTTATATATTGCACGCATATGCACAATTTTTCCTGCACAGTGAGATAGTCAGAGAGAGCCTAATGTCAAGACACTTCGTTCTCCACTTTTCGATCGACATTCAGATATAGTGTATGTTAACTGATTAAACTCAATGTAGACGTTTTGAGCGTATTATCATTTTTCTGCTCTAGTAAAAAAAAGCACAGCGTTATCCATTATTCTACACGTGCCTTAACAATAGATTGTCTCTGCTTATTCTATTATGCAAAATAAAGTGTCAAGTCAAATTATACACATATCCATCCCTTAAATTTAATCGACTTTAAGTGTAGTTTTTCCAAAGCTATTTTAATATTTAAGCACCTTCGTAGTATCAAAGTTAAGTATTTTAGCATCGTTACAACTAACTAAGCAAAGCTCGACTTATTTAGAAGACGACACTAATGAAAAGGATAAGTTGGATTAATAATTTTATTTTACTTGCATTTAGCACGGCGTTAAGTTCCGCCGCTTAACGTAATGCCTCCATAATTCGGCGGTGCGTGGGAAACGAGGTGTCTTAACACTACGTTTCCTCTACCTACCCTGCTATGTACGGGATACAATGGCGATAAAAACTTACTTTTTTATTAATAATAAATGTGGAGAGTTTTCTAGTTATCTCTACCTGCCGGTGGAATACTAAATTAATACTCATATGTCCAGGCAAAATGTGTCAGTGATAGTGGGTTCGACTCCCAGTCGAGGAAATGTTTTTTTTATTATTCTCATTTCTCTTTTGTGCATAAGATACAGCGCGTCAGTTGAGCATCAGTACATAACAAGTCAATCTCGATTTCGGGCTCATCTAATTGTAATTGAGTCTTACACTAAAAAAAAATAGAAAAAGTCCTAACTGTCTAAATTTTACGAACAACAAAACAAACAAACAGTCAACTTTACACTTATATACCACATAGAAGGGTAGTAAGAAAGAACTTAGTATTTCTACTACATTCTCCACTCTCCGCCTGAATCCGAAATACCTATTACGTATTAAGTGTGGGAACTCCACGCCGCACTTTGTTTTGTTATGAGAGCGGAAAAGTAAAAGTATTTTAAATACATTCATTTCGCCGAGTGGAGCCGAGAACTCGGAACCGTCACGTAAACATTCATTCAAACAAACATACACTGTTGTACAAATTTAAGACATTCATAATGACTTTTCTATGAAAATGAAAAATAATAAATCATCAAATTTCCCGAATATACACGATATTACGTAGATTTGAAAAAAAATTGACATACTTTTGCTTTCAACGACATGAAATTTTAATTATTTACTGCGAGGTCACACTCACTCTGTCCCCTTTTCCTGTATTTTGATGAAATTTCTCTCAAAAAATTCTATTTTTGTTTGTGATAAAGTAAATTGAAATCTCTTTGGCGTAGGGACAGCGTCTAAATGCACGAGTACACGAGTTATGGGTTCGATTCTTACTCATGGGGGTGATTATATTTAAATTATGTTCATTTCCTTACTTCATGATAAGACAAAGTGCGGCATTGAAGTCCACCACTCAACGTCCAATGTCTTGATTTCGGGCAGTAAGCCGAGAACGGAGTGTCTTGGCACTATTTTCGGCCAACTACGCTGCTTCGTGGTGAAAAATGTTTTTTTATGATATTCAGCGACATTACGTTGAATATTGGTTTTAATTTAAATAGGAACACAACAAATTAAGGTTATAGAAAACTGAAGTTTCATAGGCATCTATACAAGGTTTATGCTATAACATACATTTTGTTTCAAAATATTGAAGTTATTTTATGTTAAATTTATAACAACAAGAAGAATTATGTAAAAATAGTAAAATAACTGATAAGTTATTTTACTATTTTTACATAATTAGATAACTAAAACTTTTTTATTTAGATAAATCATTTAAACAAAATAAGAAATAACCTTTCAAATTTGGTATCGCATCCATCACTGGTATCGCAGACGGTGAATATACTTTGTTCTATATAAATACGGCTCCAGGAACTTATTTCCCGAAGGAAATTCTGTGAAAAGTAAATTGATTTGGTAAAATTGCACTGTACTCTAATATTTTCAACATTTTATTATACGTAATAGTGGGTCAGTATTGCTACTCCGAAGAAGGAAAAGAGCAGTTCAAAAAATGAAGAAACAAACGTTATTTTTTGTCTATTGAAAAAAAATGTTTGAAAAAAATTCGAGAGACCAAACCTAACAAACCTGTTGGTTTTATCAGTAAATATTTTAAATATTATCATACCCCAAAAGAAAATCGAACTCACGACCACGTGTATAGCCTATATAATTTTTTTTCATCGGAATCAATAAGAAACAAAAACACTAAACGTTCTTTTGTCTAAGCACTTAAACCTAGTACTGTGTTTTGAACTAAAACTTTTTAAACTCTAAAACCAAAGGCTGCATTCTACATTCCTACAATTGGTCTTACTTTATCCAGCTTTTAGGTCGAAAAAAATAAACTAAGACCCCTTCAATCTCTTTAAAATTTTCTTCGCAAGTTTAAAATATTAGTTTTTATTTCAACATCTTCTGTTAGCTGTATACATACGAAACAGCTTCTTATACACATGGGGGAATGAGTATATATAATTTGTAATAGCCCACAAATACCGCCTTTCTATGCCTCAGTTTCCACCCTTAAAGTATTTTTTCAACATAGCAGAGTAGTTAGAGTAAACCTAGTGTAAAACACTCCATTTTCCATTTTCTCTATTACATACATATATAGATATGCTTATGTTTTGTTTTTGCATATGTTTTATTCACTCTATTTAATTATTTTCTTCACGCTTGATTTGAGTGGACGGAAATAACGTACCTTGAAGACACTGTACTCTCCACTTTTCATCTGAATTTACGATATTGCTCGATGAGAGGCGGAATTTAACACCGCGCTTTGTCTTGTTCACCAGAGCGAAGAATTGAACATAA
The DNA here is from genome assembly GCA_019049465.1 of Dryas iulia moderata. NCBI lineage: Eukaryota > Metazoa > Arthropoda > Insecta > Lepidoptera > Nymphalidae > Dryas > Dryas iulia. Next base: position 9,496,486 of record CM032436.1, on the reverse strand, counting down.
TATATCAATTCTCCGAACTAATGTCTGTCAATGTCAAAATATTTATTTTATTTTTAAAATCGAATCCCACAACCATTGCGTATACATATATCAATCATCAATTGCGATACTATCAATTACACCATAATGGCATTAATAATAAAAAACATGGCCAGTCGTGGCCCAGTGGCACAAGCGTGTGACTGTAAACGACTGGTTGTGGGTTCGATTCCCACTCGAGGAGTGGAAATATTTAATATTTCCATTTTCTTCGCTCTGGTGTCGAGGTAAAGCGCGGCGTTAAGTTCCGCCACTTAACACGCAATGCCTCCGAATTCGGCGGAAAGTGGGGAACGGAGTGTCTTAACGCTAGGTTCCCTCTGCCTACCCTGCTGTGTGCGGGATACAGCGTGAAGCTATAAAAAAAGGTTTGTACACTTGCCATTACACTATACTTACATGAACACCAAGACCAAATAGAAATCTTCCAAACTACATCTCAAACTAAAAACGATTTCAACTAGTTATGTAGTTATTTGTATGCCGTCGAACAAACAGCCTTCCGTCAGTGTTAGTACTGGCAGGATTACGTGTAAATACGGGCTTATCAAAGTTCGGACACCGCTGGTGACTTAATAATTGCCAAAGTTTAATGCCGGCTTAGTCCCTTACGTAAATAATCCAATCTCGCACTGTTGTTTCATTATATTTTCGTTGGCTATAATATAATTTTGTGCATGTTTTAATTCACTATATCTGATACTCAGTATAAAGGCTTCACGGTTTTTCCGCAGGGTTCAAGCCGAGTCTAATTTTATACGTTGTCTTATTTTTCTTTTTGATTTCCCAAGTCTGTAAATAACACTTTAACACGTGCATGTTTTTCTAAAGTGCTACAACGGGGCGTTATCAAACTGATATTATATTGTTGTAAAAAAAAGATTTATCTTTACATCTATCCATTTATTTTTGAGACCATTTGTTGTGCAGCTTAGCAACGTTGCTGCTTACTACTAAAGTGATGATCGATGTAGATACCACTAAGGTGGTAGATATTCAAAATAATAAGTTACATGCTTCATTTTTTGAACGTCAAATAATTAAGCACTGGGTCACCTAGAATTATTGCCAAAGAAGGATCAGCGCTAGAAAGTAATGTAATTAAAACTTACATTCATTACTTTGTTCTGGTAGAGACAAAACATGCCAAAAACCCAAAGGCCATAGGTAATAGGAAATTATTTACCTTTCAGCTAAAAAAGCTTACTTTTAAAATATTCTCTATTACTAAAGGGAGAAGCGGAGAAACTCACCACTCTGTCACTATACACTATTTAGCGCGGGCGCGCTATATACACTATTATTATTTTGACGTTGAATACGAATTGATTATATTTAAATTATTTTGAATCTGCAGCTCTGAAGTGTACAAAGCGTGGCAGAATGTAGGTATACAAATTTAACCTTATATATAGTATAGTTTCGCTTACATTACAAACGAAAGCTAAATACACTATGTTAAGTAACTAAAGGAGTTAGTAGAATTACTACGTCATTAAAGTCGCAACAAGGTTTAACGTGCTGTTAATATTTTGGGGTGAAAGCAATATTTTATGATATTATTTAATTATTTTACGATGTTTATACAATTTGTTTATTGCAAATATGTCGTAAAACGTCTGACTTTGTGTCTATAGTCATTTTCCTTATGATTTTTCCTCAGAATTTGTCTATGTCTATCCTATACCTGGCTGGTTAAATAAAACTTTACCAAATGCTTAATCAAATTAAAGCAACTAAGACTATAGTGCTGCAATGGCACAACGTCTGACTGTAAATGCGACCGTTGTGGGTTCTATTCCTACATCTACCAGTAGAGAATGGAGTATTTAGACACTAAGTGATCTCTACTTACCCTGGTATACAGGCGTGAATTAAAAGTGTGAAGGTAAATAAAAATATCTATATCAGATGGCTATAATCCCAAATACCTAGAATTTATAGAAATATATATTAAAATACAAGAAATACAAATCTATGGCTCATAATATCGTCTTATATGTCCTTTCATTTTTACAAAAAACAAACGCTTCTAAAATCTACACCAAGCGTAGTGACTTATCACTACACAACCAAATCCAATAACTTGATATAGGTGTTCATTTGAAATCCTTCCGATTGCTTCTATTCTAAATTTATTAATTGTTTGTATTTCGTACCTAAGTTGAACCATACAGTGCAGGCATCACATATCTCATTAGTATAGAACAATAGGTGAATGGTGTCGGGTGTACCCGTCATTAGTGGGCATTGTACGTATTATGAAAACTGACGTGTTCCTTACAGCTCTATGTGCTATTTATTTAGTTAGGTTATGAAATATAGAGGTGGTCAGAAACGGTAGTTAAGTTTAAATTAAGATTAAATACCTGCTTCATGTATGCTGTATTCTGTATGTACGTAGCAGGGTAGGTAGAGAGAACCTAATTATATCATACACACACTACTGTGTTTGACAAAAACTTTTAAATCAAGTTAAATATGTAACACACTTAAGTTATAAGAAATATTATGTTATTAACGTATTGTTATGTCTTTGACATATACCTATGTACAAAGTGACATACACGTTGCTATAGCAACGCATTTACGTTCATACCAAAATTTCATGAAAAACAACCAACTAATGATTGCGATCGAATTCCCAGATTTTTCAATATAAAAGGACAAGTTGAAAACATAGCTCGTATTGGGGCCGATTTCAATTTCCTGTTTATTTCCTCCCGCCTGTGTTCTCCGTATGTCAGTTTGTCTGCGCATTTTTATCAAATGGACGTTTAGTTATGCTTTCAGTATAAAGGAAACAGTTTTCGCTGTTGATAGTTTTATTTAGTTACTTTCAGGTTTCTTTTTTAAGTTTTTAAAAATAAAAATTATAAAATAATTTATAACCTAAAATATTTACGATTAAGATAAAATAGTTTTCATCTTCCTACATATGTCCATCTTCTATCCTTTGCAGGGAGGACAGAGCAAGCAAAAAGGAGATTAGTTATGAACTTTTTTATAAAGAGTATAGAATTAAAATTATGACTATAAGAATTATAATATTATTTTGATGACTTTAACGTATCAAAAATAAATAATAAGTAGACCTGTAGACCTGTAGTCAGTGGTGCGAAATGTAAATGATTATAAGGTGACTAATACAATGGTATGTGTGAATTAGATGTTAATGGTAACCATGTATTTGTAATAGAGTGTGATTATTTATATCGGTATTTTTTTTAGGTTCACACTGTATCCCGCACACAGTAGGGTAGGCAGAGGGAACCTAGTGTTTTGACACTCTTTCCATTTGACACCGAATTCGGGAAGCGTTACGTAATATGTGTACAAATAAAAATGGTACGTTGTCCCACAACCACTGCCTTTAGTCATACACACCTCCACTCCACATCGCTCGCGTTCTAAAAAATTGCAAAAATTACTTTGAATTAATTTTCACAGAATATTTTAGAACATCAAAATCGGCCAATATATCCTTCGTAGAGATAATTAAAATTAACGACCGCTTTTGTTATAAAAGCTTTGTTCAACATTTTTAATTATTTAACAACCGGTAACGATTAATTTGGGAATTTGTTAATTTGGGAATTTTCAATAAGAAGAGAAAACTTGAACTACATTGAAGCAAGTGACTGTAAGCGAGTGGTTGTGGGTTCGGTTCCCACTCAAGGAGTGAAAATATTTAATATTTCCATTTTCTTCGCTCTGGATCGAGGCAAAGCGCGACGTTATGTACCGCCACTTAATACATAATGCCTGCTTAATAATCAATCAGTCATACTTTGTGCCCACACGCCAAGTCAATCATTAAAATGATGTTTTCACAACTCTCGTTTACAAACAGTCACATTTCCAGTGCGCCACAACGAAAAATATAAATATATTGTATGTATGAATTATATATAAGAGTTAAAATGTAATGCAGCTTGGTCTAACACATGTTTCATAATGGATTAACTCAGATTTACTATTTAAGTTACTTTCATATAAAAACTACCGCACTTGTTACTTTATTAGGGTGTTGGTACTTAACACCGCGTTTTCTATTACTAGTTACTAGGCCGGTAAAAATTAAAACAATTCTAATATAACCATTCGGGCGTGTAAGAATAGAACCCACTACCATCGTTTACAATCATACTCTTTTCCTGTGCCACTATGAATTCTATTATAAAACATGTTATTACTCAATCTTTTTCATATAAAAACTACCACACTTCTTACTTTATTAGCCCCTCTATTTGCCTTCAATCGTAAACAATAAACATTTCGTCATGTGCGTCGTTAAATATGCGCTCTTAGCAGTTAGCATATACAAACACTGTCTGTAAATATGCTGTAATTAGAGAAATTTACTTAAATGGATGGGGCCATGAAATGTTTTCCTTTTGTGTTAAATAATAGAAATAATGGTGGAAGACAAGAGGTTGTTCTAGCGCAGTGGGGAAACGTCTGGATGTATACGCGATAGGTTGTGGGTTCGACTTCCACTTGAGGGATATGTTTCATTTGTTTGTTCGCTTTGGTAAGACAAAGCGCAGTGTTAAGTTACGCTGCATACCCACGCACACCTAATACACAACGTCTTGAATTTGAGTGGAAATTCGATAACGAAGTGGATGAGATGGCTCTCTCTGCCTACCTTAGCTCCGCGCAAACAAAGCTAAACAATAATGTTGCTGTAATATTTTTGATTTATGAATTGATTTGTAGTTTTTCTATTCTTAACTATAGTCCGTTCCAAATCTTAATGCACACAATAATAACAAACTTTTCGGTCTGAAATTACCACATGATCACTCATTATACGTCGCAAGTAACACTTTCACAGATATTTCACATATCTTAACTTGGTATATTAACACTTATTATGCCATTTTTACGAAGATTAATATTAAAAAATCTTATTTAAAAAACCTTCGACTCAAAATCGACGAAATCTGTCAAATGACAACTGACAGTTCTATTGTTAAAATTAGAGACGTGCGAATGCTGACGAGTTATGAAGTTTAGTAATCGATATATATAATCGGTAAAACATAAAATAAACATTTGTTTCCTAATCAGGTTTATCCCATACACAAATAATATAAAAAAAAAATTATATTTTTATAAAATAATATTTGTGTAAGGGCAAAATTTGATTTGTAAACCAATATTTATTTTAGTATTAAAAATAAACATATAAAATAATTTCCTATTGATAAGTAGGCATTGACCAGTCAGGATGTTATGTGATCACCGCCGTATCTACTGCCTCTCCACAACACTCACCGCTTCTCAACAAGCACATCGTTGAAACAAAAGGAATAATAAATTAACGAGAATGCCAAGTAATGGAAGAGTAGTAGGAATAGAGGCTCTATGTTTTGTCACTCATCGCACGCAATGCATCTATTCTAGATATTTTATTGGAAAGCTATCTTTCTGTGCTACTTTAATAGGAATTTATGATCATACATTAAATATATAAACATAATTTAATACAACAATAAATATATAAAAATATATCACGATCAATAAATGTTGATTACACTGGTGTATTACACGTTTGATTGTTACTTTTAATTAATAAACGTTTAATAATTAAAAATGTTTTATTTAATTCATATAGTGTTTATGAAGAGGTGTTTTATAATTTTTTTTAGCTTAACGCTTTATCCCGCACACATTAGGGTAGGCAGAGGGAACCTAGTATTAAGATACTCCGTTCCCCACTTTCCATCAAATTCGGAGGCATTGCGTATAAATCGTAAGAATGTAATAACAAAAAGAAAAAGAAATAATCGGTAAATTCGATACTGTTCAGATTGATTCGAATTTGAACTGTAACTGCACATCACTAAACTGTCAGTCGTGAGGTGAATGAACTTTGTGTTTTGGTTTTGTGCATAAAGATTTGGAACGGACTATACACTTCAAATTATTCGAATGAGATAATTATTTTATTAAAATAATTTGACAGCTCATTTTAAGAAAAATGTCTAACCTAGACTTGGTTGGAGATTTGTCAAGATAACTTTTTATATGGAAAATATGGGATTAAATTAATTTATTATATTACATTTCATTGCAGAAACCTCATAACTAAAAAATATTAACTATTCCGGCCTGCAGGCAGGAACGCGTATAACGCACGTTTCGTAGTCGTAACATATCTCCATATGTTTGTCTCACAAATTGTCGCTCTACAACTGTACCTTAACAAATTAGATACACTCACTTGCAGAATAACGGAATCCAAAATATATTTAATCGCAAGGTCTGACACTTAGTTATTTGACTTGAAATAAAAACATTTAAAAAAACTTTATTAATACGGATTCGACTAAACGACCTTCATGATAAATAAATCCAAGAGGAGAATATCTTACGAGTAAGGCTAAAATTAGCGCCAATATTATATATTGGATTACTACTCGGTAACGCTTTGTAGCTCTAGTAAATTATATTAATTAACCAAGTTTCGGTGAACTTAGTCATTTACCGGAATATGGAGTCGAATAGATTTACAGTATGCGGATTTTGATACCACAAATATAATAAATTTTGAATTATTCATGAAATTGCAAAATTGTATTTGTTAAATTTTAGTTATATGTAAACAGCACGCATAATACAAAATTAAAACAGGGCGGCATGGCGTTGACTTCCGCTAATCAATATACAACGTCTCGATTTCGGACGAAAACTGGAGAATGCAGTATTATGTCATTAGATTCTTCCTGACCACCTTGACAAACGATAAAAAATTGAAACTGTCAAAAAAAAAACGTTTAGTCTCACGAAATTCAAAAAAACTTTTATTTTTAAAAATAACATATTACATAACACTAAAAAAATATACACAATAATAGAAAAAAAATTGCGCACATCCACGTGGCCGGCGGTGTAGGTAGCTCGTTACACACAAGGGCTCTGCAAATAGAGGGAGCCGTTTTTCTTCGCATAGACTCAATTGTCTTTGTTTTATCCCTTTGGGCCCCTAAATGATAGTGCCCTTTGTGACAAACAAGGTAAATTAGAGTTGGATTTTTTCTCTTATCGTCGTCACTCAGATTGCTGATCAAATCTAGTGATGTGAAATGTAACAGATGTTGTACCTACACCTTAGCGAAAGGATTTGGCTGATAGGCGATTGTGAACTTAGGTGAAATTTAGGATAAGATGTACTGATTGTTTTAATTGGATTAATTGTGTGTTTTTTTTTTGTTTTTGGGAGTACATTTTAGGAAGAGGACATTCGGAGAACACTCCTCAGTAGTGTACGGATTTTTCGAATATCAAAAATATACGCGATTTTCAGTTAAAAAGTTTTATTTTAACATATTAAAATCACGGATACAGAACTTTCATCTTATATTTCAACCATCTAGAGGTTGATTTTTGTAAAAAAAGTAGCTTATGACATACGAAACTCCATTTAAATCGGGTCAGGTATAGAACAAACAAGACAACATAGATTTCAACAATTGCCGTTGGCAACAGACGTAACAGAACAAAGTGCTAGCACCGTCTACAATCTTTATAAGGATACACCAGGGGTGTACAATAGATGAGATTTACGAGCTATTTGCGTTTACTAATATCAAGTTTTCGATTGCTTCTATGGATTGCAGTCTAATTAATAACTATTTGAGTTCTGCGGGGGTTGAGTTAACTACATGCAATAAACTCTAATTCGGGGCGGTGGTGGCGAACGGAGAGTCTGGACAACTAGGTGTCTCTATGATTACATTACATGCGTGCAAAAGCGTATGTGCTCTTTGCTGGTTGTTATTACGTTTACAGCTTGATTAGCCATCGTGGGCATAGTGTATGAGTATAACTTTATATAATTAATTTTGAATGTTTTTGTCGATTTTTTTAGAGTTTTAGAACCCTTTGGAAAATTTATTATAATTAAAAAACTAGGGGCGCAACAAGGACCCTCAATTGCGACTCGGATGAGCTTGCAGCTAACAAGTAAATATGAATAATTGATCATTTATTTGTACGAAAATCACAATTAAGAATAAAATTATGTTCAAATTGTAGTATAAACTAGAGTATATGCTGACTACACTATTATTATAAATAAATAAATAAATAAATAAATAGCTTCACGCTATATCCCGCACACAGCAGGGTAGGCAGAGGGAACCTAGTGTTAAGACACTCCGTTCCCCACTTTCCGCCGAATTCGGAGGCTTGCGTGTTAAGTGGCGGAACTTAACGCCGCTCTTTACCTCGACACCAGAGCGAAGAAAATGGAAATATAATTTCCACTCCTCGAGTGGGAATCGAACCCACAACCAGTCGTTTACAGTCACACTCTTGTGCCACTGGGCCACGACTGGCCACTATTATTATATTGACGGTAAATACAAAATGATTATATTTAAATTATTTTGATTCTTCCTCTGGTAAAGAATACAAGGTGTGGCGTTGAGTTACGTCTTATAACCGATAATGTCTTAATTTCGAGAGAAAAATAGAAAATGGAGTTCCTTGACACTAGGTTCTCTGTCACTATACTATATTTAAAGCAGGATATAGACAACTTTAACATCGCTTATAGTATAGCTTAACTTCCATTACGAGTGGAAGCTAAATCCAATATGTTAAGTAATTAAAGGAGTTAGGAGCAGAATTATGACGTCATTAAAGTCGCAACAAGCTTTAACATGCTGTTAATATTTTAGGCGAAAGCAATGTTTTATGACATTATTCAGTTATTTTACGACGTTTTCACTGATTCTATGTCTGCAATAAAATTCCTCAATTTAAATAAACGTTACGTTTGAAAAGCATTTTAAGAACACGTATAAAAATTTGAACGCTGGATTCCAACATGCTTCTTGGAGAGTGTCTAAGCGCTCTTACTTCTAAGCTATGTAGTCTTTTTACGATTATTACAACTTAGCTTATTTACGTGAATGAATAACGATTTAAAAATGTTAAAAAAACTTTTTATTAACTCTAAAGAAACTTTAAGTAACCTTAAAAATAATGTTAGTAAGTAAGTTTATTACTCAGTCCAAGAATATTTCGAGGCCGCCGTGGCGTAGTGGAACAGTTTCTGACTACAACGTGATGGTTGTGAGGTCGATTTCCATTCGGGCGATTGATTATATTTATATTTTGTTTTGTTGAAAAATTGTGTTCTGTCACTCAACGGCAAAGAAAAAAGCGTGAAATTTTTATATTGCAGCTGATCAACTGTCGAGCTTATTGTCGGTTCTTCACACTGCTTAGCCACAATGGCTCCTATAAAAATGTTACAAATATAATATGATACAAAGGTTAATGAAAATCATTTGCATACCCATCCCCACATCTGACTGGTTAAGTAATTTTAGCTTATCTTAGCTTATAAGCTTTATCAATTGTTTAATCAAAATTGTTTAAACAACTTCGGACCATCGTGGTGCAGTGGGAGCTTCTGACTATAAATACAACTAGTTGTGGGTTGTGTACACCCACTTTTAATAGTAGAGAACGGAGTATTTTGACAGTAGGTTTTTCTGTTATACCAGGAAAAAGCGTGAAGATAAATAAAAACAACAATATCAGATGTATATAGGCCCAAATAAGGGAATTTATGGAAATGTATATTTAAATGCAAGAAATTCATATCTATGGCACATAGTATCAACTCATATGTTTAACATTTTTTTCAAAAAGCAAACACTTCTAAAATCTCCAACCAAGCGTAGTGACAAAACACTACACAACTGCCTTGAAATAGCTGTTCATTTTTAAGTCCTTTCGATTGCTTTTATTGTAAATTTATTAATTGTTAATATTTCGTACCCAAGTTGAACCATACAGTGCAAGCATCACATATCTCATTAGTATAGAACAATAGGTGAATGGTGTCGGGTGTACCCGCCATTAGTGGGTGCATTGTACGTATTATGAAAACTGACGTGTTCCTTACTTACGGCTCTTTGTGCTTTGTAATTATTTATTTAGTTAAATGAAGAAATACAGAGGTGGTCAGAAACGATAGTTAAGTTTAAATTAAGATTTAATACCTGCATCATATATGCTGTATCCCGTACGTAGATGGGTAGGCAGAGAGAACCTAATGTTAAGACACTCCGTTAAACACTTATAATATATTATAGAGATATACCTATGCCTTCGTGTCTCAATGAGATAGCGTTCGACTGTAGACACGGTTATTTCTAGATTTGATTCTCAATCTGGGGAATGATTATGCGTAAATTATTTTTTATTTGTCCATCCAAAACCAAACCACAATATTGAGATCTAGAAATGACGCTGGAAAAATCTTTCTAACTACCGTGACTACTGCCTGCGAGAAAACAATTAAAAATTAAAAAATTAAATAGCTTCACGCTATATCCCGCACTCAGCAGGGTAGACAGAGGGAACCTAGTGTTAAGACACTCCGTTCCCCACTTTCCGCCGAATTCGGAGGCTTGCGTGTTAAGTGGCGGAACTTAACGCCGCGCTTTACCTCGACACCAGAGCGAAGAAAATGGAAATATAATTTCCACTCCTCGAGTGGGAATCGAACCCACAACCAGTCGTTTACAGTCACACTCTTGTGCCACTGGGCCACGACTGGCCACTGGCGAGAAAACATGCGAGCTAAAAACAAATTAGTGAAGAAAAACTTATACGGGTAAAGCGAAAACTTCAATATTTTCACGATATTGCATCAGACACAGATTAAAATTATAAAGTAAACTATATTATATACACAATACTATGTGTTTGACAAAAACTTTTTAGTTAAGTTAAATATGTGATACACTTAAATTATAAAACATATTATGTTATTAACGTATTGTTACTTTACAACCCATTTACTTTTGTACAAAATGACATACACGTTGCTATAGCAACACATATTTTACGTCAACTGCCAGAACAAAACTTTACTATATACCAAAATCTCATCAAAAACTACCAACTAATTAATGATAGCGATCGAATTCCCAGATTTATCAATATAAAGGGACAAGTTGAAAACATAGCTTGTATTGGGGCCGATTTCAATTTCCTGTTTATTTCCTCCCGCCTGTGTTCTCCGTATGTCAGTTTGTCTGCGCATTTTTATCAAACGGATATTTAGTTATGCTTTTAGTATAAAGGAAATAGTTTTAGCAGTTGATAGTTTTATTTAGTTATTTCCGGTTTGTTTTTTTTATATTTTTCAGATAAAAATATAAAGAAGCATAAAGTATATGATATAACAGTAACATATATTTCAATAGTTGTGTGCTAGTTCCTGAAATGATTACTAAGTTTTGTAAAAATTATATAATTACTATGTGTTGAGTTCTACAACATGACATGCACGTGTAGAACGGACCTGACACTAGATTCTCTCTGACTACCCTGTTAGAGTTATGGTGAAAAAGCGTGAAGCTGCAATATAAACTTATAACCCTAATGTATTAAGACGTTTGTAAGATTTTTTTAGGATTATAGGTAAGATATAGCTTTTATTTTCACTCATTTTTTGGAAGGAGGACTTGAAAGTAATATAATATTACTATATAAATTACTATAAAAATTATCACGAAAAGCTTAAAATGTAAGCTTTTCATGATAAGATTCATTGATTAATTTTAAAATAATGATAGATCTTCCAGACTCAAATTAGGAATTTTGTTAACGTATAAAACGTGTCTTTTATCTCTGTGTCTATTCTCATAGCAATAAATACATATCACACTACATAATATTTTTATCAAAATATATGGCAAAAATATTATGAAAATATGAGTTTATTCATCAATTTAATCTATTTCTAATGCATTATTATGAAAAATATTGTGTTTCTGCATTTCTTTCCCTAATACTCCTTTCTTAAAGGGGCTCTAGTTTTTCCACTTAACCCACTTACATATTAATATGATAATATTTTATTAAATAATGGACTGTGCCCGGCAATTTTATGCGTAGAGTTAAAAAAAATGTAATTCTAAAATCAAAGCCGCCTAAGTCACTCTTAATTACAGCAGCTATCTGACATCCCTGTCCAACTGTTAAAGAGATTAACCGGAACAAACCGACAGACAGACATACAGACAAAAATCATAAAAAATGTGATTTTGGTACGAGTAACGTGCATACGAGTACATACGTTAACGTGTATACATGCATTTAGTAAACACTGATTATTCTAATATCCGATTATACAAACAGACAATCCAATTATATTTATGTAGATACTTGAACCCACAACCGTTGCCTTAAGTTGCCGTTGTTAATCAAACACACCTCCACTCCACATCACTAGCGGTCTAAACAATTACAAAATTACTTAGACTTAATTTTCACAGAATATTTTAGAATATTAAAATCGGCCAATGTTTCCTTCGTAGAGATAATTAAAATTAACGACTGCTTGTGCTGTAAAAGCTTTGTTAAACATTTTTAATTATCTTACAACTGGTAATAATTAATTTGGGAATTTGTGATGCAAGAATTAATTTTCAAGCAGAGAGAACTCTACTTTTCGCCCGAAAGTTAAGACATTCCGTGTTAAATGGCGGAACTCAACGCTGCGTTATCTCCCTTTTTCTTTGACGTTAAACGACAAAGCAAGAAAAATAGTTAATTATAGATTAACACAAATTAACTTTACTAGCTAATTATTATATTTTAGTAAAAACTCAACATTTTTACAGAAAACCTTCGGGATTTTTTACTTTACTAGATTTTATATAACCAGGCCGTTAAACTGAAAACAGTTTTATTTTAATCATTCAATCTTCTCGACTGAAATCGAATCCTATACTAGATCGTATAGAAATAGACATCGACGGTTCCACTGCGTCAACATGAATTTTCTCTTGTTTTTCATTTAAAAAAATAAGGCAAAAAATACAAGGAAAAATGTTATGTCTGACGTCTTGCTTTATTATGATGAACTCAAATTTACTACTTAAATTTAGTGTTATAATTTTTAAATAAATACTTAAAATATTCGTATAAAATTACCACAATTGTTACTTCAATATATTGGTGAAACTGAAAACAGGGTCTTATAATAAAAGAAAGGTAAAATAAAAAACAATATTATTATAACCATTCCCCCGAGTTGATTGAACCCACAATCTTCATTTACAGACAGATACTGTTCCTCTATGTCACTATTAGTTATATCATAGAGAACACAACATAAGAAAATGGTGCAAAAAAATAACTATTCGGTTTTTTTATAAAAACTCAATATTTTTAAATAAAAACCACCACACTTCTTACTTTATTAGCCCCTCTATTTGTCTTCAATCCTAAACAATAAACATTTCGTCATGTGCGTCGTTAAATATGCGCTCTTAGCATATACAAACACTATCTGTAAATATGCTGTAATTAGAGAAATTTACTTAAATGGATGGGGACCATGAAATCTTGTGTTAAATAATAAAATTATATAAAAAAAAATATTTTAGTAGCGCAGTGGGATTACGTCTGGCTGTAAACGTGATTGATTGTGGGTTCAATTTTCAATTAGGAGAAGGTTATACTTAATTATTTTAATATATTTCCTCTGATAAGACAAAGCGAAGCGTGAGTTCCGCCAATCAATACATAATGTCTCGAATTTAGACTGAAAATGGAGAACAGTGTCTTGACACTGGATTCTATCTGCTTACCCTGCTATACGGGATAAAGAGTGAAGCTGAAAAATAATACCGCAATAATATTTTTGTTTTAAGAATTGATATGTATATTTTTATTCTTAACTTTAATTTAAATTATTTTAATAAATGAATTATCTTATTAAAGACAACTTCTAGTCTTAGGCAAAAATATCAAACCTGACTATCAAGAAAATTTTATCTGATTATTCTTGGAAAAGTCTATACAACCTTTAAATAAAATAATTAAAATAAATTATTTTATAACATTTTATTGCAAAAAACCTCATAACCAAAAAATATTATAAACAATTCCTACCTACAATAACGCACGTTTCGTAGCCGTAGCATATCTCCATATGTTTGCCTCACAAATTGCTTACATGCAAACTTAACAAGTAGATACACTCACTTGCAGAATAACGGAATACAAAATACATTTAACCATACGGGCTGACAATTGATTATTTGACTTGATTGCGTATATTATAGGTATACGAAAACTTTAGACAACCCGACGTTTTGTACTCTTTACAGTAGTCCGTGGTAACATGTAGACTGACTATGGATTAATCCGGTTAAACTTTTTATTTAAAAATGCTTAAAAATGGCGAAAAAAAAAACTTATCATTTGACTTCAAACTTGTTAAGCTGTCTTTATGTATCTTATTATTTAACTGGTTTTGGTATCTAAGCTAAAGGTTTGATTTGATTTAAAGTTAGTTGTTTTGTGTATTAAGGGTATGTTTGCTTTATTCTTTCAGCTTAAACCTACTAAAGCTCATTTCTTTATATTTTTATATTGTATTCTATACAATTTATAAATTTATTTTGGTGTTTCATCATAAGTAAAGATTATACTGAGGTCGACGTCGAATTTATTATAAATAAAGAATATACGACTCTATTCACCGTCTAAAATTGAAATTAATTTATTGCAGCTCATAAAGCTTCACGTCAGCTTCATATTATGAAAAAATTACGTAAATCGTATTTAAAAGTAATTCTATTAAACCTTGAATAAACAACCTTCACGATCAAAAAGCCCAAGACAGTATCTGAATTCTAAAATTAGCACTAATATTACATATTGGATTATTACTCGGTAATGCTTTGTAACTGCAGTAAATTATATTAATTAACCAAGTTTCGATGAACTTAGTTGTTTCCCGGAAACATAAAGTCGAATAGATTTACAGTATGTGGATTTGGTATCACAAATATAATAAATTTTGAATTATTAATTAAATTGTACAGTGGTATTTGTAAAATATTAATTACTTATAAACAGCACGAATAACTAAACATCAAATCAGCAACCATTGAGTTTCGCCGCTAATATAAGGTGTCCCGTTTTGTGACGGAAACTGGAGAATGCAATATTATGTCACTAGCTTCTTCCTGACCACCTTGACAAACGAAAAAGGATTTAAATTGTAAAATTAAAAAATTGTAAAAAATAAGTTTAGTATCAAGAAATTCAAGATTTTTTATTTTTTATTTCATTTAGCACCAAAATAATTTATAAATCTAACATATTACTTATAAAAAAAATACAATAATATAAAAAAATTGCGCACATCCACATGACCGGCGGTGTAGGTAGCTCGTTAGACACAAGGACTCTGCAAATAGAGGGAGCCGTTTTTCTTCGCATTGACTCAATTGTCTTTGTTTTATCCCTTTGGGCCCCTAAATGATAGTGTCCTCTGTGACAAACAAGGTAAATTAGGGTTGGATTTTTTCTCTTATCGTCGTCACTCAGATTGCTGATCTAATCTAGTGATGTGAAATGTAACAGATGTTGTACACCTAAGAGGGAAGAATTGGCTGATAGACGATTGTGAATTTAAGTGGCTTTTCGGATAAGATGTGTTGATTGTTTGAATCGAATTAATTAAGTGTATTATTTGGTATTAGAAAAATATATTTTAGAAAAATCGACGTTTTGAACACTTTACATTAGTCCGTGGGTACAAGTAGGCTACTTGTCAACCAAACAAGCCTAATGGTAACCACGGACTACTATACTTTTGTAACTTTTTATCTTTTAAAAACTTTATGATGACATGTGGTCTTAGTGATAAGATACTCCTTTCTCTATTAATGATTTTTTATTTTGCGTGTTAGCATTGCGCATACTATTTATTGTTTAACTTTTAGATTAGAACGACTTTTTTTAATTCCTTTTTTCATTGTTCGACAACCATTAAAACCACGCGAAAAATTAAGCCTTTTTTAATGGTATTAAGAATAAGGTACGGTATAATAATACGTGATGAAAATTTGTTTCGTTTCCGAGCTGTTTACATACTATCACATATTTAACTTTGGTTCTTGAACAATACATTTCAAATCTCATCCATATCGGGCCTATAGGTTAACCGTGAAAACGTAACGGACAGACATTCGCATTTATAAAAATCGGCTGATAGTAGAGCCTTTAAAGCGTAACAGACAGACTTTCGCATTTATAATAGTACAATGAATGTATAGATATACTTGTTCGTATATAGTTATATGTATATATAACAAATACGAAAACATAAGATTTCAACAATGCCGTTGGCAACTGACGTAACAGAACAAAGTTCTATCATCGTCTACAATCTCTGTAAGTATACACAAAGTTGTGTACAATAGGCAAGAGTTACTGAGCTATTTGCTTTACTTAATTCTAACTTTTCAATTGCTTCTTAATGTTGTATTCTAATTTAATAAATAATTGAATTCGGCAGGGTTATTAATATGTAATAACTCTAATTCGGGACGGTGAATGGAGAACGGAGAGTCTTGACACTAGGTTCTCTATGATTACATACTATGCGTGAAAAAGCGTAATGTTGCTCTTTTGCTTGTTTTATTACATTTTCCAGCTTTATTAAGCCATCGTGGCGCAGTGGGTAAGAGTATAACTTTAATTAATTGAATTTTGATTAGATAAGAATTTCATTTCCATTTGGAAAATTTATCATAATTTAAATAACTAGGGGCGCAACCAGACCCTCAATTTCTACTCGATGAACTCGAGAAATCTCGTGTGCCGTTTACATATAGAACCTACAACCAGCGCATATACAGTCACACGCTGCTATTGCGCCAAGACGGCCTGTATACTTCATAAAATAAATATTAATGTATTTGAATAATATTCAGGTGATCAATTTTCTAAATTTGAATAGCACTTTAATATTTAATTAACAGCATTCTCTTGTCCTAAACGATTGCTCACTGTATTATAATCTTTGAGTAGCAGAAATTTCAAAAAATCTCTCTGCGAAGATACTAACAACAAAAATAAATTGTAATAAAAGTACAACAATTACGAAGTAGTCTAATATAGAAGGTATGGCTTGGGACCAAGAGGTACCAAGAAACGCGGGTTTGAATTTCTATACTTTCACGTTCACGTCCACGTTCATTTTGACTACGACCGCTTTATTAAGAATAACACAAATAAAAAGATACGTTCAAATAAAAATGTTTTTCAATTACCTCAGGATGTGAATAACACTTAAAGTTGTTAAAAAAATACATGCTTTTAAACACAACTACTAATGTGTAAATAAATTGCTTTACTATATGTAAACTTAAAGTTTCTTTAACTAATTTAAGCTTTTCGTCAACTACTTTGCAAGTTGCTTCTAGTGACTGCTAAAGTTGCAAACTTTGATTGCGTTTTACTAGCAGGTGTGACTCAGTCTAGAACTGGGGTTTTATTAAAATAGCTCTATTTTAATTTATTTGGATTTTATTAAAGTTAAATTAAGTAGATATATACTGATATACATATACATATATCATACGACTCTCGGTCGGTCGGTTCGGTCTACGTTTCGGACAGCGTCTGACTGTAAAAAAGATTGTGGGTTCGATTTCCACTCAGGGTTAAATGATGATATTTAAATTATTTTCATTTTCTCCGAGGTACAAATACGTAAAACAAAGCGCGGCGTTGCGTTCCTCCACTTAACACGGAACGTCTCAACCTTTAGCAGAAAATGGAGAACGTAGTGACATTACTGACTCTGACTACTCTGCTATGCGGAAAAAAGCTTGAAGCTACAAATTAATATTAGCATAGATAATTATTCCAAAAAGTAAACACCAAATCGGACTTCTTAATGTGTGACTGATATGACTATGTATATTAAAAATACATTACGTTTCAGGTACTACACCGTGCTGCGACACATTCATCCTGTAAGTATTATACTGTCAAAACCTTTATATCTATTTTTTATGATAACCAAATTACCAGTTGCTTTGGAGGTGGAGGTGGATACATCATTGTGATTATTGTGTATAATTAAAATATAACTAGCGCGCCTAACGCATTGTTGCGTAACACAGTGTTGCGTAACTCAACGCCGTGCTTTGTTTTACCAGAGAATGAGCAAGAAAATAATTTAAATATGCTTTAAACACGCTCCAATTATAAACTTTTAATTACCCTCTTTGGTACTTAAGATAAAGCGCGGCATTAAGTTCCATCACTCAACATACCATATCTCGAATCCAATCGGAAAATGGAGAACAGAGTGTCTTGACACTAAGTTCTCTCCGTCTACCGTCTCATTCTTATGCTTGTGTTTCGAAATCGTTTTCTATGCTTGTGTATGTATTACTTGTAGTAATTTAAAAAAAAACAATGATTACGGATGTAGGTACGTATATTTTTTCATATTTCAGGATTTATTTGTTAAATCTGCGTATACCGCATCTATTTATAAGCACGTCAAAGAATTCCTTTGTAATTTGACATTGACCAAGGTATTTCAATTAAATTTCTTCATAAAGTAAAATATGTTATTAATTTTCTAGCACTTTCGTTAGAAATTTTATACTGTCGGTATTATTATACTGTATAATTAAAAAAAAGCAAAATTAAAAATTTTGAAAAAACCCACGACGGTTTTATTGTAATTGAAAAAGGATAAAATAACTGTAAATCCCCCGCCTAAAAGAATATATGTAACGAGATGATGGGGACGACTCCGTCGGGGGCTGTCATTACTTTAAGTTTGCACAAATCTTCTCATAGGTTTTCTTGCTGTTAAAACAGGTTCCCAAAAAATTAAAATATTAATATGAATTTACAGTTTTGATAACTGGTATTTAAAAAAACTTTAAAACGAAATCTATACTGTTAGCTACTATATTTAAAATAGGGATTGCAACTGGCAGCCCCCGACGAAGTCGTCCCCATCATCTCGTTACATATATTCTTTTAGGCAGGGGATTTACAGTTATTTTATCCTTTTTCAATTACAATTAAACCGTCGTGGGTTTTTTCAAAATTTTTAATTTTGCTTTTTATTTTAAACTTTTTAAAGTTTAAAATAATAGATACACATTATATATTATTACATAATATCGAAATACTTTATATTAATCTTCATGCAAATCCAAAAGAAATTATAAACCCAATGCTTTCTGGTTATCAAATGCTTATTGCAGCGCCTGGCAGATTGTCACCGTAACATTTCCACGAAACTTAAGTCTAACCAAATCAGTGAAAATCACAAAACCCAGTAGTAGTTTTGATTTTGAACAAACTAATTTATACTGGAGCGCCCCGTGGTAGTTCGTGATATGGCATATAAAAACACGCAGTAATTAAATGTAATTAATGCTTACTGCAGCGCCCCCTGGTGAGGTGTCACCATGACACATATACGAGAACACGCACTAACTAAGCCTGATCCTATCTTTGATAACTGCATCCAAATTGGACTTGTAGTTTTAGCTTTGCATAATTAAATGTTTAATGCACCCCCTGGCGTGTTCATAACGTAAAAAAATACCTAAAAACTTACACCAAGTAAAGGTAACTCTAATACTAAAAACTCTGCGCAATCGGACTAGTAGTTGTAGCTTTGCATTAAATATTACAAACAAATGTTTACTGCAGCGCCCCCTGGTGAGTTAACACGATAAAACATAACCAAGAACATGCAGTAATTAAACTTGAACTTATCATTGACACTGCATCCAAATCAAATTCGTCATTTTATCTTTGCACAAACAATATTTTACTGCAGCGCCCCCTGGTGACTTGTCACTGTAATATAAATTTAAAAACATGCTATAAGCAAAGCGGAATCTAATACTGAAAACTCTTTTCAATCGTACTAGTCGTTTTGGTTTTACACAAAAAAATAGAAGCAGCTACTTACTGCAGCGCCCCTAGAGAGTTAACACATACATGATAAAAAGCAAAATTAAAAATTTTGAAAAAACCCACGACGGTTTAATTGTAATTGAAAAAGGATAAAATAACTGTAAATCCCCCGCCTAAAAGAATATATGTAACGAGATGATGGGGACGACTCCGTCGGGGGCTGTCATTACTTTAAGTTTGCACAAACCTTCTCATAGGTTTTCTTGCTGTTAAAACAGGTTCCCAAAAAATTAAAATATTAATATGAATTTACAGTTTTGATAACTGGTAATTTAAAAACTTTAAAACGAAATCTATACTGTTAGCTACTCTATTTAAAATAGGGATTGCAACTGGCAGCCCCCGACGAAATCGTCCCCATCATCTCGTTACATATATTCTTTTAGGCGGGGGATTTACAGTTATTTTATCCTTTTTCAATTACAATTAAACCGTCGTGGGTTTTTTCAAAATTTTTAATTTTGCTTTTTATTTTAAACTTTTTAAAGTGAATAGATACACATTATATATTATTACATAATATCGAAATACCGTGTTCATAACGTAAAAAAAAACCTAAAAACTTACACCAAGTAAAGGTAACTCTAATACTAAAAACTCTGCGCAATCGGACTAGTAGTTGTAGCTTTGCATTAAATATTACAAACAAATGTTTACTGCAGCGCCCCCTGGTGAGTTAACACGATAAAACATATCCAAGAACATGCAGTAATTAAACTTGAACTTATCATTGACACTGCATCCAAATCAAATTCGTCATTTTATCTTTGCACAAACAATATTTTACTGCAGCGCCCCCTGGTGACTTGTCACTGTAATATAAATTTTAAACATGCTATAAGCAAAGCGGAATCTAATACTGAAAACTCTTTTCAATCGTACTAGTCGTTTTGGTTTTACACAAAAAAATAGAAGTAGCTACTTACTGCAGCGCCCCCTAGAGAGTTAACACATACATGAAAATATGCACTAAGTAAACATACATGACACATATATGAAAATATGCACTAAGTAAACTTGAATCTATCATTGAAAACTGCATTCAAATCGGACTCGTAGTTTTAATTTCGCACAAACAAGTGTACTTACTGCAGCGCCCCCTGGTGAGTAGTCACCGTAACGCATATATGAAAAGATACACCAATTAAACCTGAACCTATCGTTGGAAGTTTCGTCTAAATCGGACTAGTAGTTTTTGCTCTGCATAAACAAATGTTTACTGCAGCGCCCCCTGGTGAATTTTCACCGTAACCAAAAAACAAAAATCTTAAAATATGCACAAAGCAAAGCTTAATCTAGTTCTGAAAACTCTATCCAATCGGATTAGTAATTTCGGTTTTAGACAAACAAATACAAGAAAAATTTTGGTTTTACACAAAAAAGTACAAACAAATGCTTACTGTAGCGCCCCCTGATGAGTGGTCACTGTAGCACATATATAAAAAGATGCACCAATTAAGCCTGAACCTATCCTTGAAAGTTACATGTAAATCGGACCAGTAGTTTTTGATTTGCATAAGCAAATGTTTACTGCTGCGCCCCCTGGTGAGTTTTCCCCGTAACAACAAAAAAAAAATCTTAAAATATGCATCAAGCAAAGATGAATCTTTTTATGAAAACTCTTTTCAATCGGAGCAGTAGTTTCGGTTTTAGACAAATAAATACAAAAAAAGTACAAACAAATGCTTACTGCAGCGCCCCCTGGTGGTTTGACACGATAAAACATATCCAAGAACATCCACCAATTAAACCTGAATCTATCACTGAAAACCGTATCGAAATCAGACTATTATTTTTTGAGATAATTGAAAACATTCGTTTTCACGTAAAATGCTTACTGCAGCGCCCCCTGGTGAGTTAAGGCAATAAGACATATCTAAGAACATACGCCAATTGAACCTTAACCTATCATAGAAAACCGTATCAAAATCGGACTTATAGTTTTGGAAATAATTGACATAGTAATTTGCACAAACACACAAACAAACAAACAAACAAACAAACAACCTCTCACCCCAAACACATATACAGTCGCCGTTCCGTCGCGGGTAAAAAATAGGTTGATATTGAATAGTGAATCCAATATGGCGGCGTTACATTTATATATTTTTTTTTATTTTAGTCAGACAGATATGTGAGTGGATTTTAATATATTAGACGAATTGTACTAATAATATTTTTGTAGAAAGTAATCTAGAAGAAATAGGCTCATAAACTACTATTTATTTTAATATATTTATACTGTGTTATAGAATAAAATTTTATACAGAAAAAAAGGTCATTGTGGCGCATTTCTACTCAGATCATAATTTAAAAATATTTAATTCTTTGCAATGGAAAACGTAGTGTCTTAACACTACGTTTCCTCTGACTACCCCCTGCTTTGCGTAAAAAGCGTAAAACTGTAGTAGAATTATAAAACATAATGACAATTTTGCACTTCTACTCCATATAAACTTTACGTATGCCAAGTTTCATACTTACTTAGAGGTATAGAAACGATTTTCACACATTTTTACATTTAATGATTATCTTGATATTTCGATCCTCTCTGCCTACCCTACTGTTACATGTTTTTTATTTATAAAAACAATAAGATTTTGGTCATCTGAAGGTAGGTATTTTGCCCCATAACCCCATAGGAGCTACCAACGCGTTTTTTGAAGGTCCCATTATACATGAATCTACTACATTACCACAGAGGACATTTAATCACAATATACCACTGAGATAAGAACACTAAATACGAAAATAAAAAGAAAAAATAAATCGTAAACGATACAATAACTGAGTTACCCTGTCCACGTCTAACCTAAATGTCACTGCCAGGTGTCAAACAGTCGACATTGCTGAGTGGCCAAAGCTCTCGTATCAAATAATTTGGACTGTATATTGCTTTGAATTAACTTTATAGATTGATATTTCCTATATTGACTTGTTTATTTTTGGTTGTTTTAAAATTAACTGTAAACTACTTTGTTCTTAAATAACTGTTTATTTAAGAAGACAGAAGTTTTCATTTCAGTTAAATTTAAATATAACATTTTATCTTTTTATTATTAAGGCCATCGTGGTGCAGTGGGGCAGCGTCTGACAGTAAACGCGACTGGTTGTAGGTTGATCGAATCCACCCCCTCGGAGGATTGATTATATTTAAATTATTTTCGTTTGTCCGGTAAAGTACCTAAGACAAAGCGCGACATTGAGATCCGACACGAAGATGCAAAGTCAGAATTACGGGTGAAAGGGGGAAAACGGAGTGTTTTGACACAAGGTTCAAGAAAAAGTAAAAAGTAACTATAAAAAGGCATAAAGCTCGTGAAATTTGTACTTGTAATCTTTTTTTATCGTTACAAGTACTTCCCTATAGACCTTCTGGCGACTGAAAATGGTAGTCAAAAATTTGAATCTTATGAAGGATAAAATTTTATTAATAATATAAAAGCTCTCATCAACTAATCTGGAGTCCAATATGTAATAATCGGAGTTGAATTCTGCCGACCATTTAAGACACTGAAAAATAAATAACAAGAAAAGTGGTATATTAAAAATGAATAATTTTGACCAGTGCGGCGTATAAAGACAGTGTTTTGGGCATTATTTTACTGTTACTGAGTTTTAATATTCTTATTGATGTTTTCAATGTAATTTAATATTTAGTTAAATATTTAACTATCAAACAATATTCGAAACGATAATCTTCAACATCATAGCAAAAACAATTGCATTTATACTAAGTAAAAATCACATCTCGTATCAAGAAAATAAACATAAATATAAACATACATACATATGTATATACACGAGGTAACAATAGTCCCACAGGTTCGCGTAACCTGCGGAGCACTTTAGCAGATTGCGATTTTGACCTGACGTGAAACGGATATCGTTTTACTGAATGTGGCTTTTTTTCCATCCTCCATTTTAACTATATTTGACCCTGCGTCTTCAATTATTTTCAATTAGAATTTCATCTAAATCAGGTTTGTAGATTAACCGCAACAGCGTAAAACATAGACAGACAGGCAGACAGACGTACAGCCGTACTCAGACAAATTATTAAAATCAGTCAAGCGGTTTAGATGTTTATACAAATTTTCCTCTATTTTTGAAAAAATGTCTATGTTTGAAAATGTGTCTTCAACTATTTTCATCCATCGAAATCATTTCAGATTTCAGGTGTACATTTTAAACGAAATAACTTTTAAAAATGACATCATCATCATTCCCACCTTTATCTCTCGTATTAAAATTTTACCATATTGAACGGTAAAACAAACTTATTTCACCATACTTAACCTAAGCAAAAAACAACATAACTCGAAACTACACAAACCCCCTCATAAATAGCAATCAAATGTTGAACACAGAACTGCGGCTTCTCCACTGAAACCCAAAATAGTCGCATCGACTATAAAACGTTATTTAATTCGCAAGTGTACCTATACATTACGCGACCGCACACCGTTTATAACAAGGCGGCATATGTTTGTAGCTCTCTCTGGCCATTGGTTTAAAATTGACCTGCTTTTATATAATTGGTAATTTTGTTTAAATATAACGAATCATTAAATTTTATATGAAATTCGTTTTAATATCAGGCCGTTGAGGCGTAATGCGGCGCAGTATGACTATAAACGCGATTGGTTGAGAATTTGATTCTTACTTACATAGTAAAATTATATATTACATAGTAAAATTATATATGCGAAAGAAAAACCGTTGAAGAATAGAATAGCAGAGTGAGACATGGACTACTTTTTTCAAAAGTCAACCCCTAAAGAATTGAAATAGGGGATCATAGTTTGAAAGAAAAAACTAAACTGATTAACCGGTTTTCTTAGAAAGATAGTTGACTATGTAGGGTCTAATATGAAAAAAATAGGCACTATTTTTTCGAAAAATTCTATTTAGGCATTAAAAAAAAGACAATTGTTAAAATGTGAAATCATTACTTAAGTTAAAAATACGAATCATCTACAGATATGTAATTCACTCAGGCGAAGCCGCGAGCGTGTTGCTAGTATTTTTTTATTTCATAACATAGGAATCGAAAACCTATTACGTCTGATCAATTATTAAACTTTCATATTCAGTTATTTCCAACTGAAAATTGTACTCTAACATTTTTTTAAATATTTTAAACAACACTCAGCATCCGGTATTTATTTAAAAATGAAATTGTCCGCTTTGTATCAGTCCGGTTTGGTTTTATTTAAAAACATACTGTATTGAAAATGTATTCTGAAATGTTTGCAAATACCTATGTGCTATTTTTGCTTTCAACCCGTTTTTAGTTATTTTCTTTTGATCAAAATGGAAATAAAATAACGATTTTTTTAATCTAAATAATTTTGTAATAGGGTATTTGATAGGGTTACAAGCACTTTTGAATCGGCAATTTATAGTGTTTTAGTTTCGTCGAAGTATTTTAGCCTATTTAAGAATTAGTTTCAACCACTCAAAACGGAGCGTTGATTGGTTGATAGAGTATAACCTAACTCCTATTACAATAAATATTACTGTTATTATTAAAAGATGTCCGCTGACTATGAATAAGCTTAATCATCATTTTATTAGCGTTAATTTTCCGCTAATCAATAGACAATATCCTAATTTCGGACGGAAAGTAGAGAACGGAGTGTCTTGACACTAGGTTTTCCGACTATTCTGCGATGCGGGTTGATCTCGGATTTTGATCTCCCGTCATAAGACTGTCATTATTGTGATTGATTTTTTTCAATTATAATTCTAATAAAATTTTACAGCAATGGTTATCGGTTTTATTATCTTAAAGCTTTTTCCTAGATAACAAGGTAGTCAGAGAGAATCTAGTGTTAAAACACTTAGTTCTTCACTTTCCGTCCGAGACACTTATACTTTACGAGACTTTATTATAATTTTTCCACAATATTGATTTACTCTGAAAGCCAGATTTATTCACAGATTCCACATTAAAATACCTTGGTTTAAGGCAATTAATCAATGAAGCTACAATTAACCGTATTGGCAAATGCATCACGTCTACTAATTAAATTACTTTGGTTTACTCTTTTAATGTCTGTCTATATTGACGTTTGTATCGGGTTCAAATTAAAGGTGTTTAAATATATTTTTTATCAGCTTCACGCTTTTCACTCGAGACACTTCGTACTCCGCTTTTCACGTGACATCGATACATTACTTGTTAAGTACCATTTCCTTTTGAGTTAGACGCTGTCTTACTGCGCCACGGTGGCCTCTAAATCTATATAAGATCAATTTCTCCGAGTTGCGGTAAAAATAGTAAAACAAAGCGCGGCGTTGCGTCCTCAATTAACACTTAAACAGGAACGTCTCCTAACTAGCAGAAAAAATGGAGAGAAGTATTACATATGACTCTGACTACTTGCTATGCGGAAAAAAGCTTGAAGCTACAAATTATATTAGCGTAGATAATTATTCCCAAAAGAAACATCAAATCGACTTCTTAATGGCGTCGTGACTGATATGAATGTATGTGAAATGAAAACAAATTTACGTTTCAGGTACTGACACCGTGCTGCGACACATTCATAATGTAAGGATTCTACTGTTCCAAAACATTTATATCGATTTTTTTCTGATAACCAAATACAGTTGCTTTGGGAGGAGGTGAAGACATCATTGTGATTATTGTTATAATTAAACATAAACTAGCGCGCCCGCTCGCGGTTCGCATCGCAAATTAACGCATTTCTTGCATATTATATAATAGGCAACCTCAGAGTTGTCATTGCGTAACTCAACGCAGTGCTTTGTTTACAGAGCATGAGCAAGAACAATAATGCTTTAAACACGCTCAAATATAAACTTGAATAAACGTCCTGTGTTACTCTTAATAGTACAACGTGCCGCTATAAGTTCCATCACAAATCATACAGATCTCGAATCCAATCGGAAAATGATAACAGAGTGTTTGGACCTAAGTTCCATCTTACCCTGTAAAAAGCGTAAGCGTTTTTTATACTTCTGTATGTATTTTGTTATAGTATTTTTAAAAACAAACAATTACTATGGATGTACATTCTACATAATATTTTTTTTCATATTTCAGGAGTTATTTATTAAATCTACGTACACCGCATCTATTTATAAGCACGTCAAAGAATTCCTTTGTAATTTGACATTGACCAAGGTATTTAAATTAAATTTCTTCATAAAGTAAAATATGTTATTAATTTTGTAGCACTTTCGTTAGAAATTTTATACTGTCGGTATTATACTGTATAATTAAAAAAATTGGTTAATATTGAATAGTGAATCCAATATGGCGGCGTCACATTTATATATTTTTTTTATTTTAGTCAGACAGATATGTGAGTGGATTTTAATATATTAGACGAATTGTACTAATAATATTTTTGTAGAAAGTAATATAGAAGAAATAGGCTCATAAACTACTATTTATTTTAATATATTTATATACTGTGTTATGGAATAAAATTTTATACAGAAAAAAAGATCATTGTGGCGCATTTCTACTCAGATCATAATTTAAAAATATTTAATTCCTTGCAATGGAAAACGGAGTGTCTTAACACTACGTTTTCTCTGACTACCCCCTGCTTTGCGTAAAAAGCGTAAAACTGTAGTAGAATTATAAAACATAATGACAATTTTGCACTTTTACTCCATATAAACTTTACGTATGCCAAGCTTCATACTTACTTAGAGGTATAGAAACGATTTTCACACATTTTTACATTTAATGATTATCTTGATATTTCGATCCTTTCTGCCTACCCTACTGTTACATATTTTTTATAAAAACAATAAGATTTTGGTCATCTGATGGTAGGTATTTTGCCCCATAACCCCATGTAACACCATAGGAGCTACCAACGCGTTTTTTGAAGGTCCCATTATAAATACATGAATCTACTACATTACCACAGAGGACATTTAATCACAATATATACCACTGAGACAATAACACTAAATACGAAAATAAAAAGAAAAAATAAATCGTAAACGATACAATAACTGAGTTAACCTGTCCACGTCTAACCTAAATGTCACTGCCAGGTGTCAAACAGTCGACATTGCTGAGTGGCCAAAGCTCTCGTATCAAATAATTTGGACTGTATATTGCTTTGAATTAACTTTATTGATTGATATTTCCTATATTGACTTGTTTATTTTTGGTTGTTTTAAAATTAATTGTAAACTACTTTGTTCTTAAATAACTAATGTTTATTTAAGAACAAAGTAGTTTACAGTTAAATTTAAATATAAGATTTTTTATCTTTTTATTATTAAGGCCATCGTGGTGCAGTGGGGCAGCGTCTGACAGTAAGCGCGACTGGTTGTAGGTTAATCGAATCCACCCACTCGGAGGATTGATTATATTTAAATTATTTTCGTTTGTCCGGTAAAGTACCTAAGACAAAGCGCGACATTGAGATCCCACACTTACTATGCAAAGTCTGAATTATGGGTGAAAGGGGGAAAACGGAGTGGTTTGACACAAGATTCAAGAAAAAGTAAAAAGTAACTATAAAAAGGCATAAAGCTCGTGAAATTTGTACTTGTAATCCTTCTTTATCGTTACAAGTACTTCGTTATAGGCCTTCTTGCGACTGAAAATGGTAGTCAAAAATTTGAATCTTATGAAGGATAAAATTTTATTAATAATATAAAAGCTCTTATCAACTAATTTGGAGTCCAATATGTAATAATCGGAGTTGAATTCTGCCGACCATTTAAGACACTGAAAAATAAATAACAAGGAAAGTGGTAAATTAAAAATGAATAATTTTGACCAGTACGGCGTATAAAGACAGTGTTTTGGGCATTATTTTACTGTTACTGAGTTTTAAACATTCTTATTGATGTTTTCAATGTAATTTAATATTTATTTAATTATTTAACTATCAAACAATATTCGAAACGATAATTTTCAACACCATAGCAAAAACAATTACATTTATACTAAGTAAAAATCACATCTCGTATCAAGAAAATAAACATAAATATAAACATACATACATATGTATATACACGAGGTAACAATAGTCCCACAGGTTCGCGTAACCTGCGGAGCACTTTAGCAGATTGCGATTTTGACCTGACGTGAAACGGATATCGTTTTACTGAATGTGGCTTTACATATAAGTTTCTTGTTAAATTAAGTGTATTTCTTTAGTATTTAATATTACTAGCTCTTTGCTCGCGGCTATGTCTGCCTAAACATAACGTAAGTTGTGTAAGTTGTAGCCATTTCGTGTTTTCGGCGGGACGTTTTCTCTTTTAAGCGGTTTATATTTTTATACAAACTTCCATCCTCCATTTTAACTATATTTGACCCTGCGTCTTCAATTATTTTCAATTAGATTTTCATCTAAATCAGGTTCGTAGATTAGCCGCAACAACGTATATAATAGACAGACAGGCAGACAGATGTACAGCCGTACTGAGACATATTATTAAAATCAGTCAAGCGGTTTAGATATTTATACACACTTTTCTCTATTTATAAAAAAAATGTCTATGTTTGAAAATGTGTCTTCAACTATTTTCATGCATCGAAATCATTTCAGATTTCAGGTGTACATTTTAAACGAAATAACTTTTAAAAATGACATCATCATCATTCCCACCCTTATCTCTCGTATTAACATTTTACCATATTGAACGGTAAAACAAACTTATTTCACCAGATTTACCAAATCCAATCACTTAACCTAAGCAAAAAACAACATAATTCGAAACTACACAAACCCCCTCATAAATAGCAATCAAATGTTGAACACAGAACTGCGGCTTCTCCACTGAAACCCAAAATAGTCGCATCGACTATAAAACGTTATTTAATTCGCAAGTGTATACATTACGCGACCGCACACCGTTTATAACAAGGCGGCATATGTTTGTAGCTCTCTCTGGCCGTTGGTTTAAAATTGACCTGCTTTTATATAATCAGCAATTTTGTTTTAATATAACGAATCATTAAATTTTATATGAAATTCGTTTTAATATGTGCATGCAAAAGGTTATCCTGGCAAAGCCTTATATAAACGCGACTGGTTCGATTCTTACTCGGGGTAATTATTATATTTCAATTGTTTTCATTTTTTTGGGTTTGGTAAAATAAAGCACAGCATTGATTACAACCTTTCTATATATAATATCTCGAGTTCAGTAGAAAGTGGAGAACGGAGTGTCTTAACAGTTAACACTACGTCTTCTGACTATTTTGCTATGCGGGAAAACATCTTGAAGCATATAAGTTTGATTCCCTCTTTATTTCTTACACTAACTCGTGTAATGATTTTCCCATACAATATATAAAAAAAAACTATTGGTCATTTATTATGAGTTACATCATCATTTCATCAACATTGCTTTCAACAAACGTAAAACTTCCCTATCACATACAGAGCGGCTTATCACAAGATTTCCTCTATCTATAACTAAAATCGTAATATGTTTGAAACCAGAAGAATTATCCAGAGGACAATAGAATATGCAAATTTCTTATAGATGTTTCAAGACACATCCAGCATATAATTGTCTTGTAACACCTCGTCTCGTATTTACGGTAGCTGTTCTCTAGACCTTAAGTAGGTCTTAAAAAATTCACAACTAGGAGTGCCGTTAAAGTTTCGAGCGCCCTTATAAAAGCACATGATAATTAATTCATTTGGCGCAGCGATAGCTTTTGATTGTAAACGCGCTTGGCTGTGGGTTCGATGAATCGCGTTTGCAATCAAACAATGTTCCAGTGCACTTTAATGACCTCTACTATTTTTTTACCTTCACGCTATATCACACAGCAGGGTTGGCAGAGGGAACCTAGTGTTAAAACACTCCGTTTGCCACTTTCCGCCGAAATCGGCGAAATTGCGTGTTATGTGCCGGAACTTAACGCCGCGCTTTGCCTCGACACTAGAGCGAAGAAAATGCAAATATTAAATATTTCCACTCCTCAAGTGGGAATCGAACCCACAACCAGTCGTCTACAGTCCCACGTTTGTGCCACTGCGCCACGACTTCCTCCAATAACGGTTTTAACAATTAGATCGAAATTATTATCATAACTCCGCAACAGGTAATCGACGGACGGTGTTGAGTTCCATCACTTAACATGTAATGTCTTGATTTCAGGCAAATGTCTTGACTCTAGGTTCTCGCTGACTACTACTATACAGGGAAAATTTGAAGCTGCTTACATATTATAAAAACTGTTAACCATATTTCCTAAACAAAAGACGATCTTTGGGCATCTCAGCCTAATACCTATTAGCTATGAGCTACCCTAATACTTCTAAATATTCCGTAAATGTCTAGACGTTTCAAAGGTAGTTCTGCAACTGCCTTGTAGTGCGACTAATGTAATATAGGCAAGATGTACCTACCTTTCGTTCCATGTTGATATACATGCGTATGGTTATAATTCATTATTCCTTGCGGGTAATATTATTTGTTGGAGAATAAACATTTGTATACATACATCTATACAACTTCCTATTATATTCTAATTTCATTTTCATTATTTAAAGTGGTATTCACACCTTAGAATCGAAAAAGACATTTTTAACCCTCGCCTCTGGTATATGTTGTATTTAACGCATGGCTTACCGATAAGAGCGTTTGGTGGTTCAAGATGTGCGGGTTCGAATACTGCTGCTTTATTTTTTCTAAAAATGTTTTTTTTATAAACAAACATGCTTTACTCGCATAACAGGGTAATTAAAATCATAGTGCATAGACGCTCGTGTCCATTTCCTACGCTATCTTAGATCCCTAGAGCAGAAAAATAATTATATATGCGAAAGAAAAAAACCGTCGAGGAGCAGCAATATCAGGGTGGATGAAAAACTGCTTTTTGTCAAAAGTCAACCCCTAATAAAGAATTGAAATAGGTGATTGACAATTTGGAAGAAAAAACGAACTGATTGACGATTTTTTAGGAAAGATAGTTGAGATGATGTAGGCTCAAAATGAAAGAAAATAGGCCAACATACCTTATTTTTTTTCAAAAAAAATTTCCTAAAAGTTTATACTAGGGATTATAAAGTCGCTAGTTAAAATTTTTTGTAATCATTACCCAAGGAGAAAAAGGAAAAAAATACGGAATCATCTATGCGTACGGAGTTCACGCAGGCCAAGCCGCGAGCTGTGGCTAGTATTTTTTATTTCATACCATAGAAATCGAAAAGACTAGTACATCTGATCAATTAATTAAACTTTCATATCCAGTATTGCAAACTGGAAAGTGTATTCTTAACATTGGTTTCAATATTTTAAACAAAACCGGCATTCATAGTATTTATTAAAAAATGTGAAATTCTGTCATAGATAACAGAG
>CM032436.1:9315525-9464285 GCA_019049465.1 Dryas iulia moderata | reverse complement strand
ACCCTAAAGAATACCCCGCAAACTAAAATATGATAACCAACCACCCCCCGCCCCTGATTATGGGTGGGACCGGCATTGGTATCTGCAGAGAATTAAATTCTCGGACTCTCACAATCGATGTAGCTCACCTTAATTCTCACTTGAAGTTTGTAAGTGGGTGTAAAGGTTAGCAAACATCTTTAAACAAATTTTCTAGAGTGGCGAGAACTAGCTGGGACTCACAGCCCGAGGTCAAAGCTTATATATACTGCGGTAATCGAGTCCGATGATATTGTACGCAACTCAAGCTGCATGGGGCATCGGCAGCAAACAAGCTAGGGTTTCGCAAGTGGCTGGCCACAATCCAGCGCGGTTTCGCACAGAAAATAGTTAGGGCCCATCGGACGGCTTCCCTGCACTCCGTCCTGATGTTGGCTGGATTACTACCGCTTGACCTCAGGTTACTTTTAGCCGCCCTTTACGAAGCCAAGAAAGGTATATCCAGGGCGGTCATAGGAGATAGACAAATAGAGCAAAGAGTTGGGCCCTACAGATTAAAGCATCCGGCGGAGCATTTGGCTCTAGAATACGCTTGCCTGGAAGAGCAAGAGCAGGTAGACGGAAACAACTGTCAAGCAGTGCGAATATTTACAGATGGGAGTAAGTATGAAAAAGGGGTAGGAGCAGCGATATCAATTTGGAATAACGCCGTGGAGACCGGAACCCTTAAGCTGAAACTAGCTTCGCACTGCTCAGTCTACCAGGCGGAGCTGCTGGCCCTGTGCAGGGCGACTGCTTGGATCATAGCAAGCCCGGCTAGCTCTTTTGGCATATACACCGACTCAAGGTCATCCCTAGAGTCGGTGATAGGCCAAAAATCCCTAAACCCAC
Source organism: Dryas iulia moderata (assembly GCA_019049465.1). NCBI lineage: Eukaryota > Metazoa > Arthropoda > Insecta > Lepidoptera > Nymphalidae > Dryas > Dryas iulia. The sequence continues at coordinate 9,463,415 of CM032436.1, read as the reverse complement.
TGGTGGTGCAGATAAGAGACAACCTACAGCGCTGTCACACCCAGAATAAAATAGTGTCTCTATTCTGGGTTAAAGCACATGCTGGGTTAGAGGGAAATGAGCGCGCGGACGAGCTGGCCAAGCAGGCCGCCTCGCTGAGGAAAAGACCGAATTACGATCGATGTCCGGTTTCATTCGTCAAACGACTGCTTCGCCAGGAGTCGATTGACGAGTGGAACCGCAGATACCAGGCTGGTACTACCGCGGCCGGGACGAAAATATTTTTCCCTGACGCGACTGCTGCTTACAGGACTATACGCAACATGAGACTAAATAGCACCCTCGCGCAGATACTGACCGGCCACGATGGGTCCTCCTTGCACTTGAAACGGCACAAGTACTCAGAGAACCCACCGTGTATCTGTGAGCCGGGCATGGGGGAGACGGTGGCCCACATACTGTGTGAGTGCCCCGTCCATGGTCACGAACGAGTCGAGGCTGAGCAGGAGTTGTCAATGAAAATAAAAGTGGAGAACTTAAGCACACTAATTAGAAACAAGGAAAGTAGAAAACTGTTTATAAAATTTTCCATTAGTGTGGCAGAAAAAGTAATTAAAAGAAACAAGTGAAGAGGATGCTATGTGAATAAAGAAATTTGCCATTTTACTTGCGACGTGACGAAACTGTTTAAAAATTAAATTAAAACTACTGACATTTACTTAAAACTTTTTTTTTGAAATCAAGCACTGATGAAAAAGTTCTCTGATTACGTCAGAGGAACATCGATAAAATAATAAAAAAAAAAAAAAAAAAAAAAAAAAAGTCAACCCCTAAAGAATTGAAATAGGGGATGATAGTTTGGAAGAAAGAACTAAACTGCTTGACCGATTTTTTTAGAAAGATAGCTGAGATGATGTAGGGTCAAATATGAAAGAAATAGGCAAACTCATTTTATTTTTTAAAAAAAATATTCCCTAAAGAGTTATACTAGGGTTATAAAAGTCGCTAGTTAAAATTTGTAATCATTACCCAAGCGGAAAATACGAATCATCTACAGATATGTAGTTCACGCAGGCGAAGCCGCGAGCGTGTTGCTAGTATTTTTTATTTCATAACATGGAAATGAAAAAACTAGTACATCTGATCAATTATTAAAGTTTCATATACAGTTATTTCCAACTGGAAATTGTGCTCTAACATTTTTTTAAATATTTAAAAAAAAACCCGGCATCATAGTATTTATTTAAAAATGAAATTCTGCCCGCTATGTATCAGCTCGGTTTAGTTTAATTTAAAAATATACTGTATTTTAGCTTTGAACCCCTTTTAATTATTTCTTTTTGTATCAAAATGGAAATAAAATAATGATTCTTTTTAATCAAAAAAAATTCTTTTTAAAAAAAAAATGTAATAGGGTATTTGTGATAGGTAAGTAACTTTGTAATAGGGTACAAGCACTTACGAATCGGCAATTAATATAAAACTGTCAGTATTGTCAGTCCTACAACAAGCTATAACCTGCGAGGGCAGTTAAGCTGAGAATAGCCGCAGAGAAATCAAAAATTGTTTTTTTTTTTTTTTAAATTATAATTATAATAAAATTTCACAGCAATGATTATCGGTTTTATTATCTTAACGCTTTTTCCTAGATAACATAGTAGTCAGAGAGGACCTAGTGTTAAAACACTTCGTTCTTTACTTTCCGTCCGAAATCGAGACATTACGTGTTAAGTGGTGGTTCTTTGTGGATATTTGTTTATTTTCTTTATTATATTTTTTTCACAATATTGATTTAATCTGAAAGCTAGACTTAATCACAGATTCCACATTAACATGACTTGGTTTAAGGAAATTAATCAATGAAGCTACAATTAACCGTATTGGCAAATGCATCACGTCTACTAATTAAATTATTTTGGTTTACTCTTTTAATGTCTATATTGACGTTTGTTTTTATTTTTTTTTTTTTTTTTTTTCGTCAGGAAATCCGTTACGGATACCAGCCCGAGTGGGGACCCGGGACGTGGTTATGTGGGACTCCGGTGAGGCAAGATGGTAACGCCGCCGTTACCCACTAAAACCTGACGGTGCTCCTTCTCGACCGCCATTAGCCGGGCCACGGGGACCGAAACAATCGTCCGAGGACACCGGCGGCGGGAGCCTGCAAGGCACGTCGCGGAGTCAAGGGTGGTGTAGGTCACCCTCGACGGCCTGCTCGGAGTAGCGCGCGGGAGCGACCGCGCGCGCCTACTCGGGCCAGGTGAGTAGGCGGTCAGCTAGCCCCACGCTGACCGCCCTCTGGCCGGTTAGGGCGGAAGGCGACGATCATGTGCCGCCCTCCGGCGACCCGGTCGTTTGCGGCGGACGGCAAGGTTGGAGAAGACCTCCCTCGCCCGTTCCGCCGCCTCCTTCTCGAGCACCACCGCCTCGCAGAAGGCTCCGACCGCATCCCACGACCTCTCGCTCTCCACCATGGCCTTCACCACGGCTGGAAGGGAGAGGTCGTCCCCAATGACGCCGGCGTTGAGACGCCCAAGCTGGGCACACCTCCAGCGTGTGCTGGGCCGTCTCCTCGAGACAGTCGTCACAGTGGTGGCAGCGAGCGTCGGGCTCCCTCCCAGCTATCCGACACAGGTACTTCCCGAAGCAACCATGCCCCGAGAGAACCTGCGTGGTGCGGAAGGTTAATTTCAATTGGCGTATGTTCTTAGATATGTCTTATTGCCTTAACTTACCAGGGGGCGCTGCAGTAAGCATTTAACGTGAAAACGAATGTTTTCAATTATCTCAAAAAATAGTAGTCTGATTTCGATAGATTTTCAGTGATAGATTCAGATTTAATTGGTGGATGTTCTTAGATATGTTTAATCGTGTCAAACCACCAGGGGGCGCTGCAGTAAGCATTTGTTTGTACTTTTTTTGTATTTATTTATCTAAAACTGAAACTACTGATCCGATTGAAAAGAGTTTTCGGAAAAAGATTCAGCTTTGCTTGATGCATATTTTAAGATTTTTCTTTTTTTGTTACGGGGAAAACTCACTAGGGGGCGCTGCAGAAAACATTTGTTTATGCAAATCAAAAACTATTAGTCCAATTTAGATGTGACCTTCAAGGGTAGGTTCAAGCTTAATTGGTGCGTCTTTTCATATATATGTTATGGTGACCACTCATCAGGGGGCGTTGTGGTAAGCATTTGCTTGTATTTTTTTGTGTAAAACCAAAATTTTTCTTGTATTTATTTGTCTAAAACCGAAATTACTTATCCGATTGGCTAGAGTTTTCAGAAATAGATTCAGCTTTGCTAGCTGCATATTTTAAGATTTTCGTTTTTTTGTTACGATGAAAATTCACCAGGGGGCGCTGCAGTAAACATTTGTTTATGCAGAGCAAAAAGTACTAGTCCGATTTAGATGAAACTTTCAACGATAGATTCAGGATTGATTGGTGCTTCTTTTCATATATACGTTACGGTGACCACTTACCAGGGGGCGCTGCAGTAAGTGCATTTGTTTGTGTAAAACTAAAACTACGAGTCCGATTTGTATTCAGTTTTCAATGATAGATTCAAGTTTACTTAGTACATATTTTCATATATGTGTCATGTATGTTTACTTAGTGCATATTTTCATGTATGTTTCAACTCTCTAGGGGGCGCTGCAGTAAGTAGCTGCTTCTATTTTTTTGCGTAAAACCAAAACGACTAGTACGATTGTCAAGAGTTTTCAGTATTAGATTCCGCTTTACTTAGAGCATATTTTTAAATTTATATTACGGTGACAAGTCACCAGGGGGCGCTGCAGCAAAATATTGTTTGTGCAAAGATAAAATGACGAATTTGATTTGATGCAATTTTAATGACAAGCTCAAGTTTAATTAGTGCATGTTCTTGGATATGTTTTATCGTGCTAACTCACCAGAGGGCGCTGCAGTAAACATTTGTTTGTAATATTTAATGCAAAACCACAACTACTAGTCCGATTGGGCAGAGTTTTTAGTATTAGAGTTACCTTTACTTGGTGTAAGTTTTTAGGTTTTTTTTACGTCAAGAACTCACCAGGGGGCGCTGCATTAAACTTTTAATTATGCAAAGCTAAAACTACAAGTCCGATTTGGATGCAGTTATCAAAGATAGGTTTAGGCTTAATTAGCGCGTGTTCTCGTATATGTGTCATGGTGACACCTCACCAGGGGGCGCTGCAGTAAGCATTTGCTTGTATTTTTTGTGTGAAACCTATTTAGATGCGGTTTTCTGTAATAGGTTCTGGTTTAATTGCTGCGTGTTTTTATATGCCATATCACGAACTACAACGGGGCGCTCCAGTATATATTAGTTTGTTCAAAATCAAAACTACTAGTGGGTTTTGTGATTTTCACTGATTTGGTTAGACTTAAGTTTCGTGAAAATGTTACGGTGACAATCTCCCAGGCGCTGCAATAAGCATTTGATAACCAGAAAGCATTGGGTTTATAATTTCTTTTGGGTTTGCATGAACATTAATATAAAGTATTTCGATATTATGTAGTAATATATAATATGTAATAATATATAATTCACTTAAAAAGTTTAAAATAAAAAGCAAAATTAAAAATTTTGAAAAAAAACCCACGACGGTTTAATTGTAATTGAAAAAGGATAAAATAACTAGAAATCCCCCGCCTAAAAGAATATATGTAACGAGATGATAGGGACGACTTCGTCGGGGGCTGCCAGTTGCAACCTCTATTTTAAATATAGTAGCTAACAGTATAGATTTCGTTTTAAAGTCTTTAAAATACCAGTTATCAAAACTGTAAATTCATATTAATATTTAATTTTTTTGCCAAACCTGTTTTAACAGCAAGAAAACCTATGAGAAGGTTTGTGCAAACTTAAAGTAATGGCAGCCCCCGACGAAGCGGTCCCCATCATCTCGTTACATATATTCTTTTAGGCGGGGGATTTCTACTTATTTTATCCTTTTACAATTACAATTAAACCGTCGTGGGTTTTTTTCAAAATTTTTAATTTTTAGGTGTTTGATTTTGGTTAAGCTTAAATACGGAATATTCACAAAAGTATAACGTGTTACTTTATGTGTGAGATAAAAAAATATGAATTCTACAATCATTTCTTAATATGAAATGTGATATTGAATTCTGCGTTAAATAAAATTCATTCGCACCGCCCTTGTCACGCAATACTGTCGTTATTGCTTTTACATCTAGTTAGTGGATACTGCACTTTTATTAAAATTGTTTTTTTAAATATGTTATGTACAATAATAAAATTATTTATTAAGTGACCAGTCTTGGCACAGGCATACAAAATGTGACTGTAAAGCGACTGGTTGTGGGTTCGATTCCCATTCGAGGAGTGGAAATATATATTATTTCCATTCTCTTCGCTCTGGTGTCGAGCCTCCGAATTCGGCGGAAAGTGGGGAATGGAGTGTCTTAATACTAGGTTCCCTCTTTCCTCCCTACCCTGCTGTGTGCGAGATACAGCGTGAACCTGTGTTAAATTTCTCGGTCATATGTTATACGTAGATATTACAATTTACAATTTTTATACATCTTTTAAAAATTGCAATGTAACATACATATGCCATTTTCCCTCATTTTGTAGGTATTATTTACTGTGTTGAGGTGTTTACGCCGCACTTCACTTTATCAGACGGTTACAGCCTAAAAGCAATTTAAAGATTCAATTTCAAGTTTCAATAAGAATTGAATCCATAACTACAACTCACGCGGTCCCACTGCGCCACAGTGGTGTCACATTATGTAGATCGTATTTGTTGCTCATCGTTTTTCGTTTCTTCAAAATACCTGCTGTTACTGTAACAACATTCCCTTAGCTATTACATTATATCAGTCAGATTTATTATCACGCGATTCTATATTTTCAGTTTATGAGTAAATCATATGTATGCTTTTTCGTTATTTAATCTATTATTAATATAAGGCTGAGTAGATTCATATTAGCGATGGTTGTGAGTTAGATTACCACTCGGAGCTATTGCTCTGAAATAGTTTTAGAGTTCCGATCTTACAACAGGGGTTATGTTACGCAGGTCAATAAACAATGTCGTTATAGTTAACGGAAAGTGGAGAACGGAGTGTCTTAACATAAGGTTCTCTCTGCCTATCCTGCAAACATAAAATACGTAAAAGAAAATAAAGATATAGTTATATGTTAATGGAAAAGCTTGGACTAGGGAAAATTCTAAAACTTTACAAATAAAATTTAAGATTTACCAAGTTTATTGTGAAAAGTCCGAACTGTTCCTAAGCCATCTAAACCAAATCAACATTTATCATATCTCTAAGTTTTACCATGTAATATGTGTTCAAATAGAAAAACTCCACAAGAACCGGTCGAGCTTTGTTTTGTTAAAATTGAAAAAATAAAAAATACAGGAAAATCTTAATGTTCGGGATTTAACGGTAACATTTATATAAATACTTATATTAATGAGGCCTGTATAGCGCAGTGGGACGGCGTCTAACTATAAACGCGCTGGTTCTGGGTATGATTACCACTCATAGGATTTTTTAAATATTCTACAATTAATTTTATTTCTAGGTTTCTTAACACATTTGTACGAACCATACATCCCATACATTTTTATGAGCAATCATTAGATCCACACAACCAGACGACAACGAATACGAGGGGTGTTGGTGTGGGGTGGTTTCAGTCTCTTTCGGGGGGAATGTATCTCTTGTAAAAGATTGAAGATGGGTAAATCGGTGCTTGGTGGTTGCTCGAGAAGAGATTTAAAAGACGCGATTTCTCTTTTTTTCTCTGCATTCCGTACGCTATAAACATAGCAAGAAAAAACACCGAATTCTTAACACCCTACCAGATGCTCTATTTCCCTCGTAAAAAATATATAATACAAGAAAAAAATATCCTCAATCTAATAAAACGATATCACAATTTAAAAATGTCATATCCGGTTTTAATTAAATATACAATTAAAGATACTCGATGAGTCAAACCTTAAAGTCACTGAAGCGTCCCCGCCATCCGATTAGACTTTGAAATTTACATTACGCTTGTAATAACTCTTATTAATGGTTGGCATACGCCGCTGTGCTTAATGAAGTTGTTACTTGTAGGTCAATTCTGCTAAGTAAATGCGAAATTATTTCTGTTTTGCATTCTGTTGAAGAGACCCACTAACTTTAAGTAATATAGTGAGGTGAAACCCGAATTCCCTTCGTATAAATGAACATATTTTACATTATTTCATTTCCCTGCCTGAAAGTTAAGTGTGTCGTTACGTTACGCCACTCAACACCTTAAAATCATTGTTTTGTATCTACGCGGATATTCGAAATAAGTAGGGAAAGAAGAATAGAAAATTTTCTCTTTAGTTATTCAATTGAGTACGAAATACTAACTTAACCAGATACATACATAATATAAAAAAAACAAAAGGGATAAAAATTCTCTTCTCGTCGGAATTTGAATCCTTTGTTCTTACAAATCGCAACGTTGACGTCATTCAACGAGACAGAAAGCACATGGGAAAAATGTGAAACTATCATCATTTCAATATCGATTTTTCATTTAGACGTAAAAATATGGAACATATTTAAAAAACAACAATATTTGAAATCTTTTAATAAGATTGGCTTATATATGATGTATATTTTGATAATACTTGAAAGAGGGATCTAAAGAAATGCAGGTTTTTAAAGTTAGTACAACTTCTCGTAGTTTCAAATATGAACAACAGAACGTTAGAACGATTATAATGGAAATAACATTTTTCGAACCCGTTTTTAATGTTATATGTAAATATATGTTTTACCAATATGTAATATAATTGAGTCATCATGGCGCAGTTGGACAGCTTAGTCAATCATGTTTACATGATTAGTTGAGGGCTCGATTTACATTCGAGAATAGTTATATTTAAGTCATTTTCATTTCTGTCATTTGCTTTAGAAAATAGTGGCGTTGAGTTTCGCTTCTCAACTCTCGAATTCGGATGGAAAGAGGAGAACGGAGAATTTGGATATTATTTTTTTCTGATTACTCTGCTATTTGAAAGCAGTGTGAAGCTATAAACAAATATATGCAGGCGTAAATTTAAAAAAACCAGCAGGAAATTAATAAGGAAATAAGTTACTATATAAATCTAGATATATAATTCATCGTTATCTGTACATGGAAGACATATCATTGCATAAATGAATTAGAACCCAAAACAATTATTTTCAATTTTCATTTCTGTTTAGCTGTTTATATATTTGCCTCTTTATTTGCGCGATTTCGAGCGCTTATCTTAGCAAAAGCTACACGTATTAAAATGCAGTTTGGGCTATTGTATTCCTATATTTATAGCCCTTAACATTTAGTCATCATTTTAAACAAAATCGGATTATATATTAAAAGTTACGACAACTTAAATTATAACGCGGGTGGACAAAAAAATACATATTAATAGTCCTGTATTTTACGCAGGCGAAGCCGCGAGCGGGGCGCTAGTGAAAATACAATACTTTGTTCGGTTCGTAAACAGGTGTATGCACGCAGGTCTATGCACACATGTGGAGTGCTTTATAATAGATATACATAGGTTCTGTTACTTTATGTCCCTTACATACAGTAACCAACCAAGTAAACCAGTGGTGTGACAATGTTGACTAGCGGGATAAATTTTTGAGCGATATTTTGTTTGCTATTGATGATTTGCTAAAAAATAGGTAACCTTTGTCACCTTGTGTCATCAATTATTTTATAGAGAAAGTTTATCAAAATCAGTCAAACGGTTTAGATTGTTCGTACGAGTATAATCTTTCATTTCCTATTCCTGCTCTTTAGGGATTATTTTTTGGAAAAAGTAGCCTTTGTAAGAACAACAGCTTATGTCACCTATTTTTTTTTATTTCGAATTACATCCAAATTGGGTCGGTGGTTGGGCCGTGAAAACGTAACATACAGACAGAAAGGCTTTCGATCTTTTAATATTAGTATGGATTTTAAAAGTGTTCTTTAAAATGTTAAAATATTTTATACCTTAAACCGCTATTTGTGAATAACTATTCACTCGTTTTGGATTTGACAAACATATTTAAAAAACATTTTTTTTTATTTTAGTTTACCGTCCAAGCGCTCTGATTGCTAAGTTGTTAGACTTATTTTAGTTTCTATTTCTTGTGTGTTAATAACACTTGAAAACGAAAAAAATATTTAGTTAAGTCTGAGTATTATGGTCAGACTGTGTGTTAACCCTACATACCATATGCGCGGGTCGCCGGCGTGGAAAACTATACGAGAGATACGCTACCTTGTCGTTTTACGATTTAGATCCCATTTAATATGATCTCTTTTTTTTCATATGTTCTTTATTATACGTTTTCCGACGTTCTTACGTTATACGTAGATGAGAAAATCTATTGACTGTTATTTAAACAGTTTACTGTTTTTTCTCGTATAGCAGGGGAATCTCTCCTCCTGAACATAGGGCTACGTAATGAGTGGCGTATCTCAACGCCGCGCATCTCTTTTTCAGGAAAGTGGAGAAAGGAAAATAATTATATTATGATCATTTTTAACATTTCAAAATGCTATTCATAAATTTTGGAAAATGTTAAAATAATGTAATAAATAGCATTTTTACTTGTCAAACGATTGTTCATAGAAAGATCTTTAATAGTAGAAAATTGTAAAAATCTCTCTATAGAGATGCTAACAACGAAAATAACGTTGTAATGAAAAGGAAATTCGACGCTTCCAGAATTCGAGGCTTCCAGAATCTGAGGTATCCCTCAGATTCTGGAAGCTAAGTAAAGGAAATAGTAGTAACTCAGTAATCCGTGAGTTATTTCATTATTTTGCACTAATACTAAAATAGAATACATTCTATTTGTGATAAGATTAAATTTCATATAATCACTAAAATTGTTTCTCATGTTAAAATAATAGTTTTTTTTGTCAAACGATCGTTCGTAGAGATATTTTTTGGGTTACAGAATTTATTTGTAATAAGCGTACAAAGCATATAAAAAATTCGACGTAGCCGGGTGTAAAATGCATGACTTAGCGATTTTCAAAAAGCGCAGGTTCGTATCCCGCTGCGTTCAAAGATTTGCGCATTTCCTAAAATATTTTTCGTATTGTAGGTAAGTATTATACCTCTACTAAGTTGATGTAACACTATTACTTCATAAATAAAACAAAATAAATAAACATAAATTCCTATAAATTTTACCCCCTTTAAAAGACCGCTCATATCTCTTTATCACGTACGTGTGAATACAATTCGATAAAACTTTGTCTACTTTGTTCTTGAATGTTCGTAGCATTATTTTGTGCAGTGTTATATGTTTTCAATTTTAGTTTTGTTTGTATATACATATATGCATGCAGGCTATCTGGCCCAGTGGAACGGCATTTGACTGTAAACGTGATGGAAATGCTTATATTAAAACTATTTTAATGTTTTTTTAATTTTTTTTAAAGTGTAAAGACATGCTGTGTAACCAACGCTTAACGCCGTATATTATATATACCTTCATAACAAATAATGAAATAAAAACATATTTTAGTCAATTTGAATCGTCTTTCAGATTAACTTAGGATCATATAGACATGTAAGAATGTACAAGAACATATACCTAAAGTAACGTTAAACATATAATCAACAAAGAAAACATAAGGTATTCTATGTTCGTTTATTTAAATTTCACGTCTGCTAGAGACACTGAAATATTAAAGCGGAGTTGAAAATTACCTTGTTTTATAAAATACTGGTTGATAATGGGGTAGTATGCTGAATTTTATTAATATCAATATATTTTTAATTGAAATATGGCTTGATTAGAACTGACTGACTGGCTAAGCACGGCTTTGAATTTTGCCAATCAATAATTAAGGTTTTGGATTTGAGACTAGATTTTCTTTACCTATCTTCTTGTGATGAATAAAGCGTAAAGCGGCGTTAAGTTCCACCACTTAACACGCAATGCCTACGAATTGTGCGAAAAGTGGGGAACGGAATGTCTTAACAACAGGCTTCCTCTGCCTACCCTGCTGTTTGCGTGATACAGCGTGAAGCTAAAAAAAAACAACACAAAACACATTCGTGCCACTGCACCACGACTGGCCCCCATTTAACTCAATATATTTTTTGGTATTAATTTATAAGATTTTTTATTGTAATTATTTCAAAATAACGATATCTCGAAAAAGTTACCGAGCGGAGCTCGGTCACTAGATGTTAACAAATAATATCCCGTGAAGTGAAATAACAAATGCCAGTTAACAAAAAACATTGTATACATTCACTAAAGCTCTCGAGCATTATCTCTCGTTATCCAGTTTCAGTACTTCGTTTTTTTTTTCAATATAAAATATGATAGTTCCGTTTCAAAGTTCAAGCTGTAATGGATGTAATAAGTACATTTCAAATATTTTAGTGAAACACATTGACAGTAAAGTCTCCTTCAAAAATTTGGGTTTATCACAATATCGAATTATTTATCCCAATATGTTTTTAAACGGAAATATCTCAGTAAAAAAATTTATTTTATTCATGTGCAGATGTTCAGCCAATCTTCAGTATTTGTATTCAGTGTATGACTGTAAGCATGATGGTTGTGTGTTCGATTTCCTCTTGGGGGAAATATTAAAATTTTGTTTATTTCTCTGGCACCTAAAGCATAAGTGGCATAGAGGCCCATCACTCAACACGCTACTAGTTTCTTACCTACACGTGACACTAGTTTCTTTTTAACTATCTTGCTAAAAGAGCGAATATCAAATATTTCTATTACTCCAGTGGGAATCGAACCCACAACAAATCACATTTATAGTCACACTTTGTGCCCCTGTGCCACGATTGGACTCATAATTTCAAATTCAACAATCAGCAAAAATAACAAATTAATGCAAATTCCACCTAAAAAACTAATGAGAAAATCGAGACTGTCCAAATTATAACTTCGCATTTGAATTCTGAAAGATCGCAAATCCCAAGTAATTTTCGTCTGCAGCGGTCTGCGTAATGTTTAAACGACAAATATATATTATATCTAAGTTGTACCGCAAAGGCTCGTTATATCGGATTTTACCAACCATTATTAGTTGATACATACAAATTCATACAAACTGTTAGTAGGTTGTTGGTAGTTGATGCTATACAGTTGACCATTTTAGAGTAATTTGTGGTTGGTCTTTCAAATTGTACGTAATTCATTGTGTTACACCCTAAAGTTTGTAAATATAGCGTTTGGTTACGTTTTAGGCTGTTTGTAGTAATATAATTCCTAGCTTCACGCTTTTTATTACGCATACTGGAGTTGTCAGTCAGAACCTATGTACAAGAGAGTTTTCTGAGTTGCACCTCCTGTGTTCCTTTGCATTTTGAGTTGCGGAAATCGACGTTGTCTTAGATACCAAAGCGAAGAAATTAATCGTTAAATATAAACATTCCCCCGACTAATAATCAAACAAGCGCCAAATAACTGATCATGTGTTCCGGTTCGATGGCATGTAAGCCAGCTCTCCCTATTTCCACCATTTCCATCCTTCCTCCTTCCATCTTTCCTTCAGTTCCAAGGCTGGCAAGACAACCCTAATGTTGTGGATATCCAAGGGCGAAGCTAACCACTTACCATCAGGTGGTCCTTCTGCACGCCTCCTTTATATAATAAAATAAATAAGCTGTCACACTGTGCCATCTATTCATTAAGAAGCCTTTATGTGATTTTAATCGAATTGAATTTTATCTAAATCGAGCCGATGATTAGGCGTAAGAGACAGACAGACTGACTTTTCGTATTTATAATAATAGAATGCACTGGTATACATAACGTACTATAAGCATACTATAAGCACCTAAAATGTCATGGTGATAGTTTAGGTGCATACGTAATATGTATGAAATCGTACAGTTTGACCGAGTCTAAAGGTATTTTAAACCAAAACCTAAATTACAAAAATCTATAAATAAAACTACCACAGTCCATGACCTGTAGTTTTAACATTTAAAATAAATAAACAAGAAACAAACAAATATTTATTGTGATATACGTGTTTTTAAAAACACTGCACCTTAAGTTCATGGATAATACTTTAAAAATCTTAAAAATATTCTTTAGTGAGTCAGTTTAGCTCTGCTGGTTGCGTATCACTTTTCTATCATGACAATAAGATTATTAAATAATTAAACTAAAAAATCACTATCTAGTCACTAAATAACTCACATACAAATTGCTATGACAATTTATACTTCACGCATCAACAGGACTTTTAAGAAATTAATTTTCACATATAACGCACAAATTTCCATAAAGCCTTAGAATCTACAAAAGTAAGTGAATATCCCATAGATAAATGTAGGTAGATAGGTGAGCGACATTCATCAGGACGGACCAAGTCGTCTGTCAACTGCGGGTTGGATGTCGTTCGTTTGGATGTCTTCGCCAAGTGATGGTTCACAATCCGATATATAAAATTGTTAATTATTGTAGTGTAAAAGAATTTTACAAGTTCATTTAATTGAATATAGTATATTTTCCTGCTTTGTTTTTTCACATGTAGTCACAAAAAATCAAGTGTCATGAAACTCCACTTTCCACCTGAAATCGAGTCATTGCGTGGTATAGAACCCACGAGATAAAGTGGAGTTTCATGACACTTGATTTTTTGTGAATACATGAGAAAACATAAAGCAGGAAAATATACTATATTCAATTAAATGAACTTTACACATATGTATGTACATACACAAACAGAATCTACAATAGAATGTTATAAAAAATGTTAAATCAATTTCCATCTTCGCCAATGTAGTGCAAAAAAATTCTATTCTATTTCAATATTTTTATACAATAAAATTTCAGGTCAACATGTGACCCATTTTTAAATTGACGCCTTACTCAAATAATATTGTATCGGAAACCAATTTGCGCCTTCTGTTACTTTTAATCTATTCTATACTGTACTATTATTTTTCAGTTTCACGCATTTTCCCGTATTGCAGATTAGTGGAAAGAATATAGTGTTAAGACACTCCGTTTTCTACTTTTCGCTAGAAATCGAGAGATTGCATGTTCAGCCAACTCAAATCGCTTTGGTTTTGTGAATTATACTTGTGAATATTTAAATTATTTTATTATAAAAATAAAGCGCGACGTTGAGTTTACCAACACGCAATCTTTTTAATTTAGTCAGAGAACATGTGATCCACGCTTCGATTAGCTTTACCTGTATCTTTCAAAGTAAGGAATGAAGCGGGTTGATACTGCAATAGTTTCATGGTTTTCTAACAAAGCAGGATCGTAAGTTCTCAACTCCTGTTCTAATTCGAGACATTGCATGATGAGTGGCTTGGTGAGTGGAACGCCGTGCTTTGTCTTTTGGTGGGGAAACAAGAATATTTAGTATATTAATTAAGCCTGCGCGGGAACTGATATCCCAAAATCATCGCTATCCCACTGCGCCACGATTGCCTTAATCACTCCACTATTATACTCTAATATAAATCAACACGCAATGTTTCGATTTCGTTGTGAAAGTGGAGAGCAGAGTGCTTCGAAACTAGGCTCTCTATCTAACTACCCTGCTATGCGGATAATAACGTGAAGCTGCAATTATTAATATAACAAGCATATCCATACAAAATCAACTATATTCGTAGTGTATTAATGAATTGTAATTTATTTATAGAAGCCCTCGTGGTATATAAATAACATTACACGGTTCGCTGAAGCTGAAAATTAAAATGTATTCGTTGTCGTCTGGATGTGTAGATCTAATGATTACTAATACAAATGTATGGGATGTATGGTTCATACAAATGTGTTAAGAACTCTAGAATTAATATTAATTGTAGTATAATATAACATTTAAAAATAATCTTTCCTATGAGTGGTAATCATACCCAGAACCAACTCGTTTATAGTTAGATGCTCTCCTACTGCGCCATACAGGCCTTATTAATGTAAATATTTATATAAATGTTATCGTTAAATCCCAAACTATAACAAACATTATAATTTCCTGTATTTTTGATTTTTCAAATTTTAACAAAACAAAGCTCGAACGGTTCTTTGATTATTTTTCTATTTGAACACATATTATGTAGTAAAACTTAAAGATATGGGAAATCTAGATTAGGTATAGATGGTTTAGGAACAGTTTGGACTTTTCACATTAAAGTTGGTACCTAAATCTTAAATTTTATTTGTAAAGTTTTAGAATTTTCCCTAGTCCAAGCTTTTTCAGTAACACTAGCGGCCCGCTCGCGGCTTCGCCGCGTGACGCTTAGGTGCGCATTTTTAAAAAAATAAAGTAGCCTATGTTTAAGCTTAGATTATCAACTATATTTATGCCAAAATTCATTACAATTGGTCAAGCGGTTTAGATTTTTCATATAAACTTTCATCCCCTATTCAACCCTTTAGAGGTTGATTTTTGAAAAAATAAGTAGCCTATGTTAGACCCAGTCACTTTTACTACTTTCATTCTAAATTTCATCCAAATCGGACTGGTAGATTAGCCGTGAAAGCGTGACAGACAAACACACAGACTTTCACATTTATAATATAAGTATGGATATAACTATATCTTTATTTTCTTTTACATATTTTATGTTTGCAGGATAGGCAGAGAGGACCTTATGTTACGACATTTCGTTCCGTTCTGTTCTCCAATTCCCGTTAATTATAACGACATTGTTTATTGACTCGCGTAACATAATCCCTGCGTAAGATTGCTATCATAACATTGGAACTCTGAAACTATTTCAGAGCAATAGCTCGCTAATATTAATCTACTCAGCCTTATATTAAATATTGCTTAAATAACGAAAAAGCATACAAATAAGCAAAATAAACGGAAAATATAGAATCGCGTGTTGTTACAGTAACAGCAGGTATTTTGAAGAAACGAGCAACGATGAGTATTAAATACGATCTACGTAACGTACGTTTACACCATTGTGGCGCAGTGGGACGGTGTAAATTGTTGTTATGGATTCTATTCTCATTTAGGAATCTTTAATTTGTTTTTTAGGCTGTATCTTCTGATGAAGTAAAGTGCGGCGTTAAACACCTCAACACAGTAAATAATACTTACAAAATGAGGGAAAATGGAATACGGATGTTACATTGTAACTTTTAGAAGATGTATAAAAATTATAGTAACTACGTATAACTTCGTTGCTCACTGTAGTGGGATAAAGCGCGGCATTAGGCTGTGCCATTCAATAAGCATTGTCTCAAAAATCGACCAGCAGGAGAACTAAGTGTTTCAAGAAGCATTAAGCTGTTTACAAAGTGAAAATATTATCTTTACACATGAATCGAATAAGCTACGAGTACCTTCATTTAAAATTCACTTACATTATTGGTTTTATTAATATAATCGATAAATGATGATTGTTATCTAATAATTAATAATTAAAAATTTACCTAATAATTAGTGGCCAGTCATGGCCCAGTGGCATAAGCGTGTGACTTTAAACGGCTGGTTGTGGGTTCGATTCCCACTCGAGGAGTGGAAATATTTAATACTAGCGACCCGCTCGCGGCTTCGCCACGTGAACTACCACTTTCATCCTCTATTGCCTCTTTGGGATTGCTTTTTTTTTTAAAAGGAGGGTATTCTTATATTTGACTTTCGTCACTAATTATGTTCATGAGAAAATCATCGATACATTTAGTGCAATGTCTATATTAATTGATAACATATAGTGATAACTGTTCTAGTAAGAAAACGTACGAAATCTGCTATCATATGATAGTAGATTTCGTACATATATACCATCTGGTATATAGTATTACCGGTCATAATATCTTAAATAAACTTTACGCTTTTTATTTTACAATTGTGTTACTTATTGATATTAAAAAATAGTTTTACTTGCAAATAATCAATGCAATTTGACTTTGCCAGTTTTTTACTTTTTATTCTCACTATACAACATACATAAGTTTCATCCACTGTTTCAACCTCCTAGGGTTTGATTTTTTATAAAGTAGCCTATATGACCCTGCATCTTCAACAATCTTCTTTACGAATTCCCGTCAAAACATAACAAATAGAAGAGATACAGATTTTTGCATTTTTATAATAATAATTTTAATGAGTGCGGATATGTCTAATACAATGTCAACTATATAATAACAAATGGCGCTACCCGTTGCAGAAAACGTAGTGACATCTGTTGTCATATAGATTATATAAATATATAGATTATATAAAGTTTTATAGACCGGTCAAATGTATATTTAATAAATGTTATGGTTATTTTATTTTATAATTATTTTAATTAGTGATATTGAAACAAATTTAGCTTCACTCGTGAACTATCGACATAATTTGAATGTTTTTTTTTAATTTTATTTTCTGCGGGAGTTATGTTGAATACCGGGATGAAAACTATCCCATATGTTGCTCTAACCTCTAAGCTAACTCCATACAAAAAATCATTAATTTCTACCCGGTAGATACCGATATACAAATGATTTACTTATATCAGTTTTTTATTTTTTCCAAAAAAACTACATGGAAAACCGGGATAAAAACTATCCTATATGTACCTTTGGACTATAAGCTATCACTATACCAAAATTCATTCATTTCTATCCAGTAGTTTTTGCGTGATTGACGAACAAATTAACAGACAGACAGACAGACAGACAGACAGACAGACAGACAGACAAAAATTCTACTAAGTGGATTTTTGGCCTCTGCTATCGATATATTAACGCACCCAATTAAAATTTTTCTGAAATTTTTCATGTACAGAATTGACTTTTCTACTCTTTTATTATATATAGAGATTTCCATTTTCTTCGCTCTGGTGTCGAGGTAAAGCGCGGCGTTAAGTTCCGCCACTTAACACGCAATGCCTCCGAATTCGGCGGAAAGTGGGGAACGGAGTGTCTTAACACTAGGTTCCCTCTGCTTACCCTGCTGTGTGCAGGATACAGCGCGAAGCTATAAAAAATATATATATTAGAAATTACCTTATAATTAATAACTAAAAATCTACAAGTAACCATAGTTAAATCTTTTAAAGCTTGAGATTTTTTTTACATATAAATATGAATTTAATATAAAAAAAAGTTTTAAATTAACTAAGATACTAGGATATTAAATTTTAATAATATAAGATTTACGGTTGTTGAGATTCAGAGTCTTTAAATATTCGTAGTTTTATCTCTGAGTATATAATATATAATCCTAACCCCTTTCCAGATTAATTAGGAAATATGAATATAGGCAGCTGGGTTTCGTGTATGTAAAATAGAAAATTAGCAATCATATTTTGTCACCTCAAAACAATATAGGAGTTATTTAAACTATCTCTTTCTTTTAGTTACATAAGCACTGTCTGGTAATAGAGACACTAACGATACAAAATTATGTCTCTTGTCTTACATACTTGAAATATAAATCTGATCCCAGCGGAAAAAAACGAGAAACTGTAGTTTTATATTTCTACAAATCTCAGCAAGAAGCTTGTTGTGTGAACCTATCACATATTTGATAACAATGTTGTTATCTTACATAACATATTTAAACATAACATATTAAAAAAGAAAAAATTAACAAGAGAGCAATATCTATAACTAGATGAAAAAAGCAATAACGACAGGATCGCGTGGACAAGGGCGGTGCGAATGAATTTCATTTACCGTAGAATTCAATATCACATTTCATGTTAAGAAATAATTATTGTTTCCATATTTTTTAATCTCCTTTTTTAAAATATTGTCGTTTTGCATTTATTCTTTATGTAAACGAAGTATAAAGGATGGCAAATTACATACTTCACTTCTTGCATAATTTTCTATAGATATAAATATATTAGAGGCCATTGTGGCGCAGCGGGAATGCGACTGACTGTAAACGAGAGGGTTATGGGTTCGATATATACCTGGAGTAATAATTATACTTGAATTCTAAATTATTTTCATTCTCCGCTCTGGTACTTAAGACAAAGAATGGCGTTGAGTTCCGCTAATCGATAATGTGTTTCGATGTCGGGTGGAAAGCGGAGAACAGAGTGTCTTTATTCTAGGTTCTCCTTGATTACCCTGCATTTTAATAAAAGCGTGAAGTTGAAAAAAATATAGATTTAATGAACCTGTTACTAATGTAAATTACCAAGTTAATGTAATTAGACGCGCTGCATTTGTCATAAGTTTAATTGTTGCTTCATTGATTAATTGCCTTAAACCAAGGTATTTTAATATGGGATCTGTAATTAAATCTGGCTTCCAGAGTAAATTTTAGCAATAACACTGTAAAAAAATGTTAATAAATAAAACGCCACTGAACAAAATGATTTCGGACTAAAAGTAAAGATCAGAGTGTTTTACACTAGATCGTCTTTTGACTACCCTGCTATAGAAAAAAAAGGATATACATAACGAAATCGATAATCGTTCAGGAAAACTGTTCTAGAGTGATGACCGCGCCGTGGCAAGCGTAGGAGGTTAATACCTAGGTGAAATAATGACATATGCAAAGCGGCTCGTAAGGGCTTGGAACTAAAAATCATAATTGAAAATGGCAACTGTTGTATTTCCGTTCGTGTGTGTCTATTTCATCAGATTATCTTCGGGGCCAGTAATACCTTCCGAATGGAGGCTGACAATAACAGGACTAATAATACTGACATTTTTATATTAATTGCCGATTCACATGTGCTATAGTATAATGCAATAAAATTATTTTGATTAAAAAAACATTATTTTACTTTCAATCATGATTTGGTTCAAAAGGAAATAATTCAAAAGGGGTTCAAAGATAAAATAACACATAGGTATTTGCAAACATTTCAGAACACATTTTCAATACTGTATTTTTAAAATAAAACCAAACCGGGCTGATACAAAGCGGACAGAATTTCAGTTTTAAATAAATACTATGATGCCGGGTTTTGTTTAAGATATTTTAAAAAATGTTAGAGTACAATGTCCAGTTGGAAATAACTGAATATGAAAGTTAAATAATTGATCAGATGTACTTGTTTTTAGATCCCAATGTTATGAAATAAAAAATACTAGCGACACACTCGCGGTTTTGCCCGAGTGAATTCCCCTGTTGGGTAATGATTTTACTTAAATTGTTTTTATTTCTCTTCTCTGGTACAAACAAAACGCGGCTTTAGCTTCCGCCATTTATCACGCAACGTCTTGATTTCGAACCGTTATTCGAAAAAGGAGCGTCTTGCCAGAATTTTCTCTTCGTCTTTTATGCCTTACTATGCGGAAAATAAGTCTTATTAGAATAGAACGTTTTATAGAAATATTTTTTTCTCCTTCACGCTGGATACCGCACACAGCAGGGTAGGCACAGGGAGCCTTATGTTAACACACTGCAGTCCCAACTTTCCACTCAATTCTAGCGTATTCTTAAGTAGCGCAAATCAAAGCCGCGCAATAACTAGACACCAGAGAGAAGAAAATGAAATATTAAAAATATGAAATGAAATATCATAATAATTTCATAATAATTTTCTCTCTGGGAAAATAGTGTCAAGATGCTTCATTTCTCACTAGGCATCTCGAAATCAATTGAAATATCAATTGCTCGCGTGGGAATCGATCCCACGACCGGTTGCATTTATATTTACAATATATACCTCTACGCCATGACTGTCCTCAAAATATTACCATGCCAACGCAATATAGGTCCATCGTACCTATATTACGTTACTCGTACTACAAAGGCAGTTGTAGAACTGCCTTAGAAACGTCTAGACGTATTTACGTGAATATTTTAGAAGCACTAGGCGTATCTCGCTTGTACCTATTAAGCTGACATGCTGAAAGATTGTCTTTTGTTAAGGAATTCTGGTTAACAGTTTTTCTAAGATATTTGCAGACTGGTGAGAGAACCCAGTGTCAAGTATTCCTTTCGCCTGAAATCAAGATATTATAAGTTAAGTGGTGGGACTCATCGCTGCGTATCGACTTTCTGTAGCGAAGTTATAATAATAATTTCAATATAATCATTACAGGCCCATGTGGCGCAGTGGTGTATTGACTGATGTTCCTGCGCGACACTGCTAAAATAAAATAAATATTTTTTTCAATTGAGAATCAAATCTACAAACAATAGCCTTTAAAATCAAACGCTATCACTGCGCAACAATAGCTTGACAAATCAATTAATTATCATTTGCTTTTAAGGGCGCTCGAAAATTAAAAGGCACTCCTAGTTGTGAATTTTTTAAGACCTACTTAAGGTCTAGAGAACACCTGCCGTAAATACGAAACGAGGCGTTACAATACAATTATGTGCTAAATGTGTCTTGAAATTTAATATATTTGCATATTTTAATGTATTTTTTGCTTCACTCAGTATCCCGCACGCAGCAGGGTAGGCATAGAGAATTTAATGTTATGACACTCCGTTTCCCATTTTCCGCCGAATTGGAGGCATTGCGTTTTGAGTGGCGGAACTTAACGCCGCACTTTACCTCGATATCAGAGCGAAGAATGGAAATATATGTCCACTCCTTGAATCGAAATCGAACTGACAACCAGTCGCTTACAGTCACACGTTTATGCCATTACTTCAGGAGTGACCCCATGGTATTTTTTGTATTTAAAAAAAACATTATTATTTAGTATTACACACACCAGTTAGGCAATAATTTATTGAACGTACTAATCGTGTCTCTGCTTTGAGTAGTAGAAGCCAAACATACGTTGAACCAGACCGATAAAAGCAAAATATTATAAATATGTTATAGTTGAACTTAAAGTTATAATAATAAATGCCACGTTCAAGATTATACACGCACAGCAGTTTATGAGAGTACCTAGTGTTAAGACCATTTGTTCTCCACTTTCCGCTTGAATACGAGACATGGAAGTTAAATGACGGTAGTCAACACCGCGCTTTGTTTTAACTAGTAACTCAAAAAAGATGAAATAAAAATAATTGTAACATTTGTATAAAAATTACCCCAAGTAAGAATCGAATCCGCAACCAATCACGTTTATAACCAGACTCTGCCGAGATATCTTTTTTTAATGCATATATTAAAATGACTTTCATATTAAATTTAATGATTCGTTATATTAAAACCAAATACCAAAATTACCAAAAGCAGGTCAATTTTAAAGCAACGGCCAGAGAGAGCTACAAATATATGCCGCCTTGTTATAAACGACGTGCGGTCGCGTAATGTATACACTTGCGAATTAAATAACGTTTTAAAGTCGATGTGACAATAATTGTGGGATTCAGTGGAGAAGCCGCAGTTCTGTCTTTAACATTTGATTGCTATTTATGAGGGTTCTGTGTATGTAATATTGTTTTTTGCTTAGATTAAGTTATTGGAGTCGGTAAATTTGGTAAAATAAGTGTGAAGTATTTTCAATCGTTTAATTTGTTAAGATTTAATAGGTCAAGGAGGAATATAAAACCTTAATAACTTATGCTGTACGCAGGCTGTCGAAAATACAAAACAGTTATATTTATTTAGCAATAGTAATAAAAAATACTAAAATATTACATTCACTTAAACAATATGTTTGTAAATGTAAAGCCACATTCAGTAAAACGATATCCGTTTCACGTCAGGTCACAGTCGCAATCTGCTAAAGTGCTCCGCAGGTTACGCGACCTTGTGGTACTATTGTTACCTCTGCGTGTGTGTCTGCTTGTATGTGAAAATTCTTGATACGAGATGTGCTTTTTGCTTAGTGTAAATGTAATTGTTTTTTAGTTGCTAGGGCGCTAAAGATTATCGTTCCGAATTTTGTTTGTTAGTTCAAGTGTGTTTAGCAAAACAATAGCTAACGCTTTTTCAGTTTGAGTGGCAGAATTTAATTTATTATTTAATAATGTCTTGTATATTCTTTGAAAGCGCCTTACTACTAAAGCAAGTGATTATGGGTTCGATTTCCGTTTGTAAAAATAATTATATTTGAATTGTTTTTATTTTTTTCGTTGGTAAGACAAAGTTCAGCGTTGAATTCCGCTTTTCTATATGCAATGTCTAATGTGTCAAAAGTGCAACGCAATGCGTATACTATTTCTTATACATAACAAATAATTTCAATAATCTAATAAACAAAGTCAAAAATCTTCAGTAAAACACAATAGAGCTTAATTTGATAGACACGAGAGCTCCATACACTCAGCTAAGCTCTAACCTCTTTGACACCTGTCAGTGACATGTAGGTAAGACGTGGCGAGCTTTCCATTTGGCGTTGTTTTAATTTGATTACTTCCCGCATATCAGGGTAGTCAGAGGATAGTGTTAAGACACTTCGTTCTGCACTTTCCACCGAATTCAATACGTTTAGCTGCGGAACTTAACTCCGCACTCTGTTAGTAAATTAAGTATATTTTTAGATAGTTCTTGTTGCATAAAAATGTGTACATAAAATAAATATTAAATTACATTGAAAACATCAATAACAATGTTTAAAACTCAGTAACAGTAAAATAACAAAAGAAAAATAAAGTCTCCGGTTGTGCCGGGTGAAGAAACGGATAATCTTTAATAATTGTTCCCCTGAACAGAAAACAAGCCCACATTACTGTCTTTATACGCCGTAATGGTCAACATTTTTCATTTTTAATTTACCAATGTCCTTGTTATTTATTTTTTTACTGTCTTAAATGGTCGGCAGAATTCAACTCCGATAATTAAATATTGGACTCCAGATTAGTTGATTAGAGCTTTTATATTAAAATTTTATCCTTCATAAAATTCAAATTTTTGACTACCATTTTCAGTCGCTAGAAGACCTCTAGGGAAGCACTAGTAAGGATAAAAAAGGATTACAAGTTCAAATATCATTTTCAATTTCACTAGCTCTATGCCTTTTTCGAGTTACTTTTTACTTTTTCTTGAACCTTGTGTCAAAAACACTTCGTTCTCCCCATTTCACCCGTAATAGAGCGTAGTATAGAGACATTGCGTAGTAAGTGTCGGATCACAATGCCGCGCTTTGTCTTAGATACTTTAGCGGACAAATGAAAATAATTTAAATATCAATCCTCCGAGTGGGAATCGAACCTAAAACCAGTACCTAAGACCACTGCGTCACGATGCCTTATTAATAAAAATATAAAAAATGTTATATTTAAATTCAACTGTAAACTACTTTGTTCTAAAAATAAACATTTTTTTAAAACAACCAAAAATAAACAAGTCAATATACGAAATATCAATCTATAATGTTAATTCAGAGCAATATACAGTCCAAATTATTTGATACGAGAGCTTTGGCCACTCAGCAATGTCGACTGTTTGACACCTGGCAGTGACATTTAGGTTAGACGTGGACAGGTTAACTCGGTTAGTGTATCGTTTACTATTTTCTTTTTCTTTTTATTTTGGTATTTAGTGTTATTGTCTCAATGGTATATGAGGTATAGTGGTATTGTGTTTTACTGATTAAATATCCTCTGTGGTAATGTAGTAGTTATCATAAAAAAATACGTATCAATAGGGAGGGTATGCAATTATGCAGAGAGGATCAAAATATCAAGATAATCATTATAATGTAAAAAATGTGTTAAAATCGTTTCTATACCTCTAATTATGAAATTTGGGGCAAAATTGTCATTAAGTTTTTTAATTCTACTACAGCTTTACGCTTTTTACGCATAGCAGGGGGTAGTCGGAAAAAACGTAGTGTTAAGATCGCGATTTTACGCCTAGATCGCCATAATGCGTGGCGAGTGGCAGAGTTCAGCGACGCGTGTTGTTTTGTACAAATAGTATATATAGTGTATAAATAGTAGTTTACGAGCCTATTTCTTCGAGTATACTTTCTACAAAAATATTATTAGTACAATTCGACTAACATATAAAAATCTGCCTAACTAACATTATAAAAGTATTTATAAATGTAAGGCCGCCATATTGTATTCACCCATTTTCAATATTTATCTATTTTTTAAATTACACAATATAATACTGACATTATTAAATTTCTAACGAAAGCGCTAGAAAATTAATAACATATTTTACTTTGTAAAGAAATTTAATTTAAATACCTTGGTCAATGTCGAATTACAAAGGAATTCTTTGACGTGCTTATAAAAGTAGATGAGGTACACATAAATTGTATAAATAATTCCTGAAATATGAAAAAAATAATATATGTACATCCATAATAATAGCTTTTATTTAAATAACTATAAGTAATATCTACAGAATATGTAAAAATAGCTGTACGCTTTTTAACAGGGTCGTCAGAGAGAACTTAGTGTCAAGACACTGTTGTCCATTTTCCGATTGGATTCGAGATATGGTATGTTGTGTGATAGAACTTAATGCCGCGCTTTGTCTTAAGTACCAAAGAGGGTAATTAAAAGTTAATAATTTGAGCGTGTTTAAAGCGTATTTAAATTATTTTCTTGTTCATTCTCTGGTAATCATACAAAGCACGGCGCTGAGTTACGCAACACAAATCTGAGCTCAATCTATTATATAATATGCGAGAGATGCGTTAATTTACGTATGCGAGGCCGCGAGCGGATCGCTGGTTATATTTTAATTATACACGATAATCACAATCATGTATATAACACCTCAAAGCAAATGGCAATTTGGTTTTGTTAGCATATAAAAAAGATATAAAGGTTTTTACAGTATAATACTTACAGGATAAGTGTGTCGCAGCACGGTGTAGTACCTGAAACATAATGTATTTTGAATATACAGTCATACTTTAAGAAGTCCGATTTGAGTTTTCTTTTGGAAATATTTATTTATGCTAATAATTTTTTTGCAGCTTTACGCTTTTTCCGCACAGCAGCGCAGTCAGAGAGAACCTAGTGTTATATCACTCCGCTCTCCATTTTGTGCCTGAAATTGAGACGTTGCGTGTCAAGTAGCGGAAAGCAATGCTGCGCTTTGTTTTAGATACAAGAGCGGAGACAACGAAAATAATTTAAATATCATTTTTTCCCTGAGTGGGAATCGAACCCACAATCGTGTTTACTGTTTGTTTACTAATCAGACGCTGTCCGACTGCGACGGCCACTCCTGAATAAATTCATATTTATACTTGTTTCTACATTTAAGAATCTTCTACGATTTGTCACTATACCATACAAGCTTAGAACCGACCGACCGAGAGCCCTATGATATATATATGTATATCGGTATATATTTACAAAATTTAAAAGATACCATTTGCATCAATTTTTAGGCTTTAAGCTTTATATTATTTCAACTGATATTTTAAAAGTTCTTTTTAAACACCAGTTAAAATTATTGTATGTAAATAGTCAGTATTTTTAATTTAATGTTAATTTTGACTGTTTATTTAAAGAAAACACACACACAGTACACTGTTTATTTAAACAAAACATACACATTACAAATGTCATCAAAAATATTTAATATTTATTCGCGGGATGAGTCTGTTTAAATAAACTTAAAAATTTAGCATTCGCAATTAAAAAAGTGGCGCAGGGACTTAAAATTTGACTGTAAACGCGACTGGTTGTGGGTTCGATTCCCAATCAGCAAGATTCAACAGCAAATGAAATATTTAATATTTCTTTTTTCTGGTATCGAGGCAAAGTAAGCAACGGAGATCTGCCACTCAACACGTAATGCCTCCAAAATTCGGTGGAAAGTGGAGAACGGGATGTCTTAACATTAGGTTCCCTTTGCCTAACCCGCTGTGTACGGGATACAACGTGAAGCTAAAAAAACAATTACAAAAGATTCGATTCTCTTTTAAAGGAACACCTAATGTTTTGGGACTTCGATCTCCATTTTCATTCGTAAAGCAGTGTGATAATGTCTCACTATATGAATAGGTGATGGTTGTGGGGTCGATTTCCTCCTAGAACAATACATTATATAGTATATTCAAATTGTTATCATTTGTCCGCTTTATTCACAAAACTAGGCGCGACGGTGAGTTTCAACTCTTTATACAAAATAATTGAGAGTGAGGCAGAAAGTGGAGAACGGAGTGTCTTGACACTATTTTTTCCCAAACCAAGAGCTCAAACGCTCACATACAAAGACACTATCTTTGTGTGACCTTTAACTTCAATACTTAACTCAACC
Source organism: Dryas iulia moderata (assembly GCA_019049465.1). Taxonomy (NCBI): domain Eukaryota; kingdom Metazoa; phylum Arthropoda; class Insecta; order Lepidoptera; family Nymphalidae; genus Dryas; species Dryas iulia. The sequence continues at coordinate 9,436,415 of CM032436.1, read as the reverse complement.
CCGGAGAACTCAAATGTTTATTAAAATTAGAATACAACATTAAGAAGCAATTGAAAAGTTGGTATTAAGTAAAGCAAATAGATCAGTAACTCTGGCCTATTGTATACAGCTTTGTGTATACTTACAAAGATTGTAGACGGTGATAGAACTTTGTTCTGTTACGTCAGTTGCCAACGGCAGTGTTGAAATCTTATGTTCTCGTTTGTTATGTAAATACAGACAAGTATATCCGTTCTTCCATTCTAATATTATAAATGTAAAAGTCTGTGTGTTTGTTAGGTTTTAAGGACTGTACTATCAGCCCAATTTGGATGGAATTCGAAATATAAATTTAACTAGGTGTTCGAGACTCATGGTGAAACATAGGCTACTGTTTTTTTAAAAAAGCAGCCCCTAGAGTGTTGAAATATTAGATGAAAGTTTTTATGAAAAAATCTAAACTGCTGAACTTAAAGCTCTACACGGGCCCTCTTAATAACGAAACAGCTATAGGTAATTGTATAGTTCTCGCTGGCGATACGCGTATTATATTAGTATATTAATAAGCTAACGCTGTCTTCCCCTGACATGTTATCCTTATATCTTCTGTTTCCTTGATTTTAGTACATTAAAATAAAACTATTTTAACTGGTGTAATCATATATATTTTTGGTATTCAAAAAATTCGTACCGTGCTAAAAATAACTCGAAATGTCCTCTTTACTAAAATGTATTTGCGAATACCAAAAATACACACAAATGATCTATTTTACTTTGTTTTTCACAAAGGGCTATCATTTATTTATACAACAAACAGAATGTGGAGTGGTACCGAGCAAAATAAAAAAAATAACATAAATTAAGCAAGCAGAGTTTTAACTCTAAGTTCACGTTGTCTATTCCGATAAATGACGATTAATAATTTCGTTGATGTTGGTATCGTGCAGTCTTTCTACACATTTTAAAATGAAGTTATTTTAGCCGGATTAATATTTTACGTTTCTGGTATTTAAAGAAATCCGACAGGTAGTCTACATAGAATCTAAAATTAATGTAAAGTGTTCAAAACGTCGGGTCTTCTAAGACATACTGTCGCATGCCAATAATACACACAATTAATCCGATTAAACATAATGACATTCCCCTTACTTACTTGTTGATTGCAATATGCATTTCACCACACTTTTATAGTACAAATACACAATTTAATAACTACAAACAAAATTTAATAAAATTATTGTACAACACTAAAGCGAAGGAACTTCTACTTAGAATAAATAATTAGTGGAATACGCCGGGGAAAGTATGTGTAACTACCTCGGCTTTTTCCGAATCTTACTTTATCCGCTAATGCTAAACGTATTAATGCTTAATACTGAATATGAAAATATTCTATTTCTGTAAAGTAGTTGATATACATATATAAGAAAATCTACCAAAACGATACATACATAGCACATGTGATATATGGTGTAATAAATGCACCGTACAACATTAGCTATACTCACATAGCACAATAATCATAAATAATAGTTCTTCCTCTAACATATCACTTAATTTCACCAGCAATCGTCTGTCCCCCCACAGCTTTCTTAAGGTGTTAATAACATCTGCTTACTTCCACTCACTTAGATTTTTTATCACAATCTGAGTGACGACGATAAGACAAAAATTTCGACCCTAATTTACCTTGTTTTTTGTCACAAATGGCAACTATCATTTAGGGGCCCAAACTGGAAAAACAAAGAACAATATGATCTAATGGCGAAAGAAAAACGGCTCCCTCTATTTTGTAGAACCCTTGTGTTAACGATCTACACCTCCACCGGTCCGGTTCCCCTGGTTTGGTTTTTCCCCATTTTTTTTTTTATTGTTCTTCCTTTTCTATTTTTTTTAAATTAAAGATTTCTTTTTTCTTGGACTTAAAAATTATTTTTTTGACTTTCAAAATCCATTCCAACCCACGCCTTTTTCACAAAAAACAAAGTAGACCATTGTCTGTTTAGTGCGAGCTCGCGTCCATGCTGCCACGCAAAAATTAGGAATTACATAGACTCAGTGGAATGATAATTAAATTATTCAATTCTCTGTTAGTGCTACAAGACAACGCGCGTCGCTGAGTTCTGCCACTCGCCCCACAATGTGCCGATTTAGGAGTAAAATCGCGGTCTGGTCTTAAACACTACGTTTTTTCTGATCTACCCTGCTATGCCATAAAAAGCGTTAAAGCTTAAGTAGAATTATTTAAAACATTAATGACAATTTTGCACTTAACTTCCCAATAAACTTTACGTGTTGCAAAAATTTCATAATTAGAGGTAAGTGTAGAAATGGTTTTCACACATATTTTACATTTAATGATTATCTTGATATTTTGGTCCTCTCTGCATACCCTATGATAGTATTTTGTATGAAGAAACTACTACATACCACAGAGAGAGGGACATTAGTCAGTAAAACACCAATACCGGTATGTGGATTGTACATATAAAAAATAAATCGTAAACGATACACTAACCGAGTTAACCTGTCCACGTCTAACCTAAATGTCGCTGCCAGATGTCAAACAGTCGACATTGCTGATTGGCCAAAGCTCTCGTATCAAATAATTTGGACTGTATATTGCTTTGAATTAACTTAATATATTGATTTGTTTATTTTTGGTTATTTTAAAATAATGTTTATTTTAGAACAAAGTAGTTTATAGCTGAATTTAAATATAGCATTTTCCCATAAAAATCATTTATACCTTTACAAATACTTTTCTGTAGAGTCTTAAGTCTGAATGACAATAAAATTTAATTATGATTTAATAATATAAAAGCTTCTGATAAACTAATCTGGTAGCATTTAATATTGGAGTTAAATTCAGTCCAACGCACAATGTTTTTGAAAGATTGAAAAATAAAAGAGTCTTTATGGCGCGTTGTGACAATGTTTTCTATTTGTTTTTCATTCGTAAAAACAATCTCATGTTAATAAAGTGCAGATCGTCGAGTTCCACAAATCAATATTCAATATTTTAAATTTAGGTAAAAATGGAGAACGGTGACGGTAGCAGTGTCTTGACCCTATTCTCTGACTATCCCGCTATAAAGAAAGTAAGCAAGTTAAAACAACAATACACCGCTAAATGGAATGTCCACGTCTAATCTACATGTCACTGCCCGGCGTCATCAGGTCACATAGCTGAGTGGATGTCGCTCTCGTACCTAATAAATTAAACGCTATTGTGTTTTACTAAAGATTTTTGGGTGATTTTGTTTATTTGATTATTAAAATTATTGATTACTAGCGGCCCGCTCGCGGCTTCGCCGCGTGCACTACATAACTGCTTCGTTATATTGCAACACTCGGGGGTCGGTTTTTGAAAAATAAAGTAGCCTATGTTTAAGCTTAGATTATCAACTACATTTATGCCAAAACTCATTATAATTGGTCAAGCGGTTTAGATTTTTCATATAAACTTTCATCCCCTATTTCAACCCTTTAGCGGTTGATTTTTGAAAAAATAAGTAGCCTATGTTAGACCCAGTAACTTTTACTACTTTCATTCTAAATTTCATCCAAATCGGACCGGTAGATTAACCGTGAAAGCATGACAGACAAACACACAGACTTTCGCATTTATAATATAAGTATGGACTAGCGGCCCGCTCGCGGCTTCGCCGCGTGAACTATATAGTTATATTGCAACCGTCGGGGGCGCATTTTTAAAAAATAAAGTACCCTATGTTTATGCTTAGATTATCAACTATATTTATGCCAAAAAATATTACAATTGGTCAAGCGGTTTAGATTTTTCATATAAACTTTCATCCCCTATTTCAACCCTTTAGAGGTTGATTTTTGAAAAAATATGTAGCCTATGTTAGACCCAGTAACTTTTACTACTTTCATTCTAAATTTCATCCAAATCGGACCGGTAGATTAGCCGTGAAAGCGTGACAGACAAACACACAGACTTTCCCATTTATAATATAAGTATGGATGTATGAAAAATAGTAGATGACAAGATCACGGCGTTGAATTGTGTGCAATGTGCTTAATGTGCAATGTTCTGATTTCTGACGGAAAATGCAGGACGGAGACTTGACTTTAGGTTTCCTCTGATAACCCTGTAACGCAAAAAAAAAAATAAAGCTATTAATAAATATAAATTGAAAGTAAACACAAGGCTGTTTTATTAATCACTAGCGGCCCGCGTTAACTACACACATAGCTGTTTCATAGTATTGCTACACTCGAGGGTGGATTTTTAAAAAATAAAGTACCAATGTTTAAGCTTGGATTATCAACTATATTTATACCAAAATTCAATACAATCGGCCAAGCGGTTTAGATTTTTCATATAAACTTTCATCTCCTATTTCAACCTTTTAGAGGTTAATTTTTGAAAAAATAAGTAGCCTATGTTAGACTCAGGAACTTTTACTACTTTCACTCTAAATTTCATCCAAATCGGACAGCTAGGTTATCCGTGAAAGCGTGACAGACAAACACACAGACTTTCGCTTTTATAATATAAGTATGGATGTTTTTCTTGTGCCAACGTCTGACTACGTGATGCTCGTGGTTTCGATTGCGCACGGGAGAATATGTTTAAACAATTTTCCTTTTCCTAAACATTGTATTGTCAAAACAAAAAAATAATAAAAACAATTTAAATATATTTATTTCTTAAAATGAGGTTCAAACCCATAATCACTTGCGGATATAATCAAATAATATGAACAGATAATATGACACTGACAGAGACTATGTTAAATATTAAACTAAAACTATTTGCTCCATCTATTGACGTTGAGTTGCGCTTCTCAGAAAAACGGAGTGTCTTGACACTAGCTAGCTCTCTCTGACTACCCTAATATTGCTGAAAGAATTGTGGAGCTATATATCCATTATTTAAAAGTTGGTGAACTAATACAACAACTTATAAACAATGACATTTACGCTAAGTTAAAAGCACATCTCGCATCAGGAAATTTCACATACATACTGTAAATGAAATATATAGTATTTAATATTATTAAAAATACTAAAGATGTTTCGTATTTTCGAAGTTAAACGGTTCATGTTTTTCATACAAATGTTCATGTCTGCTTTAGCCCCTTAAAAGTTTGTTTATGAAAAAATATTTGTCCTATGCTTGAGTTTGTGTCGTTAATCATCTTCAACAGAAAAATCATGGAAATTAATCAAGCTGTTTAATTTTTCATATAAACTTTTATCCCGTACTTCAACACTTTGAGAATTAATTTAAGACGAAGTTGGCTCTGTTTGACCCTGCCTTTTAACTATTTTCATTTCGAATTTCATCGAAATCGGTGCGGTACATGGCTAATCTATCGGTAAATTCTGGAATCGCCATAGGTAGATAGACAGATAGACCTTCACATTTAAAATATTAGTATGGAGTATGAATAAAATGTTAAAACAAGTGACTAAATAAAAATACACGTTGCTAAGGCAGCGCGCGTGCTACGCGTATATTTCCAACATTTATTATATGTATTGTAATGTATTTTTATAAAAAGTACTTTTAAAATATAATATTAAGATAACTTTTTATATCGTTATCAAACGTTTTAAAGTTTAACATAATTTAGAATACTGCTTTTAATTTAGGATATGACTCTCTTCTTATCATACCACGTTGAACGGTAAAACAAACTTATTTTACCAAATTCACCAAATCCAATCATTTAATCTAAGAAAAAAACAACATGACAGTTAAAAAACATCATAAATAGCAATCAAATGTTAAACACAGAACTGCGGCTTCGCCACTGAAACCCAAAATTGTCACATCGACTATAAAACGTTATTTAATTCGCAAGTGTATACATTACGCGACCGCACACCGTTTATAACAAGGCGGCATATGTTTGTAGCTCTCTCTGGCCAATGGTTTAATATTCATCTGCTTTTATATAATAATAATAATAATATACCCGCAGGGCAGCTTGTGGCGAGCTGTTGGGGAGTGGCGACCCCACGGACCTGAGACCTCCAGAGGGGAATTGATATTTATCCCCCGCCTCTGGCTTGCCTTCGTTGGCTGGCAGAGTGGAGCGCAAGAGCTATATGCTCGGAAGGGTGGAAGTGCTCAATCTGCGTAATAGCGGGGAAACCCGCTCTCGAGCTCGCTCGTGATGGTGAAACCGGTGCACACCTCTCGACACCCTTAGCTGACCACGCCGGTGTTGCGCCCGAGGCATTACGCCGCTTTGTGGGGGCCCATCTAGTGGGAGGCGAGTCACCGTCCGTCAACCTTTCAATTTGAGACTGTTGAAATGGCGGACGTCCGGTAGTCTCACTCAATAGCCCATTAGCCTATCCATCCAAACTCCATTCCATAGTTCTAGTTTAGTTTTCTACATTTTCTATAGTTCCTACGCATTAGCCGGTGACCATCTCTGGGCAATTTACTTTGGTTACTCAGAGATGGATCCCGGCTGATGCGTCACAGTAAAACATTTTATTATTCTCTAAGGGGCCTCTACGTGTTGGACCTGTGTCCCCACGCAAGCCTTCCAAAGGACCGGGTTCCTAAGAACCCGAGAATTTTTAAAGAGAAACATAATAATAATAGTTTATTTATTTGTGCAACATAGGCCCATTTGTTAGTAATTTTTACTTATAAAACTATGTTAGTCTAATAATAATCTATAAATTAACAAAGAATTCAGAATTAAAATTAACAAGATAGCCACACACCAATTAATTCAGAATTAAAATTAACAAGATAGCCAAACAAAATTAACAATATATAATTGGTAATTTTGTTTTAATATAACGAATCATGAAATTTTATATGAAATTCGTTTTAATATGTGCATGAAAAAGGGTATTGTGACAGAGTGAGACTATAAATGCGATTGGTTGTGGATTCGATTCTTAGTCGGAGTAATTATTATATTTCAATTATTTTATTTTTTTATGTTTGGTTAAATGAAGCAAGAACATCATTGAGTACTACCATTCTACATATAATGTCTAGAGTTCAGTAGAAAATGGAGAAGGGAGTGTCTTAACAGTTAACACTACGTTCTCTGGCTGTTTCGCAAAACGGGAAAACATCTTGATATAGTATATATTAAAAATTCGTTTCCCATTCCCATACGAAGTATTTATATTTTTTCCGTCGATTTCTTTTAACCTAATGTATGAAGGTATAGTTTTAATCACCCAAAGCGGTTTTTAGTTTATTCATTATACTAGCGGCCATTAGTTTATTCATTATACTAACTCGTGTAATGTTTTTCCCATACAAATTATAAAAAAATATTGGTAAATTATAATTAGTTTCATCTTCATTTCGTCGTCGTCGATATCGATTTCCACAATTCAACGATTTCTTAAAATAGAGAACAGAGTATCTTAACACTAAATAATCTGCCTTCCGTTGACTATCATGCTATACTGAAAAAGACGTAAAACTGCTGCTTTATAATTTTCACAAGCTTAGCGGCTTATCACAAGATTTCCTCTCTCCGTAACTAAAATCGTAATATCTTTGAATCCAAAAGAATTACCCAGAGAACAATATAATACGCAAATTTCTCAAAACTTTGTCCAGCATATTTATCTTGTAATGTCTCGTTTCGTATTTACGGCAGGTGTTCTCTAGACCTTAAGTAGGAGTTAAAAAAATCACAACTAGGAGTGCCTTAAAATTATCGAGCGCACTTAAAAGCAGATGATAATTAATTGATTTGTCAAGCCATTGTGGCGCAGCGATAGCTTTCGCCAGTTTAAATAATTAATCCGAGTGAGTCCATCGTACAAGCCAACTCCTGACCAGCGGTGAGGTAGAGGTTAATAGAATAGTTAACTCCTAAATTGACTTCATGCTTAAACGTTCAATTTGTTATAACAATTTAACGCACAATTTGTAATTTTTTTTAAATACAATGTTGCATATCTGCATCTAAACAAATTAAAACATATAATACCTACTCTCGTGGTTTTCGCCGTCGCCGAAAATCTATATACTTTTGGGACAAACTGTATCCCTTATGCAATCCTTTAAAATTGATATCTCTATATAAATAGAATAAATTGAAGTGTCCTGTTTGTAATATTAAAAATAACAACTTTTTAAATATTGGCATATTATATATAGACGATTACATAACCAAAATAAGCGTTTGTGATAAATTTTGTTGTCTGTCTGTCCCCTGCCTGTTTGTTTAGGTAATCTCTGGAACGGCTGGACCGATTTGACAGAACTTACAATGATGATAACTGATCGTGACAGGGCGTAACTTAGCTACTTAATTTAAAACTTTGCGTTTTCCGCGGCTTCGTCCGTGTTCAATAAAACAAAAACATCGATCTAAAATAAAAGTAATCTTCAGCTATAAATCAATACTTCCTATCCTGGCAGTGAAAGTCCTGTCGAAATTCGCTTCCAGCATTCAGAGATAAAACCGAAGAAATGGGCAAGGACAAAATTGTATATTACGGTACACATACAAATGCCATTGTAATAACAGTAATATGATTTCCATCAATTTATACTTTATTTGTATAGAGAGCCCTACATATTATAAAGCGTGAAAGTGTGTTTTTGTTTGTTTGTTCAAATAGTTTCTTCACAGCAAAGAAGCAATTTAATGTCAGACAATTTTTCGTAGTGAACAAGGCTAATTTATACTGTGAGTTACTTAAATATGAAGTTATCCAGAACATAAGCTGTATAGCTTATCGGGTGTATACCCGATATCGACTATTACTTACTTTTTTAATATTTTAATATATTGATATGTAATATTGCATTGTTTTTTAAAGAGATATTTCAATACATAAACTTGGAAAAAAATCTTTTTAACTAACAGAATATAAACATATGAAGAAAACATATTCTGTTAAGTATAAAAAGACTATCATGGCATAGTGGGATAGCGTCTTACTGTAAACGTCATCGGTTGTAGGTTCAATCTCCAATTGAAGTTAAATATATTACGTTTAAATTACTTTCTCTCCCTTGCTAATAAAACTGGACTGAACTGGACTGGACAAAGCGACGCGTCATTGAGTCCCGCTACTTAAGACGAAAGTCACCGATTTCAGGCTGAAGTGGACTAGAAGAGGAAAAGTGTGAAGAAGTAGATAAATAAGAAAGAGGAAGCAAATCCAGAAACTCTTAAGTAATTTATAGGTTTACTATTCGAGTACTGGCTTGGGCTGTTGCATTACAGAGAGAGGAGCTCGGAGCAGTGCTTGGAATTTGCGACACAAGTATAGGCTTCAGAAGCCCATTTAAAACGCGCATTAACGTTTGCCTACACTGCCTGAGTTGTATGTGCCTAATTAAAATTGAAAAAATCGTGGTGCACAAAAATGTAAGGTTTTGCGAATTAAAGTATCCTATATTATGAATAGAAAATAATGTCCGTTTGTTTGCTTATCTATTTGTTTTTTTTAATCTGTTTTTATTTAATTTTCCCCCGTGGGGGGACGGGTTAAGAATACAATTCCCCGCCGCCGCTGGGTAGCGTCCCGTAAAAGGCGGGTAGCCCAGTAGTTTGGTGGTAGGAGATTCATTCTCCGACTGGCTCGCGACCACTATCATGTCAAAGACGAACCGCCAAATATCTTATGATGTGTTCCGGTTCGATGGCATGTAAGCCAGCTCTCCCTATTCCCACCATTCCCATCCTTCCTCCTTCCTTCTGTCCTACATTCCCAAGGCTGGCAACGCATCCATAATTTTATTGTTGTGGATGTCTATGGGCGAAGGTAACCACTTAACACCAGGTGGGCCTTCAGCTCGATTGCCTCCTTTATTCCATAAACTAAAAAAAAAAAAATATTTAGGGATTTTTAAAGTAAATATACAAAAATGTCAGCCCCACCGTTCCTCAAAACAACATAACGTTTCCTCTTACGTCAGAGAAGAGTATTTATACTTAAATTTATACAGCATTTTAGCCACTACAGAACTAGATTCAGACAATAAACAGTGAAAAATACCGACATCTAATAAATTCAAATTATAAGGACGGATTAGTTTCAAACGAGCCTCGGCATTTCAAACACATTCCACCAAGAAATGGTGAATATCATAATCCACTCCACACAGTTCACACTTTAGAGTAGATACCCTTTTCATAAGAAAACCAAACTTCTTTAGAGGAACATGTCCAGAACGCAACCTAAGGCTTTCTGTAATTTGCGAAAACTTCCGAAAATATATATACCTCTCTCTCTTCTATCAAATCCCGCTTTGCCAAATTGTCAGCTTCTTCATTTCCCCTCTGTCCAAGAGAAGGAACCAATTGAAGTTTTACAGTCATATCTCTGGCATATAACTTAATAATTTCATTTAATACCATATACGCCACTGATACTCCTCTTGCTGTCACATAAGATAACAATTGTATTCCAATTAAGAGTGGAAACATATACAATTTCCATAAATATTTTTAGAACTATCTGTATAGATTGCAAACCACCCAACATAATTTTGATTATTTTTTTTAATAAGCTCATATTTTGATACGTTAATGTCCAATGTGCGTGTTTATACAATTCAAATCAGTACTTCAGATACTTAGGGGCTGGAGAGTGAGAACAAAATTATGATGCGTATGGGATACATACCCACACTAAAAGTAACAATGTTTTGGTCTCTCTTAAATTTCGTGTTTTACGAAGTCTATAGATTAATATATTTTTTATTCCCACTTATTACAAGGCGTAAATAATATTCTATGCAATGCAATTTAATTGCAAATTTATACCAAAAAAATACTTAATAAATAGCATCCCCTCTTGCCAAACGAATGTTCGTAGGATAGATAATTTTTGGGTAACAAAAATTTGTAATTTTTTTACGAAAATCCTAATTGTTGGCAAAATAAATTGTAATCAAAGCGTATAAGAATTTCGACGCAGCTGGTAGTAGAACGCATAGCTAAGCGGTCGGACCGCTAGAATTACCATTTTAGCGCTCCGATCGCTCTAAAAAGTACGGGTTCAAATTCCGCTGAGTTCAAAGTTTTTTTATATGTTTTCCAAACATGTCTTGAACAGAGTATTTGTACATTGTATACATTATCACAGTTATAGACATAGAACAGAGCACTTCATATAAATCGTTGAGTTTTTAAACACAGTAGAGCTGCCAAATCTACCCTGTATCCCGTGAAAATTGTTTGAAATTTAATACTCCTCGATTATGTAACGGCACGAGACCGTATCACGCAACTTGAATATAACATAATTAATGCCTACATCTTAACAAGAGTAGAAAAAGGTGAAAATTTCATTAATATCTAAACTACTACTATGGTACTGATCTATAATTTCAATTTAAATTATGTTATTATGTAATTTACTATTAAGCTAAGTGTAATACTTGGAGCACTGACAAAACGCAAGGATAAATAATAAAGAAAGCGGGGATGAACTTAGAGAGATTGTGCTTCTCCCAATTCCCCAAATCTTCTGTTTTTATTCCCAGTAGAAAGACATATAATATCTTACAATACCGTATTAAATCTATTCTGCGTCCAGAGCGGTATATATATAAAAATATAACCCCAATGTGGAAGACGAAACACTTATATACGCTCTCGGTATTAAAGGTGATTGTATGCGCTGAAAAGATCCACCAGCCATTAAGGCTTGAGGTTAGCTTAAAGCACAAGTGTATCGCATGTACGTACACTTTGCGATGTAACCTTAAGTTGTTTACCTGTACATTTAAATTGATGACATATTACTTATCCATCCTTATATCATGTAGGCACTACTCATGTATCAGGTAGAGTGAAATTATTGTTATTTCCTATAGGTAAACCGGGCGAAGCCGCGGGCAACAGCTAGTTTTGAATAAAGTAACCTCAGTTTTGAATCTAGTAGTCTTTAGTTCTGTTCATTCCGAATTCATATTTCATTCATTGTAATTATGCCGGTAGTTTAACTGTGAAAGCGTAGTAGACAGACAGACAGTTTATACATAAGCGCACAGGCGTAGACTTTCGCATTTATAATATTAGTATAGGTAATATTACTTAACTGAGTTAGAAAAATATAGCCCCTATCGTGGCGTGATTGAAGCTATACTGAATTAGATTACTTATTTTTTCTAACTAATTAAAGTCCAAACTACCTTATATATGCATTCATCTTTATTGTATGCATTCATGTAGACTAGACCATTGCGGTGCAGTGGAACAGCGTCTGATAAAAGTAAAGTCTGATAAACGCGAATGGTTGTGGGTTCGATTCCCACTTAGGGGGATGATTTATATTTAAAATAATTACTTTCTGGTGACTAGACAAAGTTCTTTTTGCCTATTCTGCTATGTGGGAAGAAACGTAAAGCTAAGAAAAATGTCACTCAGAGAAGTCATTGAGTATTTAATTAGATTTAAAAAACATTACATTTATTAAAGTTCAAATTTAGTAACTCCGCTAATCTCACTGGAATATAATTATAGAGGACATATTACAGTCTCCCGACGGAGTGGACATCTACGCTGCGTATAAATTAAATGATGAAGGTGTAATGAATATTCATTTGATAACACTGTATTTAAATTTTAATTGATACTTATAGAGTAGAATTAGAATTAAGCTGTCGTTAATTTAGTTCTCTCGTTAATAAGTTTGTGTATATTTTACATCTCCTCAGGGTAGTCAAACAGAACCTAGTTTTAAGACACTCCACTTTTCGCCTGAAATACCGAAATTGTGTTTTGAGAGACGGAACTGAACGCCACGATTTATCTGAAGTTTTTTTCGTAGATATTTATATGAATAATAAATGTACGGAATTATCTAAAATAGAAGATTTGTCACTTTAGTTGATATCAGACACCAATTATAGGTGAAAATATTCCTTAATCGTTCACATCACATATGGAAAATTAAAAAATTGAATTATGAATTTTGTAGCTTACTAGGCAGAGCGTTTGAACGGTCTCCAAGAGACGCAGATTTGATTCACGGTGCGTTCAAAATGTAGTTTCAAAGTATAAAACTTTGCATCTTAACGCTTTTCCCAGAGTAGTCAGAGAGAACCTAGTGTTAAAACACTCTTTCCGCTTTCCGCCCGAAATTAAAACGAAATTAAACGCCGTGCCTTGTCTTAGGAAATTATGAATGAAGTTTTTACACGTTTTTCAAAAAATAAAATAATATCATAAAAATTTCATATATCCGACAATATCAGTGGAATATAATTATTTAGGTCATATTACATTCTCCCTGTGGAAAGTGCGTGGACGGTGAAAATTAAATTATTTTGAATTTTGATTTAATTATTTTTTTATTTAAAGTGTTATTAAATATACATACACAAAAATCTTGATTATTTTTTGGGGTTTTTGGGTGCGCAATTATGGAATAAAAAGAATTACGTGTTACATTACAGTCTCAATTTTTGTCCTCAAAACAAGGTAGTCAAAAAGAACCTAGTGTCATAAGGCTCCGTTCTTCTCTCTCCACCTAAATTAGATATCGCGGTTGAGTGGGAAAACTTAACGCCGTGCTTTGTCTGGTTTACCAGAGTGGAAACCACGACGGAGGCCTCCAAAGACTACCTTGCCTATGCGGGAAAAGCGAAAGCTTGTTAGTAAATTACTAAAAATACCTAACACTTAACCAAACGCGTATATTAACAAACTTTAGGGGTAAACAAGAATTACATACAATTTAAAAGACCAACCACAATTTCTCAAATGGTGGTCACTGTATAGCATCACTACTAATGGTTGCTAAAATCCGACATATAAAGAAAACCTTTGCACACTCGCTTATAATTACATTTGTCGTTTAATATACGAAGACCGCTGCAGCTGAAAATTACTTGGATTGCGATCTTTCAAAATTCGATGCGAAGTTATAATTTGACGGTAACTTGATTTTCCTCATAGATTTTTAGCCAAATTTGCATTCTTTGTTATTTTTGGCTGATTATTGAATGTGAATTTTTGTGGCCCGTCGCGGACAGAGGGGCACAAATGTTACTCCTAAGCGAGAATTTTTGTCAGTTCGATTACCACCGAGTATAGAATATTTATTATTTTCATTTTTTTGTGCTCAGTTTAATCGAGAACACTTTGCACGCGTGACAGCTAATTGTTTTGTTTTTTAATATTATGGACGTATTTTAATGTTGGGATCACTAATTTGAAATGTATAAAATACAGACAACACTGAAATAACTAAATTTTACAATGATTGTACTGTGACTGCAGTTTTCTCGCTCTCACTGTAATGTGAAAAAGATGAATCTTAAAAAAACTTTGTGAATCGTTACAATATTTAATTTTCTTTAATGAATAAAATATATATCAAGTAATAATTGATTTGAAAATATAACCATACATATTCAATATTTACATATTAACACTGCTTTAGCTCATCATTACAGGTAGACCAAGAAAAAACTTAGTGTCCAATTCCAAGCCCTGCCAATTAATTGGCGGAACTCAACGCCGCGCTTTGCATCAAGGCATGTTTTAATTAAAATGTAGTTATTAATTAAATTCAGCATACTATTATCAAGCAGTATTTTATACAACAAGGTAATTTTCAACTCCGCTTTAACATTTCAGTGTCTCTAGCAGACGTGAAATTTAAATAAACGAGCGCTGAATACCTTATGTTTTCTTTGTTGATTAAATGTTTAACACTACTTTTGGTATAGATATAATAGATATTCTTATATGCCTATATGCCTTAGTTAGCCAGAAAGATTTGACCAATATAATACTTCTTCTTCACGCTTCTTCCTGCATATGTAAAGACACTCCGTTTGCCACTTCCTACTCAAAAGCCAGACATTGCGGGGGGATTGACGGAACTCAACGCCGCGCTTTGCCTAATCAAAGATTTTATTATTATTTTCCTTCACTCGCATACTCCTTACTTATTTAATATTAAGAAACACGAGTTCGAATCCTTAGTAAGTGAATAATGCTTTGAAAATGTAAAAAAACATTAAAATAGTTCTAATACAATAATTTCCTCTGGTGAGCATCGAACTCACAACCATCACGTTTTAAACTCAAATTTATTCATATAACCAATAGTATATATTTTATTTTAGTATTGATGCAACATAATGAAATAGTTCACGGATCACTGCTCACTAAGGCGAGACCTTAGCTTTCTGGAAGCTATTGGAAATAAAATCTAAAATTTTATAAAATGCACAGCTATTTCAATATTTTTTATAAAAACTTAATATTCGTAGCGACATTGTAATAAACTCACAAAAAAACGATAAAATCAAACGCATTCTAACCTAAATATGGAAAGCAAGAACGACGAAAAAGTATGGATGAAAAATTTTTTCAGCCATATCAGATATTTCTCGTTTGGAAAACCCGTCACTGCGATTCCACACTCCAGTGCCTTTGAAATTATTTTCCATTTTATTAACGGACAGCTCAAATATTTTTTGATACCAGATTGTATGAACACAAACAAGAAAATGACTGGTTAATCCGTAAGATTATTTCAACTTTGTTTTATATTTAAAATCTAGTGTAAAGCTTACATTTTTATTAAATCTTTATGAATTATACGTTTGCTCGAAATGAATTTAAAGTTACAATATAAAATCGTTCCAATTTCAGTTCAGTTTCATGGTAGTCAGGGAGAACGTAGTGTCAAAGCACTCTGTTCTCCAATTTCCACCCGAATTCGACAGATTGGGTATTCTATAGCGGATCTCGACGCAACGCTTTGTCTTATGTACTAGAGCGGAAAACGATAATAATTTGAAACATTCACCTGTCAATGTTTAATTATAATTCCAACTGATTATGAGTTCGATTCCCACTCGGTGAAATGTTCATAATATAAAACACAATTAATGGCATTTTTTAGAAAACGTATATAAATTTGAACGCAACGGGAGTCGGACCCCCTTGGGAACCGTCGAAGCTCTCTGAGCGAAAAGTTCTACTACCGGCTGCGTCGAATTTCCTTTTCATTACAACGTTATTTTTGGTTGTTAGCATCTCTATAGAGAGATTTTTACAAATTTCTACTTCTCAAAGATCGTTCTATGAACAATCGTTTGGCAAGAGAGAATGATACTTACACTTTTAATATTTTTCTAAGTGTGTGAATCTCACTTTAAAATATTAAAAGTGATCATAATATGTTTATTTTTATTTCTCCCCTCTGCTGAAAAAGACAAAGCGCGGTGTTAAGATACGCCACTCATGACGTAGCCCTATCATGAGGAGTCGTTCAAGAGGAGAGTGAAGAACGGAGTGGTGCGACGTGAAGCTAAATATTTGAACAAAATAATTTATCGATAGATTTACTCTTTCTACGCACAGCTTTAGAACGTCGTAAAACGTATATATACTAAAGAACATATGAAAAAAGAGATGATATAAAATGTGATCTAAACCGTAAAACGACAAGGTAGCGTATCTCTCGTACAGTTTTCCACGCCGGCGACCCGCGCGTATGGTATGTAGGGTTACCATACCGTCTGCTCATAATGCTAGGAAGATAAATATTATTAAAACAATAAAAATAAGTTTTAAAGCTGACAACAAAAATAAATTGTAATAAGTAGAATTTCGCTATAGGCTGATGTAGTATGTAAACGCAAAATTTAATAATTATTTCTTTTAACTTTCCTGTGTAGAAATTGAATCCGCAGTTATCACGTGTAAATGAGATATTTCCCAACTGACCGGTACTTTCTTAAATATATATGTCGGCGCAAAGACGAGTTAAATTATTATAATAGTTAGATTAATTGATTTAAAACAACTTTTAATAATAATTTGTAAAGTATTCAGATTTTATCATAAAGCCAATGCAAAAATAATAATGAAAAGTAGTGGGTAGTTTTGGCTTGCTATTTGCAGTATAAATACGCCGGCATTTTCTATACTCGGGGGTCTCGCTTCAGTCTTCGGACAGTGCAGACCTCTCTGTGTTAATAGTACGGTGCCTAAATAATAAACTAGGCTTTCAATAATATTAAGTAGTTTTATTTTTACACCTTTCATCGTCCACGATCATCAAAACCATACGAGAGACGTCAGCTGTGGTGATGTCACTCCTACCAATTGTGAAATATACCCTCTCGAACAAAAAAATAATTAAGAAAATCGGTCCACCCATCTTCGAGTAATCGGGGAACATACATAAAAGAACCTCCTTTTTTATGTCGGTTAAAAATCCCTATAAATTTTAACTTATTATGTTATTCTGACATTAAAGCTATATTACTGCAAAGTTTCATGAAAATCCGTTCACTAATTTTTGCGTGAAAGAGTAACAAATTCACACACATCCGTACAAAGTTTCGCATTTATAATATTAATAAAATTGTGAACGACAAGTTATATTTCGAATTATTTTCACATTTTTTTAAATGTTACACACTGACACACATATAGATTTCGTCGCTTTTTTTGTTACTGTGTGGCGTAACCTAACGTAGTCTAAAATATTTTGTTCTTTTAAATAATAATATTTACACATTTATATTTTACGTTAGCACATGGACATGCCAATATATAAAATTGTATTTTATTACTTTCGTCTAATTATTGTCTAATCATTTTATAAATAATTCTTTGTGATTGATATTTTCTATAGTATCGTAATATAAAGAGTTCAATTCAACGAATCCACAAGTAACGTGTGTAAAAACAGACAGAAAGTATAGAATGAAGTATTTTAAACTCTTCTCTAGACTAAAAACAAGAACCGTCAAAAATATTCAAAATTTTACAAGATTTAAATATTTCCCCAAGTGACAGCCGAAAACACAACCATTGAACTACCAAAACAGAATTCTACTGCGCCACCATAACATCAAATTGAAGAATCCTTTGCAATTATCTCATTAAAAAAACGTCACAGACGCTAGTTTTATATTTTTTCGTAAAGACTGTAAAATTGTACATTCATGTCACATTTATATACAACTTTATAGGGATGGAAGCATAAATTGGAGGAACGATTGTCGATTTCGTTTCTTAAAATCAATTAGTTAATTTCAAGAGTGGATTCTTGTAAATTGAATCGATTAATAGTAAAAAAGAATGCATTTACGAAAATAAAAAGTCAGAACTAATTCTGAGAAATTGTTCTGACTTCCTTGTTAGAGTATTCATTTACTTTTTTGTAAGCGTTAGAATAGAACAACAATGAGAATAAATATTGTTGAACATATGTCTAAAGCAAAGGGAAAAGCCATTAAAATTGCATTATATTAAAGCCATCGTGGCGCAGTGGCTAATTGTAAATCAAACGATTTCCTCTCGGAGATTCCTCCGATTATATTAAGTTATTTTTATTTCTCCGCTCTGGTATCCAATATGAGTTCCACTACTCGATACATAGTCTTTATTCAGGTGTAAAATGAGCGCTCTTCATATAAGACGCTTCCTCATTATCCTGCTATGTGGGAGAAAAGGGAAAATGAAGCAAGAAAAACATATTCATACAATGAGTATGTTGTACAAAAATAAATTGTACCCTTAATTATACAGAGTTGATTCTTGATAATGATACTTAAGAATAAAGTCTAAATAGTAGACTTATTGAAATCGATTATGATTTTAAGTGAGAATCGATTCTCAGCTAAAATCAGTCTCAATTTGACATCCCTGGAATATCATACAAACTACTGTAAAGCAGATATATTTACATATGTATATATGTATGAAATGTTTGAACAAGGTGCACGCTCCAGTGGACCAAAAGCTCTCGACGCGACGTCGCATCCTACATTCGTGTTTATTAAAAAAATCTGACACGGACTAATAAATATTAGAGTTCCGTTTTTATATTATGATTCGTCCTGAAGAAGAAAGACGCAGAGATGCTTCTCTTTGTGTAATTATATGGAGAAATGTGTAAAAATAAGACTAAACAGGACGATATCCTGTTCCGCACCGCATGGACCGCAGTGGGACGGCGTCTGATTGTAAATGCGATTGCTTGTGGGTGTGACTCTCATTCGGCGGAACTATTATATATGTGTATATTACTATTATTCTCATTATTTTCCTTTCTCAGGGTAACAAGGTGAATCGCAGAGTTATGTCAATTCAATACACAATATTCGGATTCAGGCTGAAAGTGGAAAACGAAGTGTCTTATTTTATAAAAGCCGTGGGACATATTTGACTGTAATCGATATCGAAGAAATTTGAAGTCATATTAATTTCTCCGCACTGGTACCAAGCACTGAACGCAGCTCACTTTGAAGTATTGAAAATATAAACCTCAATTTCAAAAAATAAATTGAGATTCTCAAAGTCCACAATACAAAAAACACCAAGCGCCTAATAAAACGACATGATTACACCCATACATAATACCTTTATAACACTTGAGTAGTAAACAGGGCTGATAAAATTTGCAAATTTACAACAAATTTTCAAACCACTCAAGTCTGTTCTTCGGTTAAATTATGTAAATTTTGACTTCCCTATTCCACGTGGCCTTGCCTGTATCAAGCGTATGTGAAGATGTGGATGAATTATTCAAAACCTAAGGCGTCTCGCATACGAGGCGTTTTAAGCACGCTGTGTAATGAAGCATGTGTTTTGTGTTAGTAATGTTCTTGTTAATTCAATTCTGGGATCTTCTGAATGTTTTTGACGTTAAAGTTATTATAATATTAATTTTATTTAATGTACTTTTTAATTTGCCTATAGTACATCTATAATAGTCTTATTTCTATGATCATTTTATTAACTTTGTCTTTTACAACTGCGTGCAGTAACATTTTTTTAAATATTGATCAAAATTTTTGTCAAACATATGAAAATATGAACGCAGCGGGACTCTAACCTACGCCTTTAAGAAACTATCCAAGAGTTCTGAATACCAAGCCATGAGTACATAGCAACGTAAGAAGCGTTCGGATCAGAGCTCGCTACGTTCTAAATTTTATACGGTTTTTAAAAACATTTTTCATATTCTAAGTGCACGAATAACACTTTTAAAATATTAAGTAATTTTCTGAATAAATTTATTGTTTAGACAACCGTATTCGAGCTCGAGAATCAATATCAAATAATTTCATTCAATATGTGTAGCTTATTCTTTTAACGTCTTATTATAATTTACCACAAAATATTACACGATTTATTACTGGAGATATTACTAATTGGATGGAGGCCTAAGATCGTATTATTATTAGCTAGACCGAGTAAATCATAATCCATACTTATATTATAAATGCGAATGTATGTGTGTTTATCTGTCACGCTTTCACCGCTAATCTACTGGTCCGATTTGGATGAAATTTAAAATGAAAGTAGTAAAAATGACTGGGTCTGACGTAGGCTATATAGTTTCTCAAAAATCAAGCTCTAAAGGGTTGAAATCCCCTATTTCAATCCCCTATTTCTGTGAAGGTTTATATGAAAAATCTACACCACTTGACCGATTATGACCAATTTTGGCATATATATATATATAGTTGATAATCCAAGGTTAAACATAATAAGGTTACTTTATTTTCCAAAAATCCACCACCGAGGGTTGCAATATACCGAAACAGACACGTAGATCAAGCGGCGAAGCCGCGAGCTGGCCGCTAGTATTTTAAAGGGAAAATCGATTCCGATGTTAACTGAGAATCGATTCGCAGCTAGACTAAGAACCGTATTCACTCCTAGAATATCATACAACACTACCGTAAAGGATAGGTATGTAGGTATGAAATGTTTGAACAAGGTGCACGCTCCAGTGGACCAAAAGCTCTCGACGCGACGTCGCTCTACGTTCGGTTTATTAAAAAAAAACTGAACACGGAAATAATCAAATAGAGTTCCGTTTTTATATTACAATTCGTCCGAAAATGAAAGGACGAAGAGAGGCGTCTCTTTGTGTAATTGATATAGAGAAAGGTGTTGAAACTAAAATTAAAACAGGATATCGTACCGACAGGCGGACAGCGGCTAAATGCTAAAGCGGTTGGTTGTGGTTCGACTCATTCTGCGGAACATTATATTATATCTATTTTTCTCATTATTTTATATTTCTCAAGGTGAAAAGGTAAAGCGCGGAGTACGTTAACTAATACGAATAGTTCTGATTCAGGCTGATAGCGGAAAACGAAGCGTTTAGTGATAAAAGCAGTGCGTACAGGGTCTGACTGTAATCGTGATTGGTGCGAGGTGCGATTCCCAATCGGTGAAAATTTTAAATCAATTAATTTCTCCGACCCACTGGTACAACTGACATGCGAGTTGAGTTCCGTACTCAATATGTAAGTTTCGTTACGGGCGGAATTAGAACGGAGGGAGACCTTGACACTAGGTTTTCTCTGACTACTTACTATGCGGGAAAAGAGTGAATCTAAAGAAATCATGTCTTATATTATATTGCACTTTGTCCACATACAAATATTTGAACATACATGTAGTAAGGACATTCTATACAGAATTTCCTTACCAATAATGAAATACTCGTTATTAGAATGGAATATAATCACAGCGATTAGTTAAAAACTAATTTCAGCAAACCGCTAAGCAGATTGGAACATAGTTAATTAGCATTTAATAATTTCCTCAAAACCAATACAATTTCGTTACGCATTACTTTGAACAATATATTTTTTTATATTTTTCCTCTTTGCAACTTCACACCTTTTCCCAAAAAGGGTAGTCAGTGATAGCTTAGTATCAAAACACTCCGTTCTCCACTTTCTACCCCAAATCGAGACATTGTATGTTACGTGGTAAAATTTAATATCCACCTCCAGATATCTAATTCTTAAGGTAACCGAAGATTGGAGTGTCTGGACACTAGGTTCTCTCTTACTACTTTTATGTGCGGAAAAAGCGTTAAAAAAGGAATTTTATCTTTTGTGTTCAATATTTTATACTACTACCATATACTAAGCCATCCCTTACAAATATATTTTTAGAAAATGTTTATAAAATTGAACGCAGCGGCAGCTTTCATAGAACGCATAGCTAAACGGTGAGAGCGATCGGAAAGTCATCAGGAGGCGGGTTCGATTCCCCCTGCATTTTTATAGCTATTTTAAAAATATTTTTGATATACTAAGTATGTGAATATACTCTAAAAATGTTTATATACACAGTTTCAAATGAAAATTGTTATAAAATAATAATTACCTGCAGTTTTCGCGATTTTACATACTTTAACTGTAATTAATCTTCTATATTTCGGTATTTGAAAATACATTTCAGCAAACTTTACAGTAGTGACTCAGTATTAGTACCTATAGGAGATCGTAACCACTTTAGTATATTTTTTTACTGACTTCTTAAGATTGTAGGTCGTACAGTACCTTTAAATACTAAAAACAAAAATAAGTTACATAATGGCCAGTCGTGGCCCAGCGGCACAAGCGTGTGACTTTAAACGACTGGTTGAGGGTTCGATTCCCACTCGAGGAGTGGAAGTTATATTTCCATTTTCTTCGCTCTGGTGTCGAGGTAAAGCGCGGCGTTAAGTTCCGCCACTTAACACGCAAGCCTCCGAATTCGGCGGAAAGTGGGGAACGGAGTGTCTTAACACTAGGTTCCCTCTGCCTACCCTTGCTGTGTGCGGGATACAGCGTGAAGCAAAAAAAAAAAAGTTACATAAGAACTTTGACGCAGCTGGTAGAACGCAAGGCTTTTCAAGACGCGCAAGTTTGAATCCCGATGCGTTTTGATTTTTATTAGTGTCCGACCGAAACTGAATTTTCACCGAAACCGAACCTTCGGCTCTGACTTCAGTTTCGGCCGAAACCGAAACCGAAACCGAAACCGAAACTGCCGATAACGTCATAAAAATTGTATATTATGTAAAAAAAAATCATTTTTTACGCTTTAAAAATTACATGTGTATTTGAATTATTGTGATTACGTTGATTTTATTATAAATATATTTTTTTCATTCTTAATTATATTTTATTATGTACATTTTTATACACATACGCACACAGCAGGGTAGACAGAGGGAACCTAGTGTTAAGCCAGTCCATTCCCCACTTTCCGCCAAATTCGGAGGCATTGCGTGTCAAGTGGCGGTACTTAACGCCGCGCTTTTGCCCCAACACCAGAGCTAAGAAAAGGTAAATATTAAATATTTCAACTCCTTTAGTGGGAATTGAATCCACAACCAGTCGTTTACAGTCAGATGCTGTCCTACTGCGCCACGAAGACCTATAAACGCGATTGGTTGTGGGACGGTCGCTAAAACAAGGTAAATAAAAAATATATCTTGTAATAGCAGTATTTTTCAAGTTCCCTATTGGCTAGGGTTTGTCTTTTCACATTCGCCGGTTTGATAGTAGTAGTTTAAGTTTTATTTAATAAACTTTTCTATTGTCTTCACGTGATTATTATAATGTAGAATAACAATGTCTACGATAACAACACGACGCAATAAAAGGGTTTATTAATACTATATCAAATAAATTGCTAACTGAGATAATAGACCGATCCCTCAAGAGCAAGGCACAACTATTTTCAAGACCGCGAGTAAAGCTACCTTTGTCCTCTACTTCCATGTCCCGAAATGCCGTATCCAAGAGTAACTTTTAATATGTATAATCTTACCTAGTTGTTTGGGGTCTATTTAAATGGCTCGCGACGTGAAATTAATCGCCCAATATTTGATGATGAGTTCCGGTTCAATGACTTGCAAGCCACATCTCTATCTCATCCTTCTCTCTTCTTCATCCTCAAGGGCGGCAATGCATCCACAATGCCTCTAATGTTGTAGATGTCCATGAGCAAAGACAAGTAAAAAAATAGTAAGTACTAGAGACCTACGCCAGTTCTCTTTGCCCAAGGCTTCTAGGGATTTACATAGAGGCGTTTTGAGCTGTAGCCCAGTGACCTGCGGATTATCAAGACCCTCAGTCTCCACTTAAGACTGGCAACACTTGGTAAATAGATATTTTTTAAAACCTTTTAATTAACTGTGCATTTCTTGCAAGGAAATTTATGTGCTAATTTATTATAAGATTTACATTAGATATATATATATATATATTTATATTAAGTTATTGACTATATACTGTATAACATTTATATAGAAAACGGTTATATTTAAATAATAATTATAAGGCAAGCATCCAATATAGTAACTAGCACAGGGTTCGCAAAATGCATAGGTATTCGCCCCTTGAGCCAAGGAGCCATGAACCAACACACAGTTTCGTTAAAGACTAACAGGGATAGTTCATTTATTCTGTCGTCAGCAGTTTACAGTATTCTCGACATTAATTTATAATATATTAAAATCGTTTATTATATCTTAAGATTAGGTTCACAAGCTATAAAAACACTCAAAAGTATCTAAGCGACGTGAAAATTCATGAGTACCTCATGTGTTTCGGCATTGCCGAAGGTTCGGCATTTTTTTTGCCGAAACCGAAACTACTTTTTTGCCGAAACTTTGCCGAAACTTTGCCGAAACCGAAACCGAAACCGAACCTTCGGTCGGACACTAATTTTTATACATTTTCTGAAAATATCTTTTCAATTTCCGAAGTGTGTGAAGGACACTTTAAAGTGTTAAAAATATAATCCTCAATTTCAAAAAATAATTAAAAATCAAAAATCAACGCGTAAAGTTCACAACACAAAAAATACCAAGGACCTAATAAAACGACATGATTACACCCATACAATTACCTTTATGACACTTGAATAGTGAACAGGGCTGATATAATTTGCTAATTCACAACAAATTTTCAAACCACTCAAGTCGGTTCTTCGGTTAAATTATGTAAATTTTGACTTCCCTATTCCACGTGGCCTTGCCTGTATCAAGTGTATGTGAAGATGTGGATGAATTATTCAGAACCTAAGGCGTCTCGCATACGAAGCGTTTTAAACACGCTGTGTAATGAAGCATGTGTTTTGTGTTAGTAATGTTCTTGTTAATTCAATTCTGGGATCTTCTGAATGTTTTTGACGTTAAAGTTATTATAATATTAATTTTATTTAATGTACTTTTTAATTTGCCTATAGTACATCTATAATAGTCTTATTTCTATGATCATTTTATTAACTTTGTCTTTTACAACTGCGTGCAGTAACATTTTTTTAAATATTGATATATTATATTGAATACGCAGCGGGACTCTAACCTACGCCTTTAAGAAACTATCCAAGAGTTCTGAATACCAAGCCATGAGTACATAGCAACGTAAGAAGCGTTCGGATTAGAGCTCGCTACGTTCTAAATTTTATACGGTTTTTAAAAACGTTTTTCATATTCTAAGTGCACGATTAACACTTAAAATATTAAGTAATTTTCTGAATAAATTTATTGTTTAGACAACCGTATTCGAGCTCGAGAATCAATATCAAATAATTTCATTCAATATGTGAAGCTTATGCTTTATTCTTTTAACGTCTTATTATAATTTACCACAAAATATTACACGATTTATTACTGGAGATATTACTACTTTGATGGCGGCCTAAGATCGTATTATTATTAGCTAGACCGAGTATTTACTCATAATCCATACTTATATTATAAATGCCAATATATGTGTGTTTATCTGTCACGCTTTCACCGCTAATCTACTGGTCCGATTTGGATGAAATTTAAAATGAAAGTAGTAAAAATGACTGGGTCTGACATAGGCTATTTAGTTTTTCAAAAATCAAGCTCTAAAGGGTTGAAATAGGGGGTGAAGGTTTATATGAAAAATCTACACCACTTGACCGATTGTGACCAATTTTGGCATATATATATAGTTGATAATCCAAGGTTAAACATAATAAGGTTATTTTCCAAAAATCCACCACCGAGGGTTGCAATATACCGAAACAGACACGTAGATCAAGCGGCGAAGCCGCGAGCGGGCCGCTAGTATTTTAAATATATCTTTGAGTTGTAGTTGCACATATAACCATTATGTAATCAGATAGACTTGGCAATTAAGTGTAATAAAATATTTAAAGTTTTTAATAATCCATCACGGTGCAGTGAGACAACGTTCGGCTGTAGATATGACAGTTGTAGGTTTGAATCTCACTCGGTGAAATGATTATTGAGTTCCGCTATTCTGTTTATCTCGAATTTTAGTAGAAAGTAGAAAACAGTGTGTCTTTGTATTAGCCTCTCTTTGCCTGCACAGCTAAAGCTAAAAAAACATGTAACATATGCCCATTGTAACCTGCTTTAAAAAAATGGTTGTACATATATATCTTATGTGTTATTTATATGGCAAAAATATATTGTATTTTTGTCAATATCCATCGTTGCAAGCTATATTCACCTTAAAAGGTATATATATCGTAGTACATTTTTTAAAAAATACAAGTGGTTAATCAAATAAAAAAACAATATATCTGTACAAAAAAAAATCTTATATAGTCCTACTGATTCAATACATCGGTATCATAACTTCACATTCCTATATTCATTTGTTTTTTTATATCCCTTTTAATGTCACGAAAACGACACGCGTAATGAAACTTTTCACAAACAAATAAATGCACCCAAATAAAAAATGTATTTACAAAAATTCTACGATATAAATAGATACTCCGATCTCAGAAATGAATGGAACGTTTCATTCTCATTCATTACAGAAATAGTCCCAAATTAAAGTTCAAATTACTATGTGCGGGACAAAGGATGGGAAACAAAACAAAACTTGTCTTGATATTAATCTAGTATTCATTTTTAGTGTACATTGTCTGTTTTACATGAAAGTCGTCGGTTATATTTGTTATTGTTTATTATTATAAGCATTTCTTTTTTGTAAATGAATAGCTCTAATACCTTAGTAGTTCTACTATGCGCTGCGTCCAAATTCGTATATGCTTTTTATTACAACTTATTTATGTTGTTAGCATCTCTGTAGAAAGATTTTTACAAATTTCTGCTACCCTGCTACTTCTGCTACTATGTAATAATTGGCGAACGCATGGCTCAGTGGTGAGAGCGCCTGAACGGTATTCAGGAGGCGCGGGTTCGATCCCGCTGCGTTCAAATTTTTATACGTTTTCTTTAAATGTCTTTTTCAACACGTAATTAGCCTCATACACCGGGAACTGCGTCATATATTCCTAGCCTTTGTTATGTCTTTGTTTTTATTTCCCGATCTCTAAAATATCATTCGGTCAATCTCACTAGAGGAGAGTCGTAGCTTGTGGGAACAAAGTGTAACTTTAAATACGATCGGTTGTGGGTTCGATTCCCACTCGAAGAGTATTAATATTTAACATTTCTATTTTCTTCGCTCTCTTATTGGGGCAAAGCGCGATGTAAAGTTCCGCCACATAACACGTAATGATTCCAAAATTCGGCGGAAAATCTAGAACAAAGTGTCTTAATACTAGGCTCCCTGTGCCTACCCTGCTGTGGTCGGGATACAGCGTGAAGCTAAAAAAATGAATGGACCGTTACTATAAGTTTTGTGTAAGGTTACTATTACAACGCATATAATTCCCCTTCAACGGAACTACCAACAAAACGAATTTCACTTTATAACGTTCGAATTCCTATTAAGCACTTGAATCTACAAAAGTAAGTGAATATCCCAAAGATAAATGTAGGTAGATAGGTGAGCGACATTCATCAGGACGGACCAAGTCGTCTGTTAACTGCTGTTTGGATCATTGATCGCTTTAGGAAAATAGAATTTTGGAGCTATTTGCCTTCGGCAATTGATATAAAATTGTTAACAATTCAATATCTGGTAGCATTTTTAAATTTGTGTTAACAAGAAGACACTTATTGCTTGTAGAAGTGAAATGGCTAATTGAAAAAAAATCGAAAATGACTTTAACACATCGAAGGATAGATATGTAAATATGTAGTCCTAAATATATTAATTTTCTTTAAACTAAATTCATTTAACGCTTATTATGTGCTTATCCTAAAGTATTGTTAACGAACCACTCGCGATTTCACTTCATTTCCATCCCCTATTTCACCTCCTTAGCTTTTAAAAAAAAAGTAGCCCATCTTTAAATTGACCTTGCGCCAACAACTATCTTGAGAAAATTCATCGAAATCGGTTAAGCGGTTTCCCTTAGTTTAACCCTTTAGAGATTGCTTTTTTTTAAAGTAGCCAACGATTAACTCGTAGTCTTTAACTATATTCATTCCAAATTCCATCTAAATTGCGACGGTAGATTAGCTTACAAAGCGTAATAAACAAAGACAATCAGACAGACTTTCGCATTTATAATATTAGTATGGATAATAAAATTATTGAAAAAAACTATTCTAAGACACTTTTTACGTAGAATTTTCAATTAGGTCACAAATCTAATGGCGTGATATTATCGCCATGTCATGCGTATCAAAGGAGGGAAGCACAAGTAAAGCACCAAAATATAAACCTGTAGCGGCGTAATGTAATAACTCACTTTGCGCTACGAAATTGTATCTGACTTATTACATAACGTTCTAAATCAGATAACTGACATTGACTTTATGCTATATTCAAATATTTCAGTTTTCTGAGGGAAAAGCTGTGTATATACAATACACAAAAAAGGAGCTTCTCTGCTTAACAGGGTAAACAAGGAGAACTTAGTGTGAATGCACTCGGTCCTCCATTTTCCGTCTGAATTCGAGATAAGACGTGTTAAGGGGCGACTTAACGCTGTGCTGTGTCATAGGTATCAGAGCGGAGAAATGAAAATAATATAAATACAATGATTTTCCAAAGTGGAAATCAAACCCACTCGCCCCAGAGACGCTATCCCACTGCGCCACTACGGCCTACACAATATTAAATAATACCTATTTTTATAATTTCTTTTCTTTATTTTCATATAATAATAATTTAATATTAAATCATTTTATTGAATGGTATGAAATAAAATATTAGAAGAAATCGTCTTTGATGTACATCGGGTTTCATTTGATTGGTTTCTTAGTACTTATAATATAAGGATTCTATTTTACCAAAGCAGTCAATATAATTTAAGTGTAACTGATATATTTTTTTAAATATTATAGCCTTAGCTGTAATCTTTAGATAAACGAAAAAAGGTAAACAGAGTGTCCTTACATTAGGAGCTCTCTGCAAAGAGAGTAGTTTTTTGACTTACCGAGTATATATAATTTTTTGACTTACGAGTATACTGGTTGATACTAAAAATTTTTCACCTGCAATATATGAACCTGTAACTACATTACCATAAGAAATATTACGTTAAGTAGTGTAATAAATAAGAAGCGGAGAACAGAGTGTGTTAACTATTAAAAGTCTAACCTCCATTTAGTATAATCTATATTGTGATTATAATATAGTAAGGTTAGCAAAATATAGCGTTTTTCTTACTACAGGTATATTAAAACTTTTGCCTAAAGCAAATAAATTTAACTTGTTCATGTATTAACAGTTACTTACTTTAGAATAGGGATTCAAAGTATAAGTACTCCAATAGTACTTAAAAATGTAGAACCTGCCAAAACTTGAACGAAAACAAAAAAGGTTCTAAGTTGACTTGGAACCTTTTTTGTCTGTTGACAGACAGTCAATATTTATAAATAAACTAGCTGTTACCCCCGGCTTCGCCCGCTTTGTCTATAGGAAATAACAATAATTTTAGTCTACCTGATACATGAGTAGTGCCTACACAATGTAAAGATGGTTAAGTAATATATCATTAATTTAAAGATATTAAAAATAACTCAAGGCAACATTAATCGCAATGTGTACGTACATGCGATACGCTTGTGCTTTAAGCTAACCTCAAACCTTAATGGACTTTTAAGCCCGAGTGCGTATATAAAGTGGTTCGTCTTCCACAGTAGGGGGAGAGGTAGAGAGAGAGAGAGAGAGAGAGAGAGAGAGAGAGAGAGAGAGAGAGAGAGAGAGAGAGAGAGAGAGAGACAGAGAGAGGAGAGAGAGAGAGAGAGAGAGAGAGAGAGAGAGAGAGAGAGATAGAGAGAGAGAGAGAGAGAGACAGATAGAGAGAGATAGATAGAGAGAGACAGAGAGAGAGAGATAGAGAGAGAGAGAGAGAGAGAGAAGATAGAGAGAGATAGAGAGAGAGAGAGATAGATATAGTAGATAGAGATAGAGATAGATAGATGAATATAGAATATATATAGATATATATAGAGAGATATATATATATATAGAGATATATAGATATATATATATATATATATATATATATATATATATATATAATATATATATATATATATATATATACCGTTCTGGACGCAGAATAAATTTAAGCAGAATCTTTCTAGGTTCATCCCCACTATCTTCAATATTTACCCTTGCGCTTTGTTAATGGTCCAAATATCACACTTAGCTTAATAGCAAATTACATAATAACATAATTTAAATTGAAATTATATCAGTAGCATAGTTACTACTATGCTACTGATCTAAAACTACTGTTTAGACATTACTGAAAATTTTCACCTTTTTCTACTCTTGTTAAGATGCTGACATTAATTATATTCTAACCAAGTTGCGTGATACAGTCTCGTGCCGTTACATAATCGAGGGGTATTAAATTTCAAATAATTTTAACTGGGATACAGGGTAGATCTGGTAGCTAAACTGTCTTAAGAAACTCAACGACATATATATGGAATGCTCTATTCTATGTCTATAACTGTGATTGTGTACAATATACAAATACTCTGTTCAAGACATGTTTAGAAAACATATAAAAATTTTGAACGCAGCGGGATTTGAACCCGTGCTTTTTAGAGCGGTCGGAGAGCTGAAATGGTTATTCTAGTACTTCGACCGCTTATCCGTGCGTTCGAAATTCGAAAATTCGTCGAAATTCTTATACGGTTTGATTACAATTTATTTTGCTAACAATTAACATTTTTGTAAAAAAAAATACAAATTTCTGTTACGCAAAAATTATCCTACGAACAGTCGTTTGGGAAGATGCACAAAAAAATAATAAATAGTTATTAAGTATTTTTTGGTAGATTTGCAATTAAATTAATTGCATATTATTTACTTAATAATTGGGAATAAAAATATATTAATCTGTAGACTTCGTAAAACACGAAGCTTAAGAGACACTAATATATTGTTACTTTTAATATGGATATGTATCCCATACGCATCATAATTTTATCCTCACTCTCCAGCATCCATCCAGTACCTGAAGTACTGATTTGAGTTGTATAAATACGCAAAAAAAAACTTGGCCATTAACGTATCAAAATATGAACTTATTCTATATATTATTATTGCAATCTATACAGATGGTTCAGGAGTCGCGTTCGAAACGGCGTTGAGGACGGACGTTCGCCCGTTCTCCGCCCGATTACGAAACCGGTCCGCGCACGTGTTGCAACCGCGTGCTAGTAACTGGTGTTGTGTTAGTGGCTGTGTTTGCGTTTTAACGAATCCTTTGTGACCAGTGACTTTAGAGATTTCGCAAATATTTTATATGAAATATTTTTTAGAGATTTCTATAGCACTTTTAAAACAGTGTAGTGTTACTAGTGACGTTAGGGTTATGACGGACGTGTAACTGTTAAGCGCGGACGCCCCGTGGATGTCTTATCGTGCCGAGATGTCAGGCACGAGATGACGCGGGCGCGTTCTCGCTCGCGCCGTCGTCTACCTCCGAAGGGGAGTGGTCAGGGGACGATGACAAATCCTTCCTATCCGAACTCCTCTCTCCCCGGTCAGGTTCCAACTGCAAGCTCCGACCTTAGCCTCGTCGCCTTGTCGTCTCCCGGGGAGACCAGTACGACGAATTCTCCGAATATGCCTTCAGGTAGGCCATCCCGGTCAACTATGAAAACGACCTCTAAGAAGCGATGCCCTACAGCACCTCCCCGGATGAATGCAGTATTGTCGCCGCGTACACAGGCTCTGCAGTCGGACATGATTGCCGTGGCTGAACTGCGGCAACGCGGGGTGTTGTCATTGCCTTTGTTGGAACACATTTCTGTATTCTTCACTGATAGAAGTAGGGAGCTGGAGTGCGAGGACAGTGCTGCGGCTCATATTTCCGCTTCCGCAGCCAGTTGTGTTGAGATGGTACCATCACCCCCTATGATGACTCCGATGCGGCGCCCCCGCTCGGAGGACGAGGGACTGGATGCCGCCTCTAAGCGGTACTGCGCAACCCCGCGTTCAGGTCCTTCACCCGGGCCCTCTCGCGACCCACGTCTCCGCGATCGTCAGATTCAAGAACCTACTGCAATGGCTGCCTCTGAGGTTGCCCAGACGTCATTGACGCCCGCCTCAGCACTTTTGACGACCATGGCGCCCCCTCCGGCGCCCTTGGCAATCACTCAGGCTCCGACTGCAGTTTCTCAGTCGAGGTCTACCTTTGCCGATGCGCTTAGGGCCGTAGGCCCCAATGGTTCAGTACCCAGCACTACCGTACCAGCCGCGCGTGCAGACGTCCCACCAATTCCAGCAGCAGCACCGAAGCCAAAGTTCCCTCCTCTTATAGTGGAGTACCTCCCAAACTGGGCAGACCATTTCAGAGCGCTCAGAGAACAATTAGGCCACACCCCAAACGCTCGCCCGTTTGGCAAGGGAGTGCGTTTTTCTCCTGGCTCGGAGAGTGAGTACCGCACTATACAGAGGTACCTCTCCGAGCTTGAGAAGACCGAGAACATCTCGTGGTTCTCATATGCACTGCCTTCTGAGAAAAGCATAAAAATCGCTATTCGAGGTTTACCAGCGTCTACACCTCCTGCAGAGATCCATGAAGCCCTCGCTGCGCTTGGCTACCAGCCTGAGTACGTCCGCCCAATTAGGGCAAAGCAAGGGAGACCAGGATGTATTTTTTTGGCTATTCTGGCAAACGCCAAGGACCTTACGCCCGGTATTTACAATATCACAGAACTGATGTACATGCCGGGTATCAAAATCGAATCATGGAGGGGAAAACGAGGGCCTGCGCAGTGTCATCGCTGCCAGGCCTTTCGTCATTCTAGCCATGGCTGCCACCGTCGGCTGGCCTGTGTCCGTTGCGGGGACTCACACTTCGCCCGTGATTGCCCACGCCCATTAGAAGACCCAGCTACGTGTGTAAATTGTGGGGGTCCCCATCCCGCCAATTACGCCGCTTGCCCGCAATATAAAAAGGAACTACGGAATAAAAAGGCGGGAACACTGGCTCTCACGAAGACTACCACTCGCCCATCAGGAGCGGCTCTGGTGCCAAGGAATGAGGTGCCAGTGGAAGCACTAGCGACAACCCTCATGGCCCCGGCCAACCCTCCTAAAGAAAGAGGAGGACAAATTAGGCAGAACAAACGGGGTAAAAAGAATAGAAACAAGAACGCCAAGAAGGCAATAGTTCCCCCCTCTGCTGGCACACATATAGTACACAAAGAGTCCATCGCTACCACCAAGTCGGCTGTAATTCCAGATGCAGTGCATGGAAGCCCGTCAACTACTCATGTCGCCTTGGATAGGGCTATCGACACCCTCAAAGAAGTCCTAACGGCTTTGAGGGAAGGTCGAGACCCTGTACAGGTCGTCCTAAATGGAATCGTCAGTCTCCTTCAAAATGTCTGAATTGAGACTGATATTCTGGAACGCCGCGGGCCTGAGGAGACGTCTCCTGTTTCTCAGGCACCTCATCCGTGAACAGAACATCGACATCGTTCTCCTCAACGAGACTCACCTGCGCCCTGGCGATGATGCTCACTTTCCAGGATATCATGTGCTTCGCCTTGACGACTCGGATGAGCGCAGATTCCGAGGGTTGCTGGTGGCAATACGAAGATCGATTGTCCATCAACCTCTTCCGTTTCCGAACACTAAGTCCTTTCAAGCGCTGGGAGTGGAAATCCAGCATTGTGGTAAGCTCCTCCACCTATACGCGATCTATCGACCACCGTCATCAACCTTGGCATTCAGAGAAGTGAACAGAGTTCTTAACAGTTCTGCCACCACACTGGCCGTAGGTGATTGGAATGCGAAGCATCCAGCCTGGGGATGTCACACGCAATGTACTACTGGCCGTAGACTTCATCTAGATGCAGAGAGGCACCGGTACGAGGTGATGGGTCCGGACGAGCCGACCCATTACTCGCATACCAGCACCCATCTCCCCAGTACAATTGACTTAGCGGTGTTCAGAGGAATTGATTCCCTGAGTTTGGAGGCACTTCCATACTGTTTTGGCTCGGATCATCTCCCGGTTCTGGCCACCATCTCCGGCACTCTAGTGGTAGCAAGGAATCTACCACCCAGACGCATTATTAACTGGTCTCGATTTGAGGCTATGGCACACCAGCTGACGTCTCCAAATCTTGAGCCTCTTGACAACCCGGCGAGCATTGACCACTTTGAAAATCGGCTTACCGCGACTATTCAGACAGCTTTGGATGAAGCGACTGTCTCGCCCCAATCATGCCGATTACCTCCAACCCCGCGTCATATCTCTGTCCTCATTGCGCGGAAGAGAAAGATGCGCATTGAGTGGCAGAAAACAAGGGATCCTACAACCAAAACTAAGCTTAATAACCTGATCCGCTCGATCAGGTCAGAGCTGGCAATGACTGCCGCGGACTCATGGGAAGAAAGGATTGACGAGGCTAGTACAGATTATCCGTCACTGCATCGTCTATGTAGACTCCTCACAAAACGAAGTCCACCCATAAGACCTCTATATCGACCAGACGGTTCGCTTAGCTACGAAGCTGAGGAGAGAGCCTATATCTTAGCTGACTACTTGGCATCACAATTCACTCCCAACCCCAGCCAGAAAGAAGAGCAGCATGCGCGACTGGAGGAGGAGGTGCTTAGTCACCTTAACTCACCGCCAACTATAGCTTCATCACCGATATTTTTCTCTCCATCCGGATTGAAGAAGTCTATATCAAAACTGAAATCAAAGAAGGCTCCGGGAAGTGATGGCATCACCAACGGGGCCCTCCGTCATCTACCATCAAGGACCTTAGCAGCTCTCACTAGGCTTTTCAATGCCATTCTACGCCTGGGATACTTCCCCCAGGCATGGAAGGAGGGACTGGTGGTGATGCTGCCCAAGCAAGGGAAAAACCCTAGTATAGCCGGTAGCTATCGGCCCATCACCCTCTTGAGCGCAACGTCCAAGTTGCTGGAGAAGTTACTTCTCCCGCATGTCCTGACGCATATCCAACTGCGACCGGAGCAGTTTGGGTTTCGAAGTGGCCACTCAACTACACAGCAAGTGGCTAGGGTATTACATCAGGCCACCTCAGCTGCAAACAAAAAGGAAGCTACTGCGGCAGCTTTCCTAGATGTTGCCAGTGCTTTTGATCGAGTCTGGCACCCAGGTCTGCTCTATAAGATAATCCGCGCAGGCACTCCCTACCAGCTTGTGAGGATCCTGGCTGCCTTCCTCTCAGGCAGGACGTTTCGCGTGAGAGTGGAGAGTGCATTTTCGTGCAGCCACCCGATAATAGCTGGCGTGCCACAGGGTAGCACACTTTCGCCGGCATTATACGCTCTGTACACTGACGATATCCCGCTACACCGAGACGCGACGTTGGCTTTATTTGCTGATGATATCGCTCTCCTTGCCTCATCGCTTAACATCACACATGCCGCTGCGAAGCTTCAGCGTGCTCTTGACCTTCTACCAGATTGGTTAGCAGATTGGAGGCTGACTCTGAACGTCGCAAAAACTCAGGCCATTGTACTGGGTGATTATAGAAAAACACCTCCTCAGTTGATTATCCAGGGCCAGAGGATCGACTGGTTGCCTCAGGCGAAATACCTCGGTGTGGTCATCGATAGACGCCTGACAATGAAACCTCATACGAAAAAGCAATCAGAGCCGCGAAGATAGCCGCACACCTGCTCTCACCGATATTCAAGTCCCGTATCCCGCTGCGTACAAGAGTCACTCTTTATAAAACGTTCGTGCGGCCCCATCTGACGTATGCTGCGCCAGCATGGTATGCCCTGACCAGCAACACTCAAAGAGAGGCCCTTCAAGTGGTGCAAAACACTACCTTACGACGCGCTGCACAGGCTCCCTGGTACGTGAGGAATGCGACTCTTCATAGAGACCTCCGTACCGGAAGTCTTGCAGAACATATCCAGGATTTAACAAGGAACATGTTCCTCCGTGCAGAGTCCTCGGAGCACCCTCATATCCGGGATATTGCTCCATGGCACAGTAGACCACCGGACAGAAGACGTCTCCCCCGAGATATTCTCCTTACTGCCCCAGATTCCTGAGCTGCTGTCATGGTCGCTGGTCGTCTAAGCTGGGCCTCCTCTGAGTTAATCAGGGGTCTCACCCGGCTGGGCTGACTGCCCGGACAGCTTATAGCTCTTCTTACCCCCGACACCCTTTATTCCTCGGTACTAATGTGCCAAATATCATGAACGGCCACTGGCCTAAACCTAGTGACACACCCATATTAGTGGGTGGCGTTGATCATCACGATCAGAGGGCAATGCCCTGGTATCGTTTCCCCTCTCCCCTTCGGGGTAGTAGAGAGATGAAAGCTGCTAGTACAGATGCTTCAAAAAATATTTATGGAAATTATATACATATGTTGCCACTCTTAATTGGAATAGAATTGTTATCTTATGTGACAGCAACAGGAGACATGATTATCAGTGGCGTATATGACGTTAAATGAAATGATTAAGTTATATGATATAGATATAACTGTAAAACTGCAATCGGTCCCTTCTCACCTTGGAGACAGGGGAAATGAGGCAGCTGACAATTTGGCAAAGCGGGTTTTCAAATTTCGCAAATGTTTGGCGGGTTTGGCAAATGTTCCTCTAAAGAAATTTGGTTTTCTTATGAAAAGGGTGTCTACTTCTAAATGTGAATTGTGTCCGAAATAGCGAGGCTCCTCAGAAACTTATCCGTTGTTATAATTCGAATTTATTAGATGTCGGTATTTGTCTCTGTTTATTGTCTATTCTGTAGTGGCTAAAATGCTGTATAAATTTAAGTATAAATAGTGTTCTTAATTTAAGAGGAAATGTTATGTTTGTGTGTATTTATTTCGATTTTAATTAGGCATATACAGCTCGGGCAGTGTAGGCAAACGTTAATCAAATAACGTTATTAAAAACGCGTTTTAAATGAGCTACTGAAGGCTTTACTTGTGTCGCAAGTTCAAAGCACTGCTCCGAGCTCCTCTCTCTGTAACGCAACAGCCTATGCCAGTACTCGAATAGTGAACCTAGAGATTACTGTAGAGTTTCTTCCTATGTGGATTTTAAATCTGAATTTGAATACGTGTCTTTAGTAAGCTTGTATTTAAAATTAACTACGGGATTTGCTTCCTCTTTCTTATGTTTCTTCTTCACACTTTTCCTTATATAGCAAAATAGTCAAAGAAAACCTAGAGTCATCTAGTAAGTATACTTCAGCCTGAAATCGAAAGATTGCATCCTAAGTAGCGGGACTCAGTGACACGTCATTTTGTCCAGTCCAGTTTTATCAGCAAGAGAAAGAAAGTAATTTAAACGTTATATCTTCAACTTCAAGTGGCGATCGAACCCACAACCGATCACGTTTACAGTAAGACGCTATCCCACTATGCCATAATAGTCTTTTTATACTTAACAGAATATGTTTTCTTCATATTTATATTCTGTTAGTTAAAAAGATTTTTTTCAAAGTTTATGTATTGAAATATCTCTTTAAAAAACAATACAATATTACATATCAATATATTAAAATATCAATAAAGTAAGTAATAGTCAATATCCGGCGTTATAAGGTTATGCTAAGAAAACTGTGACATTACATTGCTTCTTTGCTGTGAAACATGAACAAACAAACTAACACACTTTCACGTTTATAATATTAGTATGGATATATCTATACAAATAAATATGCTTATTACTAAACGCATTTGTATCATATTATATGATGAATATTCATATCATATTACTAAACGCATTTGTATGTGTACGGTACATATATCAATTTTATCCTTGCTCATTTTTCTGGTTAATCTCTGGAACGGCTGGACCGATTTCGACGGGACTTTCACTGCCAGATAGCTGATGTAATGAGGCATAACATAGACAAAATTTTTTTAAAAGCTTATTCTGGTATATGTATCGTGTATATATACATATGCAATCATTAAAAAGTTGTTATTTTAATATTACAAACAGACACTCCAATTTTATTTATTAGTATAGATAAGCGAATCCACGTATATATGTATATTGTATATGTATGATTGTCGATGAAATGTTATCACAACGTCACGTCTGCCATACATTTCAATTTCAAGTTTTAGTTTACAGCATAGCTCTAGTCGTTTCTACTATAGTTTATACTATTTTCTTTTCTCTTCTATCTTCTATAGTATTTGTGATAAAAACCAGGTAGATAAGATAAATACGATTACTATAAAGAATTGTGTATGCAATTCCTGTTTTAATAAGCATACTTTGCCTTATTGGAAATCGGTAACTAACCGATGGAAGACACAGGTCTGCAATTACAGTTGGTAAGACATCTATGACATGTTGAATAATTTATATTATCTCTACTAATATAATAAAGAGGTAAAGTGAAGTAAAGTAACCCAAAATGGCTCAAATAGGGAATAAAAGATGCAGATAACGCGGCGAGGCCAAGTTCGTATATAAGAATTTCAATTTGTTGTGTGACAACGCCGAACTGAATATGCAATAGTTGATGGCTTGTTGCCACTCTGTGTTTA
The DNA here is from genome assembly GCA_019049465.1 of Dryas iulia moderata. Classification (NCBI taxonomy): domain Eukaryota; kingdom Metazoa; phylum Arthropoda; class Insecta; order Lepidoptera; family Nymphalidae; genus Dryas; species Dryas iulia. The sequence goes on along the minus strand of CM032436.1, from coordinate 9,397,862 downwards.
GACTTACACTGTATTTACATTTTTTTATCTAATCACTCTGAGAACGAGAAAAAAGACGCCGTTAAGTTTACATGCAACACGCAATCACGGATTCAAATGGTAAATGGAGAACGAAATGTCTTGACACTAGGTTCACTCTGTCTAACGTACTAAGAGAAAAAAGTGGAGCGCAAAATTAACAAAAAATAACGAATTGATTAACAAATTCTAATAAAGATAAAAAAAATAAAATTAAATACTTGTTCAATCGCAAATTACAAACTTTTTTTTTTTTTCAGGTACACATCAGTTGCTTCGACATCATATAATAATACAAGACAAGGTAAGCTTTCAACTGTCAAGTTATGTTAAGCGACTTATATTTTTCATACAAATTGTCATCATCTATTTAAGTCCTTAAGGGGTGGTTTTTCAAAAAAATAGGAAGCCTGTTTTCGGTCTTGCGTATGCTATCTTCCTTAAAAAAGATTTCAACTTTGGTCAAGCGGAATAAACTTTTCACACAAAGGATTTTTGAAAAAAAAAAAAAGTATTCTATGTTTGGCTCTGCAGAAAATAGTTAACTCCAACTTCAAAAACTGTAGTCTCTGGCCGACCTATGCTCGTGATCCAAACAGTCTACATCCATCCCCCATTATTTGAAGAAGAAGCGTAACTTATTTTTTTTTTAAATATGTAAATATAAAAAGTTGTGTACTAATCACTTGCGGGAATATAACTTAAGTAGTGTAGAGAAACACTTATAATATATTTTACAAAATTCCTAAGGAAACAGGAACAAAGCAGGATTTTCCGAAACTACAAAACCTAGGTATATTTAATCAGTTTGAAAGTGCCGGACTATATACACGGTGGTTGTGGGTTCAATTCCCACTCTGGGGAATAATTATATTTAAATAATTTTTGTTCTACACGCTGGTAAGACAAATACGAGAAATTGAGTTCCACCACAACGCACAAGAAGTGGTTCTCTCTGCCAATTCTAAAAAGCATGACACTAGAAAAATATAATATTTTGAATATAATAATTTTTTTTAATATAATAAACCTGTTTATAATCATCACAAACAAGTCTAACTCTTCAAGAGAAAAGTCAAAAGCAACAACTTTATATAAGCCTATTGACCTATACATGAACAAAGGGCCCGCTTTGAATTACTGTAAGGGCGGCATTGGACAATACAAACATATGGTGCGAGACGACAAAGAGGATTACAATAATGCAACGTTGTATCACACCGTAATATTAAAAAATAAATATATTTTGAAGCTATCGTGGTTCAGTGAAACAACTTTTCTTAACGCGACTGGTTGTGTATTGGATCCTCGTTTGGGAGATAAGTTATATATAAACTAGCTTCGTTACAGGGCTTTAGTAAGAGCACACGTGGTCTGGAGTTCGCTCGGATCCATTCTAAATGGAATATCCGGAATTCAGGCGAAAAATGGAGAATACATTACTTTTTATTTTAAAACTCGATCCTTAAAGGGGGATGAAAGTTTGTATGAAAAATTTCCTAAGTGTAAATAACATTTTATAATGTAAAAGCAGGTTATGTAAATTACACAGGCAAAGCTGCGCGCGATCGCTAGTAAAAAATAGACATATGAAGATCATTATTCCCTATTATACGGTGTAACTTACATCCACATTCAATCGCTGGAAGTTAAGGCCCCTTAACACGACCAGTGTCGTGAACAGATTATTTATTACCGTTATTTATTCCGCACTACACGCAGGCGTCTGAAGCGCCTTGTCTAGTGTACAGATAGTTGAATTATTGCTATTTTACTTCTTTATTATTCTAATTGGTCAGTTAATATTTTTTGGTATATATTTAACTATTAACAGCTAGCGGCTTCACCGCTGTGAACTACACAATTATAGCCTGTTTCGCGGTCGGGCCCCACTGCGTTTTTGTGGACTTCAAATTTAGTTAATATACACATGTCTAATAAGACATTATTATAAAAAAATATAGCGTATAGCATTCTCAGTATAAATTCAAATGACGGCCAATAACCAAAAACTCCTCTATCCGCGTAAATAACTAAAAAAATCTCACGTCGTTTCCTTCTGTTAATTAATTATAATACTAACAAAACTCCTTAAAAATAGATTCGAACCCCCACACCTTAACTCGTTATGTAAATTCCCATACATCCACATACCACTAAATTTGTATATATTAGTCAATTTCAGCAGGGATTGGACATCTCAGTCTAGATTACAGCAATACTCGGTCATAATGTTTCATCGCATTAGCGTCCTGTGGGGCAATTACATGTTGATTAAAGTGGCGGACTCCAATGAACGTTTACAGTCGAAATATTATTCTATACTATACTATATTCTAATGTACTATATTTATACTACATACTAGGAACGCTAGGTAGTCATAGTGTGCCAAAGTGCGATGCAAAGTGTGACTGTAAAGTAAATGGTTGTGGGTTCGATTCCCACTCGAGCCAATTGAAATTTATAATAATCATTTTATTGCTTTCGTCAGTCAAAAACAAAGAACGGCGTTGAGTACCGCCGGTTAGTACGTCGTGCCTCCAGAGGAAAGTGGAGACGGGCGAGTGCATTAAAAAGTGCGTAGTATACTTTCTTTTACGTACGGAGTACCAACCCCTCAACTTTTCCTTACCGTCTTAGTCTTTACTTGCTGCCTCCTCCCTGCTTTTCTCGATTCCTTGCTTTAAGCTGACGATACAACAGCGAAGAGAAAAAACGGAAATGTTAAATGTTAATGCTCTCCGAGTGGGAAACGAAACCCACAACAAGGTCGTTATTTACACTTATGCCCACAAGCTACGGACTGGGTCTAGTGAGATTGACCCGAATGATATTTAAGAGGACCGGGAACCATAAAAAAACAAAGACATGAAACAAAGGTTAGGAATATATGACGCAGTTCTCGGTGTATGCGGATAATTAGGTTGTCCTAGAAACTTGTTTAATTTTTTGCAGATTTATACTTTTTTGTCTCATAGAATGGTAGTCATAGAGACCTCTAGTGTGAAGACACTCTGTCCTCCACTTTCCACCTGAAATCGAGACATGCGTGTTGATGGTTAGACTTCAAAACGCCGCGCTTTTCTTTGGTACCGAGCAAAGAATTAAAAATTTAAATTCATTCCTCCAAGTGAATGAACCCACAACTATCGTTTACAATCAGACGCGTGTCTCACTGCGCCACGACGGCGTCTAAAAGGTATAATATATGTTGTAACTGGTATCCCCCCGCTTCATTGAACTCATCCCTTCATCGATCGATCTGAAATGTTTGAAAATATATTAATCAAATCATGCCTTGGCTCATGATACGTCTTGTGGTTAGGACCTTTATTGTTATGTATGTAAGTAACTCAAGTTCTTTTTGAGATTCAGAGGTAACAGTGTTAGGAAATTCTACGTGTAATATATTAAATACATATAATAAGCCATCAGAAGGTAATCTTTTTTAATTATAATTGCCATCAGAAAGGTATTGACTCATTTTATATATAAATTAGCCATCAGAAGGTCTTCCTTCTTAATTATTAGTTTGCCATCAGAAGGTATAGACTCATTTATATATTAATTAGCCATCAGAAGGGTTCTAGACATACAAGTATCTAACACAAACTATCCGTTGCAATCACCCAGAGCTCGTCCGAGGAAAGCCCTAGGATCGTCTCATTTATCTCTCACTTACAACTATGCAAGATAGCTGTATTAAGAGAAAAAATGGCCGTGTGGCCCCGCCCCGCCACTTGCCGTAAGTTCCGTCCGATCGCAGACCTGACCGATCATATTGAACCCTCCGAGACACAACGAAACAGTTCACGTATATGATACTTACGATGCCTTAGCAAACGATCAATTATTAGTTAGCTGTCACGTCATGTTTGTTAAGTTTGTGTGTGATCTTTCTCAAAGGTACTTGTTACGCTTATTATATATTATTAATTAGTTGTACATTGGTTTGTGAGGCCAATGTAATTCGTCGGGTTGTGAAGCCGATATACGTCACTGGTTTGTGAGACCAATGAATTCGTCGGGTTGTGAAGCCGATATACGTTACTGGTTTGTGAGACTAATATAATTCGTCGGGTTGTTAAGCCGATATACGCCACTGGTTTGTGAGACCAATAAATTCGTCGGGTTGTGAAGCCGATATACGTTACTGGTTTGTGAGACCAATATAATTCGTCGGGTTGTTAAGCCGATATACGCCACTGGTTTGTGAGACCAATGAATTCGTCGGGTTGTTAAGCCGTTATACGTCACTGGTTTGTGAGACCAATGAATTCGTCGGGTTGTTAAGCCGATATACATTAATGGTTTGTGAGACCAATGTTACTGGTTCGCATATCAGTTCGAACGCACAACCACACGGTGGCTGATTAAGTTAAATAACCGCACAGCACACGCGTTGCAGTCGTTTATCAAAACCAACATTTAAACTCAGTGAATGTCTCCGACATCAGTTGTCAGATTGCTATAAGCTCCCTGAACCTACGACAGTCGCATGTCACACGTTATACCACAATCCGACTTTGTACAAAGCATCGCTTACGCAACACAAGACAGCATCAGAAAGGATACAACTAACCAACGTCGCTATAGCGGATCACTTTACCAAGCATGTTGGCCTCGGTGCTGCAAAGCTACATTGATTGTGTCACTGACATCGCTTATCAGTAAGCTATAAGCTATAACCGAACCCTGACAGTCGAGAGACAGTACATGCATCACTCCTATACATGTAATATATATATTTGTATTTTTAAGATTTACACATTCGTATGAGATCGTGCCAATTATTGCCATAAAATACTCAGCTATCTATGAGATCGTGCCAATTATTGCCATAAATATATATATATATATATATATATATATATATATATATATATATATATATATATATATATATATATATTTTTAAACATTTTTTAAAGTGTTATTCCACACTTAGGAAAATTGAAAAAGACATTTAAAGAAAACGTATAAAAATTTTGAACGCAGCGGGATTCGAACCCGCGCCTCCTGATATATTAATATCTTATTATTATTATTTGTACTACGTGCATCGCCCCTATACATGTAGTACATATTTACATTATTTTAAATTTCACACATTCGTATGAGAATATTTGCCATAAAATATTTAATCATCCAAAGCCTCATTTATTTTTATTTAATAAATATTATTTACACTCGCAACTTTCAATTAATTTATAAATTTATAATATTTAGGAAAATGTAAACTATAATGTTCATACAACACTATTTTAAGATGGCGCCGCCATACGCCAAATATTTTAATTAATTTGTACTGCAAATTATACGTGTTCTTTTTCATAGAACTAATATTTAAAATATTTATTGCCTTTAATACTATTATATTATTTAGTTATTATTTTTTAAATATTCATTTCAATATTCGCTTTTGTTATTTTTTTATATAATTAATGTAATAAGAACTCACCAAGAAATTCTTCATAATTAACAAATATGCATCTTACCAAACTTGATTATTATAAAATTATTATATTTCGATCACTTTGCATTTAATATGTTAAACTTATTTATTAAATATCCATCTCCTTGTATTCAATTTATAATATTTGTAAATTAATATCAATAATTTTCAGAGCGTCACTTTTACCGACGCCACGCTCCCACCATGCTCCCTTTCTCTTCTATTCCATTTTTAAAAATCATAAACTATAATCGGCCAGCAACTCATACAGCCAACGTTGCTTTTTCTGAAAATATTAATTAAATATTTTTTTTATTATTTCTTTAACCTATTCTATAAAATTGTATATATTTTTTTATTATTATTAAATTATATTATTAATTTTTTTTATATTCCTACGTTTATTTATACATAGTATATCTCGTTACAATGTATACTCAGAATATTTCCTACCAAAACATTAAACGGACCGTCAGAAAATATTATTACAGTCGCCGTTCTTTTGTTCACTGTCGTCTTGAGAACGGAGTCTCATCACTGCATTCTCGCCATAAATGTAATACAGCTTGCTAAGTTAAGAAATTAGGTACTTTACACACAAATATTTCTATCGTTATAGTAAAGTTCAAATAGTTAAAAACAGAATTTAATATAATAGATTATATATTATAATAAAACTAAAATAATTAACTTTGTTACTAAGATATTATATCTAATACAATGAGAAATGTGGTATCTATACAAAAATCGTTATTTCAATCGTAAAATGTCGACCTTCATATAGAGACAGACAATGTACACTAAAAATGAATACTAGATTAATATTAAGACAAGAGTTTTAACGTTTTGTTTTGTTTCTTATCTTTTGTCTCGCACGTAGTAATTTGAACTTTAATTTGGGACTATTTCTGTAATGAATGAGAATGAAACGTTCCATTCATTTCTGAGATCGCAACATCTATTTGTCTCGTGGAATTTTTGAAAATACATTTTTTATTTGGATGCAATTATTTGTTTGTGAAAAGTTTCATCACGCTTGTCGTTTTCGTGATATTAAAAGAGATAAAAAAAACAGAATGAATATATGAATTTGAAGTTGTGATACCGATGTATTGAATTAATAGGAATGTATATGACTTTTTTTTATCGATACATTGTTTTTTATTTGATTAACTACTTGTTTTTTTAAATTGTAAGATAACAAATCTTTTAGGGTGAATATAGTTAGCAACGATGGAGATTGACAAAAAAATATATATTTTTATCATATTAATAATACTCAAGATATATAACCATTCTTTTAAAGCAGGTTACAATGGGCAGATGTTACAATTTATTTAGCTTTAGCTGGGCAGGCAAAGAGGGGCTAATACTAAGACACACCGTTTTCACACACACATTTTAGAAACCGTATAAAATTTGGAACGTAGCGGGATATGATCCGAACGCTTCTTACGTTGCTACGGACGCATGGCTTGGTAGTCAGAACTATTGGATTATTTCTTAAAGGCGTGGGTTCGAGTCCCGCTGTTTTAATATTTTCATATGTTTACCAAAAATGTTCATCAATATTTAAAAAAAATGTTACTGCACACAGTTGAAAAAGAAAAAGTACATAAAATGATAATAAAGAGAAGACTATTATAGACGTATATAAGTAAAATTAAACCTGTCATTTCGAAAAGGGCTCAAGTCCATTAATTAAAACTTTTCAAGAACAACAGAAATATGCTTATTATAAAAAAAGTTGTTGGTGGTAAAAAAACTGAACATAAGAGTAGTTAAATAATATAAGTATATACTTTATGTGAATTTTATTTTTTAAAAAAAAGCATTTATCATACAGTTATTTTTGATTGAAGTTTCAGGACTAATGCCTTTTTCAAAATGACTCTCTGATGTTTATAGAAAATCAAATATTTTCAGAAGAACTGTTACTAATTATCTTGAATTTCTTGATACTCATTGTTTGTTGAAGTTATTGGCCTTGCAAAAACTTCTGTATAGAAAGTTTGTTACTCTACTGGAACATATTTTTCTAGTTTTTATTAAATCAGACATTTTCTTTTTATTAATTGGCACTTTGCCAGTATATGCAGGAGTATTGTTTGATGGTAAGGGGGGGGCCTGGTACCCATCCTCTGTAAGAGTTGGAAATCATGACTGACTAAACAATCTATGGATTCACGTGTTGTCACAAGACCTGGTGTGGTCCCGGAATATTTAAAATGTGACACTTTGAAAATAGTAAAAGTTTTTTTTTATTTTAGTATGTTTATATTTTTCATTAGTTCTTATGCCAGATTTCTTTTTTCTAAAAGACACGCGGGTTCGAAACCCGCTGCGTTCAAATTTTTATACGTTTTCTTTAAACGTCTTTTTCAATTTTCCTACGTATGGAATAACATTTTAAAAATGTTTAAACTTTTAATCAAGATTTATAAGCAGTTTCGGCAAGCTCGCGATTCTCCATTTTCGTAAAAGATGAAGTAAAGTGACATTAATCTTTACAGTTGCGTTTCGTTTCATTACAAAGGGGTATTAGTCCAGGATCGTGCCATTTTCAAACAGACTTCAATGTTCGTTTGCCTTTTAAGTTGGCTTGTTATGTTTGAAAATGCGCCATTTTCACAGGTAATATGTAAAACGCTTCAATAAATAAAATGGCGCCAAAAAGTGATATTTGAAAAAAGTGTGAAAAAGTACTATAAATAAAATAAATATTAAAATAATTTTAATATTAAAATTAATTGAAATTAAAAATCAATTGCCTTAAAATCCAAGTTCAAAAACACCAAAGCACCTAATGATGAAACGATATATTACACCCATACATAATTACCTTTATAAACAACTTGAACAGTGAACAGGCTTACAAAATTTGCAAATTTACAAACAAATTGTAACCACTCAAGTCGGTTCTTCAGGTTAAATTATGTTAAAATTTCGACTTCCCTATTCCACGTGCCTGGCCGTATTCCAAGCGTGGTGAAGATGTGGATGAATTATTCAAAACAGAATTGCGTCTCGCATAGAAGCAATTTTAAAACACGTGCTTACTGAAGCATGCGTTAGATAATGTTCTTGTTATTCAATCTGGACAACAAAAAAAACCCTGGTTATGTTTTGACGTTGAAAATTATTATAATGTTTAATTTTTATTCTAGTACTTTTTAATTTTACTTATATAAGTCTATTACTAGCCTATTTTTATAATAATTTATTTCATTTTTCTTTTAAAACTATGTGCAGTAACATTTTTTTTTAAATATTGATCAACATTTTTGGTAAACATATTAAAATATTAACGCAGCGGAACTCGAACCCACGCCTTTAAGAAATCATCCAAGAGTTCTGACTACCAAGCCATGCCAAGCCTTCTTACGTTGCTACGGACAGCAACGTAAGGAGCGTTCGGATCATATCCGTTCCAAATTTTATACGGTTTCTAAAATGTGTGTGTGAAAACGGTGTGTCTTAGTATTAGCCTCTCTTTGCCTGCCCAGCTAAAGCTAAATAAATTGTAACATATGCCCATTGTAACCTGCTTTAAAAGAATATATTTATATCTTGTGTATTATTTATATGATAAAAATATATTGTATTTTAGTCAATTTCCATCGTTGCTGTCCATATTCACCCTAAAGGGTTATTTATCTTACAATTTAAAAAACAAGTAGTTAATCAAATAAAAAACATTATATCGATAGTAAAAAGTACAGTCCTATTAATTCAATACGTTGGTCACAACTTCACATTCATATATTCAGTCTGTTTTTTTATCTCTTTTAATATCACGAAAACGACAGTGGTGATGAAACTTTTCACAAACAAATAAGTACAACCAAATAAAAAAATGTATTTACAAAAATTCCACGAGATAAATAGATGCTGCGATCTCAGAAATGAATGGAACATTTCATTCTCATTCATTACAGAAATAGTCCCAAATTAAAGTTCAAATTACTACGTGCGGGACAAAAGATGGGAAACAAAACAAAACGTTACAACCCTTGTCTTAATATTAATCTAGTATTATTTTTTAGTGTACATTGTCTGTTTCTATATGAAGGTCTATGTTGTACGATTGAAATAGCGGTTTTTGTATAAATAACATATTTGTTAATGTTTATTATTATAAACATCTAGCATTTCTTTTCTGTATATGAATAAATCTAAATCTCAGTAAGGGAGTTAATTGTTTTAATTCTATTTAAAATTATAATCATTTAATTATGTTTTCAAGGTAATTACAATTAGTTGGGCCTAGGATTTCAACTCGGTGGAGGAACCTAATGGAATTATTTTCATTTCTCCGGTTTGCTTAATTATACTGTTAATTTGATTTTTAGTTTTAAATGTACTAGTTAAATGTAAGTCTAATATGAGTTTATTTTTATTTCTATTTTTTTTTTCAATATTATCGGTAAAACATTTTTAGAAAACGTATAAAAATTTAAACACACCCGGACTTAGGTATACCCAGGTCTCTTGAAAACTACCCAAGAGTTCCGTTCGAATTCCGCTGCGGTCAAACCTTTATACAGTTTCTACAAATGTTTATCATATTCTAATTATAATAACATATTTACAATATTAAATATTACGGACTTATTTAGAAAATCGCATCCAAACTCAAGAGTCAGACTTTCGCATTTTAAATATTAGTATGGATAATAAAATTATTTAAAAGATATATATTCTAAAATACTTTTTAAGTTAAATTTTGTATTAGGTCAGTACAAATCTAAAGGCGTGACATTTTCGCCTTGTCATGCGTATCAAAGGAGGGAAGCACAAGTAAAGCATCAAAATATAAATCTGTAGCGGCGTAATGTAATAACTCACTTTGCGCTACGAAATTGTATTTGACTTATTACATAACGTTCTAAATCAGATAACTGACATTGACTTTCTGCTGTATTCAAATATTTCAGCTTTCTGAAGGAAAAGCTGTGTATATACAATAATACACAAAAAAGGAGCTTCTGTATGCTTAGTGTCAATACACTCGGTCCTCCATTTTCCGTCTGAATTCGAGATAAGACGTGTTGAGGGACTTAACGCTGCGCTGTGTCATAGGTATCAGAGCGGAGAAATGAAAATAATATAAATACAATGATTTTCCAAAGTGGAAATCAAACCCACTCGGACCCAGAGACGCTATCCCACTGCGCCACTACGGCCTACACTATATTAAATAATACTTATTTTTATAATTTCTTTTCTTTATTTTCATATAATAATAATTTAATATTAAATCATTTTATTGAATGGTATGAAATAAAATATTAGAAGAAATCGTCTTTGATGTACATCGGGTTTCATTTGATTGGTTTCTTAGTACTTATAATATAAGGATTCTATTTTACCAAAGCAGTCAATATATTTAAGTGTAACTGATATATTTTTTAAAATATTATAGACTTAGCTGTAGTCTTTAGATAAACGAAAAAAGGTAAACGGAGTGTCCTTACATTAGGAGCTCTCTGCAAAGAGAGTAGTTTTATGACTTACCGAGTATATGTAATTTTTTGACTTACGAGTATACTGGTTGATACTAAAGATTTTTCACCTGCAATTACACTACCTGTAACTACATTACCATAAGAAATATTACGTTAAGTAGTGTAATAAATAAGAAGCGGAGAACGGAGTGTCTTAACTATTAAAAGTTACCCAGAATGTCTCTAACCTCCATTTAGTATAATCTATATTGTGATTATAATATAGTAAGGTTAACAACTCCTCCATAAGTACTCCAATAGTACTTAAAAATGTAGAACCTGCCAAAATTTAAACGAAAACAAAAAAGGTTCTAAGTCAACAGACAGAATATTTATAGAAATATAAGCGAATCCACATGTATATGTATGATTGTCGATGAAATGTTATCACAACGTCACGTCTGCCATACATTTCAATTTCAAGTTTTAGTTTACAGCATAGCTCTAGTCGTTTCTACTATAGTTTATACTATTTTCTTTTCTCTTCTATCTCTTATAGTATTTGTGATAAAAACCAGGTAGATAAGATAAATACGATTACTATAAAGAATTGCGTATGCAATTCCTGTTTTAATAAGCACACTTTGTCTTATTTGAAATCGGTAACTAACCTAAGACTATCGAACTAACTAACTATGGAAGACACAGGTCTACAATTACAGTTGGTAAGACAACTATGACATGTTGAATAATTTATATTATCTCTACTAATATAATAAAGAGGTAAAGTGAAGTAAAGTAACCCAAAATGGCTCAAATAGGGAATAAAAGATGCAGATAACGCGGCGAGGCCAAGTTCGTATATAAGAATTTCAATTTGTTGTGTGACAACGCCGAACTGAATATGCAATAGTTGATGGCTTGTTGCCACTCTGTATTTAGAATTACACTGTATTTACATTTTTTTATTTAATCACTCTGAGAACTAAGAAATAAGACGCCGTTAAGTTTACATGCAACACGCAATCACGGATTCAAATGGTAAATGGAGAACGAAATGTCGTGACACTAGGTTCACTCTGCCTAACGTACTAAGAGAAAAAAGTGGAGCGCAAAATAACGAATTGATTAACAAATTCTAATAATAAATATAAAAAAAATAAATACTTGTTCAATCGCAAATTACAAACTTTTTCTTCTTTTCAGGTACACATCAGTTGCTTCGACATCATATAATAATACAAGACAAGGTAAGCTTTCCAATGTTTTTACATACTAGTGTTCCGCTCGCGGCTCCGCTCGCATAATGTATAATTCATATTTAACTGTCAACTTATGTTAAGCGACTTATATTTTTCATACAAATTGTCATCATCTATTTAAGTCCTTAAGGGGTGTTTTTCAAAAAAATAGGAAGCCTGTTTTCGGTCTTGCGTATGCTATCTTCCTTACAACAGATTTCAATTTTGGTCAAGCGGAATAAACTTTTCACACAAACGATTTTTGAAAAAAAAGGTATCCTATGTTTGACCCTGAAGAAAATAGTTAACTCCAATTTCAAAAACCGTAGTCTCTGGCCGACCTATGCTCGTGGTCCAAATAGTCTACATCTATCCCCCATTATTTGAAGAAGAAGCGTAACTTATTTATTTTTAAATATATAAATATAAAAAGTTTTGTACTAGTCACTTGCGGGAATATAACTTAAGTAGTGTAGAGAAACACATAGAATATATTTTACAAAATTCCTAAGGCAACAGGAAGAATGCAGGATTTTCCGAAACTACAAAACCTAGCTTTATTTAATCAGTTTGAAAGTGCCGGACTATATACACGGTGGTTGTGGGTTCAATTCCCACTCTGGGGAATAATTATATTTAAATAATTTTTGTTCTACACGCTGCTAAGACAAATACGAGAAATTGAGTACCACCACAACGCACAAGAAGTGGTTCTCTCTGCCAATTCTAAAAACCATGACACTAGAAAAATAAAATCTTTTGAATATATTAAACCTGTTTATAACAATCACAAACAATTTTAACTCTTCAAGAGAAAAGTCAAAAGCAACAACTTTATATAAGCTTATTGACCTATATATGAACAAAGGGCCCGCTCTGAATTACTGTACTGTACTGACAAAGAGGATTACAATAATGCAACGTTGTATCACACCGTAATATTAAAAAATAAATATATTTTGAAGCTATCGTGGTTCAGTGAAACAACTTTTCTTAACACGACTGGTTGTGTATTGGATCCTCGTTTGGGAGATAAGTTATATATAAACTAGCTTCGTTACAGGGCTTTAGGAAGAACACACGTGGTCTGGGGTTCGCTTGGATTCATTCAAATTTCAAATGGAATATCCGGAATTCAGGCGAAAAATGGAGAATGGAGTGTCTTAACAATTCTCTCCTCCTTCTCCTTGTTCTCCTGAGAGTGTAATGCGATCGATTTTGCTCACAAACATCTTCTCGGTAACCAAATCAACCAGTTACAAAAAATAAATCAGTAGGGGGATCGCTCTCCCGTTCAAGCGCTCTCTCAACAAAAATAATTAGTGGCCTTAGGTAGAACATGCATTACTTTTTATTTTAAAACTCTATCCTTAAAGGGTTGAAATAGTGGATGAAAGTTTGTATTACAAATTTTCTTAAGTGGAAATAACATCTTATAATGTAAAAGCAGGTTCTATAAATTATCGCTAGTAAAAAATAGACATATGAAAATCATTATTTACGGTGTAACTTACATCCACATTCAATCGCTGGAAGTTAAGGCTCCTTAACACGACCGGTGTCGTGAACAGATTATTTATTACCGTTATTTATTCCGCACTACGCGCAGGCGTCTGAAGCGCCTTGTCTAGTGTACAGATAGTTGAATTATTGCTTGTTTACTTCTTTATTCTTCTAATAGGTTAGTTAATATTTTGGTATATATTAAAACTATTAACCAGCTAGCGGCTTCACCCGCGTGAACTACGCAATTATAGCTGCTTCGTATTCGCTGTCCCACCGCGCCTTTATGGACTCCAATTTATTTATTATACACATTTCTAATAATACATTATTATTAAAAATATTATCGTATAGCATTTCTCCGTCTAAACTCAAATGACGCCAAAACTAAAACTCCTCTCCGCATAAATTACATAAAAACTCCAAAGATTTTCCCTCACAATTAATAAAATATTAACAAAACCCCTTAAACTAGATTCGAACCCACACCCTTCTCTCATTATGTAACATTCCCACTAAACCCACTTATATATTAGTCAATTTCAGCCAGGATTGGACATCTCCGTCTAGATACAGCCGTCAATTACTCGGTAATAAGCGTTTCAATCGCATTAGCGTCCTGTGGGGCAATTACATGTTGATTAAAGTGGCGGACTCCAATGAACGTTTACAGTCGAAATATTATTCTACTAGAATACAGTAATTTTCTAATATACTATATATTACTATACTATGTACTGCTAGAGGTCATCGTGGCGCAGTTTCATAAAGTGTGACTGTAAACGCAACTGGTTGTGGGTTCAATTCCCGCTCGAGGTATTAAAATTTAATATTTCATTTTCTTTGTTTTGGTCAGTCGAAACAAAGCACGACGATAAGTTCGCCACATAACACGTAATGCGTCCAGGATTCGGCGGTGGGGCACGGAGTGTGTTAACATTAGGTCCTCTCTGCCTACCCTGCTCCGTGCGGGATACAGCGTGAAGTAAAGGAAACCACTATATTATGAACTATTATACTATGTACTACTTGTGTTCAATACCTATACATATGTTTCATTCAGTAGCGATATTATTATTATTATTTTTTCGTTTCTTGCACAGGTACAATAAACCACGGTATTGACTTCCGCTACTTAATATGTAATGTTTTGTTGCGAGCGAAAAGTGGTGAACCAATGAACGTTTACAGCCGAAATATTATTCTACTAGAATATAGTAATATTCTAATATACTATATATTACTATACTATATATTACTATACTATATATTACTATACTATGTACTGCTAGAGGTCATCGTGACGCAGTTTCACAAAGTGTGACTGTAAACGCAACTGGTTGTGGGTTCAATTCCCGCTCGAGGTATTAAAATTTAATATTTCATTTTCTTTGTTTTGGTCAGTCGAAACAAAGCACGACGATAAGTTCGCCACATAACACGTAATGCGTCCAGGATTCGGCGGTGGGGCACGGAGTGTGTTAACATTAGGTCCTCTCTGCCTACCCTGCTCCGTGCAGCGTACAGCGTGAAGTAAAGGAAACCACTATATTATGAACTATTATACTATGTACTACTTGTGTTCAATACCTATACATATGTTTCATTCAGTAGCGATATTATTATTATTATTTTTTCGTTTCTTGCACAGGTACAATAAACCACGGTATTGACTTCCGCTACTTAATATGTAATGTTTTGTTGCGAGCGAAAAGTGGTGAACCAATGAACGTTTACAGCCGAAATATTATTCTACTAGAATATAGTAATATTCTAATATACTATATATTACTATACTATATATTACTATACTATATATTACTATACTATGTACTGCTAGAGGTCATCGTGACGCAGTTTCACAAAGTGTGACTGTAAACGCAACTGGTTGTGGGTTCAATTCCCGCTCGAGGTATTAAAATTTAATATTTCATTTTCTTTGTTTTGGTCAGTCGAAACAAAGCACGACGATAAGTTCGCCACATAACACGTAATGCGTCCAGGATTCGGCGGTGGGGCACGGAGTGTGTTAACATTAGGTCCTCTCTGCCTACCCTGCTCCGTGCAGCGTACAGCGTGAAGTAAAGGAAACCACTATATTATGAACTATTATACTATGTACTACTAGAGACCATCGTGGCGTATTGGCGTGACGTTTGACTTTAAATGTAATGACTTTAAAAGGTTGTGTTCAATACCTATACATATGTTTCATTCAGTAGCGATATTATTATTATTATTTTTTCATTTCTTGCACAGGTACAATAAACCACGGTATTGACTTCCGCTACTTAATATGTAATGTTTTGTTGCGAGCGAAAAGTGGTGAACGGAGTGTTTTGACATTAATTTCTTTTTAACTGCGCTGTTTTGCGCGAAAAAGCATGAAGCTGCTTTATTATAATATTATTTATGTATAAATTACTAGACCATAAAAATTGATTATATTTTTAGGCAAATGCTTTAAGCTTTTTTAGAAAAATAATAGTATATATGAAAATAGAAATCTTAGTCTCTAAAAATTTATTCAACAAAATATCACAATGAATTTAAAATAAATTTAAGGAAATACATGTGGAAATTCAATACAGTTTAATTATTATATCCAGACAGTGTAGGTGTCCAGGCAGATTGTAATATGCCCAGTATAATTATATCCGAGTGAGATTGTCAGCGAGAGGGCGAGGGTAGGTAATGAGAAGAGTTTAACTCTAAATTGGCTTAAGCTTAAACGTTCAATTTAGATAACAAATTATGTACAACTTGAATTTTTTAAATAAAATGTTTGAATATATAACATCTAAACAAATTAAAATATATAATAACTACTCTCGTGTCTTCGCCTGCATAACTATACAACTTTTGAGACAAACTATTATCCCCTATTGCAATTCTTTAAAATTGATTTTTTGGAAAAAGTAACATAAATTTTGAATCTAGTAGTCTTTAGTTCTGTTCATTCTGAATTTTATTCTAATTACGCCGGTAGTTTACTGTGAAAGCGTAGGAGACAGACAGACAGTTAATACAGCCACAGGCAAGAAAATCGCATTTATAATATTAGCATCGATAGTATTACTTAACTCAGTTATAAAAATATAGCCCCTATCGTGGCGATATTGAGATTATACTGAATTAGATTACTTACTTTTTCTAATTAGTTAAAGTCCAAGCTACCTCATATAGTCTTAATTGAATGCATTCATGCATGTCACTTTAGTTGATATCAAACACCAATTATATTTGAAATTATTTCTTAACCATTAACATTACATATGCAAAATTCTAAAATTTTAAATTTTGAATATTATAGCTTACTAAGCAGAGCGTTTGTCTCGAGACGCGATGCAGATTCTATTCACGCTGCGTTCAGAATTTAGTTTCAAAGTATAAAACTATGCAACTTAACACTTTTTCCGAAAACATAGTATCATACAGATTTCATATATCCGACAATATCAGTGGAATATAATTATTCGGGGCGTAATATGCCCCGAATAATTACATTCTCCCTGTGGGCAGTGGATGGACGGAGAAAATTAAATTTGAATTTTGATTTAATTTCATTTACATGTTTGTTAGGCTTTAATTTAATTGCATTTACATGTTTATCATTGCTATGTTAGGAATAGTTTTAAACATTTCAAAATATTATTAAATATACATACACAAATTTAATTTCGATTATAATATAATATAGGTACTAATTGGAATTTTTAGGTGCAAATATGAGATATAAAAAAATTACATGTAGCTTTACAATTGCGAGTAACAATTTTTACCCTCAAAACAAGGTAATCATAAAGAACCTAGTGTCATAAGGCTCCGTCTTCCACTCTCCGCCCAAATTCTATATATCGAGGTTGAGTGGCGAAATTTAGCGCAACTCTTGACGAAGGCCTTTTAAGATTTTTCTTCACGTGTTAATTGTAATTATTTTGTAGCATAAAAATATACTTTCTACATTTGCCGCTGACTAAAGAAAATTTAGTATGAATGAAATGTTAAATGAAATGTTCCAGGTCTAGACAGAAGAAAAAGAATACGAAGAGGCTTAAATGAAAATCGTGTTATTATCACTCAGCATTTTACAGAGAGAACTGTCACTCCTGGTGGAGACGTAAGTCACGAATTAGACTCTTTGTTTATTTATACATAACCAGAGTTGGGTAGAGTTTAATTGCAATTGTCAATTAAATGTTAACAATTGATTATTTGCTTATGAGGAAATCACATAAAATCACAATTAGCTAAAAAAATATTGAGTCTTAATGTTTACACTACGATTAATAATGAATTCATTGTTAATTGTGGTTTTAGCATGAAGAAGTGATCAGTCGTTATTATTTCATTGTTAATTGCAATTAAATTATGTCCAAATCAAATATTTCAAAATTGCTTCACGTTTTTTCACGCTTTACACGTTGAGCAGAGAGAACCTAGTGTTAAGATACTCCCACATACAACGTTCTCAAAATTTCACTCGACATCAAGACGACGTACTGAGTAATGGAACTCAATATTTTGTCTTGTGAGACCGTTTAAATGAAAATAATTTAAATATAATCATTCCTTCTAAAACACATAACCATCGCGTATACAGTCAGACACTGTTACACTGCGCTACAATGGTAGTATAAAAAAATCTAAGAAATGCAAATTATATCAGCCCCAATATAACTTACAATACATACTTAAAATACAATTGAGTAAAACTGTTGAATCTTAGCGAAGAGGTACTGGTTTATGTTTTATTTCATTTAAACTTTAATATTTTATAATAAATATGTTATAATAAACGTAGGTATAAAAATTTCGACGAAAGTAAATGTAGAACGTATTGTTTAAAGAGTTCCAAATTTTAATACTTTGTCTTAAAGTGTTTTTCATATCTTAAATGTGTTAATAACATTTGAAATCATAAAATCTTTGTATATTTTAGTTGTAATGTTATCAAACTTTGCAGATTAGCATGCAATGCTCCGCTACGGGGGACCGACCGCCGCAGTTCGTGTGGGAACGCGACGGCGTTCTTGTATCCAGTAATACTGATCCAAGGTAATATTTTCGACTTCACTCATTTTCAGGCACGGCGAAGTAGTATAGAGAACCTAATTTCAAAGTTGACGTTCCGATCTTGACTTATTCGAACCAACAAGCAATCGCGTTTACTGTCACTGTCTTAAAAAAATGCTGAGCAATTATATTTATTTTTATATATTATTGTCTTTTTTCATTTCCCCACTCCGGTAAATCTAAACGCAGTGTTAACCTACAACCGTCGCGTTTACATTCAGACGTTCCTAGGCATACTAAAAGAAAATAATTTGAAACAAACATAAACAAAACAGACAAAAAATATATTAAAAACAAATTTCAATAGAAAAACACACATTTATGTACATATGTTAAAATACATTAGTTTCATACAAAACTATCGCGAATATAAACGCATGTACGAGTACAGTCTGTTGAATTGAAATTCAATCCTCTTACTTTAACTTTGTTAAAGTGATTACATATAACAATTACTAGCGGCCAGCTTGCGACTTCGCCGCATGAACTACATTGCAACTCTCGGGGGGTTTCATTATATTGCAACTCTCGGGGTTGCATTTTTGAAAAATAAGTAGTCTATGTTTGACCCAGTAATTTTTGCTATTTTTATTCTGAATTTCATCCCAATGAGACCGGTAGATTAGCCGTGAAAGCATGACAGACAAACAGACAGACAGACATACAAATTATTGTATATAATACATTATTCACATTATATACTTACAATAAATATTAATATCTATATATTACATACATACATATTCGTATATTATGTAATAAATAATTTATATAAACATAAATTATTTATTATTTATAATTTGTATATTACATACATATTATTAACAAACAATTTTCTATTGTGTATTTGAACCGGCAAGCACCCCGCGAGTGCAGTAGCGTAGTAGCCGCGCGCGCCCGCCTGCGCTCGCCCGCCCCGCACACGTGAGGCGTATCCGCCGATCGCCAGTCGAGATCGATACGGTCCACGCGTTGCTCGCAGTGTCCATTTGCTTCCTTCGTTATTACTGTACGCTGTGCTATTATAATAAAACTTTTAATTATAATTGCTTATTATATATACTTACTATGTGCTCTATTCTTCGGACTTTATTCTTGGTGTGGTGTTGTAATAAAAATTGTGAAGTGTTTATTTGAATTGCTCTGCATGGCGGGAAAAGCTGAAAAAAGTACATATATAATGCTAATTGACTAAAAATAGCAGTGAAAAAAGTAAATTGATTGTTCGATTTTTTCAAATTTATTCGCTCGCGCAGCTAGTGAAGTGATATCAAGTGGACGTCGCGTGCGAATTTCAGTACGGTTCCACAGCCTAAGTATATTGGCACTATCTGACCCATTTAATTGCTATTTATTTAAAAACTACAATTGTGATCAAAAACTTCACAGCACATCAAGACACTGTGCCGATATCCCTCCAAATTTCCAAGTCTAACTACAACAATAGCCCATGAGAGTTAAACCACAACGAAACACACTTTGACCAGTAGAGCTTCGCTATGCTCACTCAATATTAGCTCTGTAGACTTTAAAATTCTTTCACAACAACAACCCCTACCGGTTAAATTCCAGTCGAGGAGGAAGATTTTATATAATTATTTTTTTTCTACTGCTCGTTTTACCTATATAAAGCGTGATATTCAAAACCGTCACTCAACCTGCATGTCTCTTTTGGGTGGAAGTGAAAACGAAGTGTTTTGCACTAGAGTTCACCACACCGTCTATAATCATATGTTAAAGAAACTTGAGGATTTCGTCGCCTTGTTCGTTTAGATTTGAACAAAAACGTTAGTAAAAATTTATTGTAGATAAAACATATATGTAGTTAATTATGAAAAAATATACAATTTTAAAACATACAGTTGGCTTACAACACGCTGTATACCGCATAGCAGCGTAGGCAAAGAGAATCAAGTATCACGACACCCCGTTCATTTTCCATCCCAATTCGACACATTCGAAGGCAGAAAGTGGACAGAGTGTCTTGACACTACATTCTCTCTGGCCTCTTCCTTACCATGGATTCGAACCCAGAACCTTCAAATAGGTATATATCAATTTCAATCACATCAAATACATTCTTTAAATAATTTGAGTTAAAATTGAAATAGGAACTAATCAAAAGTATCGACATTTCAGTATCAGAGCATGTCGTTCGAGTTCAAAAACCAATTCCGAAACACTCGTATGAAGACTCTCTATTACACGACAGATTAGTTCGCGTAAAAACGATACATAGAAAAAGCTTAGATAGAAAAAGTGTAAAATGTAATATAATGAGAGCATAAAAAAAAGCTTTACTCTTCACAGTTTTGCCCGCGTTTCAGGGTAATAACATAGTGTTAAGATACTCCGTTCTCTACTTTCCGCCTGAAATCGAGATATTGCGTGTTGAGTGGCGAAAGTAAACCTGTTTTGTTTTAGATACCAGAGTGGAGAAATAAAAACAATATATAATCGTTACTCCGAGTGGGATTCGAACCCACAAGCATCGCATTTACAGTCAAATATTGCTCCATTAAATAAAGGGAATTAATTAAATAAATAAGATACAATTTTACGCTAGATAGTTTTAAACATGGTTACTGCATTTTGAGATTCATAGAAATACATTGCGCCAAAAATGTTGACGCAGTAAATGAATTAAAAATGGGATCATTGATCACACATTTTTGTTTCTGATCGAAATTCGAAATAAAATAAAACATGTATTTCTGAAATATTGCAGTCATTGCAAATACCCTTTCCAGTGTCCATATGTAGTAGAAACTCAAAAGCCAACAAAGTATTATTTAAAATACGATATAAATTATCAGTAATGTATGATAAATACATCTCACTATAAAAGCTGTGGTTGTGAGTTCAATTTCTATTTTCGGCGGAAAACGGAGAACGGAATCCCTTAACATTATTTACACTACGTTCTCTATTACTATACTGTCTTACGCAACTTTGTTAAAGTGATTACATATAACAAGTACTAGCGCCCAGCTTGCGACTTCGCCGCATGAACTACATTGCTGTTTCATTATATTGCAACTCTCGGGGTTGATAGATTAGCCGTGAAAATATGACAGACAAACAGACAGACAGACATACGCATTTATAATATAAGTATGGTTTTATACAGTGGGCATCCAACTATAATATAATGCTTACGGGTTTGTGGCGGACTCACAATATTATATATAAAACATTATACCTACACATTATACACATGATATACTTACAATAAATATTAATATCTATATATTATATATACATAAAGTATTTATTACATAATATACGAATACAATATTTATAATTTATATATTACATACATAATATTAACAAACAAATTTCTATTGTGTATTTGAAACGGCAAGCACCCCGCGAGTGCAGTAGCGTAGTCCTCTCACCCGGCGCCCGCGCGCGCCCGCCCGCCCCGCACACCACTCGACGGTGTGAGGCGTATCCGCCGATCGCCACTCGCCAGTCGCGATTGGTACGCTCCACGCATTACTTGCGTTATCCATTTGCTTACTTCGCTATTAGTATACGATGTGCTACTATAATAAAACTTTTAATTATTGTTACTTATTATCTATACTTTCTATGTGCTCTATTCTTCTGACTTTATTCTTTGTATGGTGTTGTAATAAAAATTGTGAAGTGTTTATTATCTACTAGGAACCGCCTCTTTTCTCTGCATGGCGGGAAGAGCTAAGTAAAGTACATATTTAATGCTAATTGACTAAAAGTATCAGTGAAAAAAAGTAAATTGATTGTTCGAATTTTTCAAATTTATTCGCTCGCGCAGCTAGGTGAAAAGATGTTAAGTGGGCGCGCGTGCGATTTCAAAACGTTCCACGGCCTAAGTCTATATCCTAAACTACAATTACAATTGCCGCCAAAACTTCACAGCACACAAGACACTATGTCTGCCAAATTTCAGAGGTCTACTACAAATAGCCCAGGAAGAGTTAAACCACAACGAAACACACTTTTGACCAGTAAGAGCTTCGCTACGCTCAGCTCAATAATTTATCTCTGTAGACATTTAAACATACTCTTTCACAACCGACAATCCCCACAGCATAAAATCCCAGTTGGGGAGGAAGATTTTATATAAATTATGTTCATTTCTTCGCTCTGTTACCCAAGATAAAGATATTCAAAACCGCCCCACTCAACCTGCATTGTCTTATTTTGAGTGGAAAGTGGAAAACGCAGTGTCTTGACACTAGAGGCCAGACACTCCGTCTATAATCAGAGTTAATAGAAAGTAGAGGATTTTCGTCGCTTTGTTCCTTCTAGATTTGAAACAAAAACTTTAGTAAAATTTAGCGTACATAAAATACATAAGTTATTTTAGAAAAAAATATACATTTTTAAAACATAAAGTTGCTTACAACATAATTAAAAATTGTATGTACACATTACACGCACGTTACACATTCACGTATTCTGTAAGATTATGTTGATTTTAATGGAAATGAAATTCACGATTTTTTACTGCACTCGTTGAAATTTTTTAGTATCATGCTTGAAAGTAAGTGTTTAATTTGAAGTTTAATTTAAAATTCTGCTTTAACATTAATACTTTTTAGTCTCACTAAATTGACATATTTGACACATTTGACTTTAAATTTAGTTGAATTTAAGAACATATATACACTCTTTGTATTGAATCATATGTTTAATTAATTTGTATACAAGAAAATATATGTCCATTCCACAGATACGCATTAGGACAACTAATGACCTCCGATAACTCAGTGGTAGCACAGTTGAATATCACTCGAGTAAGGGTCGAAGACGGCGGGTTATATTCCTGTACAGCAAAAGAGGGAGACCACGTGGCCAGTCATGAAAATAGACTTGATGTATATGGTATGTATAGTAGTCTAGTCTAATAAAAATTAGTTAGTTCGAATCCAGACTGGGTTAAAATTGTTAATAAAAATTTCAAATCAAAATTTACTTTTCAAATGCTTTTAAGTCTAGATACTTATTAGCTATTGTAGAAAAATCTTGAAAGTAGGTCTTAAAAATCGTAAGAATAGAAAGTATCTGACTGTAATATGATGTTTGTGAGTTCGATTCCCGTTCGAGGAATGATTATATTAAAATTTTCATTTCTTCACTCTGGAACTTAGGACAAAACGTTGCGTTAAGTTCTGCCACTCAACGCGCAATGTCTAGATTTCAAGCGCAAATATAAGTCTAACTTCTATCGTAGTTAAGACTACAAAACAAAAACGTTATTAGTCTTATAAGGAAGACTAATAATGTTTTTAAATAGGCTTCACTCAACAACACGAAATAAACCCAAGATGAGCATCTTAAACTGCCAAAAGTGACTTCACCCATACTGCATATACGTGTTTTTTGACTTATTGATTCTATGAAAAGTAGTTTGTATAGACTAAAATTTAGTTGTACATAGTTCAAATAGTTGAAAAGTAATTACAACGCTTCGACTCTATTGAAATACAAAAATATCCTAATAGAGAACTATTGACAGTCAGCTCATTTTGCAAGAATCCAGGGCAGTGCGCGAGGTAACTAATTGTTGGCGATAGTTTGATATAATAATGTATGAACTGACAGATAATGCCCTGTCAGTCAACCTGTGGTCACGGATTACTGTAAACGTTGGATTTTCTAAAAGTATTTTCGAATACCAAATAAATATACGCTGTTGATCTGGTTAAAAATAATTTCATTTCCAAATGTATGATAATTCCGAAAACAAAAGATCAGCTACTTTTACCTATTTTTTTAGTTCAAACTACTTTTGACAGGTAAACAATTTTGACTTATCCATAAGATTCTTTTTTTTTCAGGACCTCCATACATTAGATCACTGCCACCAATTAAAGTACAGAGTGGAGAATCTATAAACTTGAGGTGTCCTTTCTATGGGTACCCTATAAGGTATAGTACTACTGTTTTTGTGGGAACATTAAATTTAAGTATACACGTCCTAATAATATTTATGTAACAATTTTAAAATATATAAAAAACTTAAGGTTTTAATGTGTTTTTATAAACTTCTTGCAAAGTTATTTTAAAGCTTCTTACCCTCCAAGGCAAGTCACTTTAAATGTTATGTCTTTGTGTTAGATTTATGTATGTCTTCTTGTAATTAAAATTAATAAAATATTTATTGAGATCAGTCGCGGCTTGTGGACATAAAGTGTGACTGTAAAGGCGACTGTACACCGATAAGGTTCGATTCTCACTCGGGGAATTGGAATATTTAATATTTCCATTTTCTTCGTTCTGGGGTCGAGGTAAAGTGCGGCGTTCAGTTCGCCTGAACACGCAATGCCTCCAGAATTTGGAGGAAAATTTGGAACCTAGTGCCTTGACACGTTCCCTCTGCCTACCCTGCGTGACATATAAAAAATAGAAAAACTTATCTCATTTATATAAAAATTCCGTCTTGTCCAACCAGTTAAAATCGCCTGGGAGCATAAAGGCAAGACAATTAAACTCAAACAATCTATGCCAAAGTCGTTAAAACGCCAGACAGAATCATCAGAAACGCAAGTATGGACGCACCTCGCAGCACGTCATTACATGGCGTTCGAAACCAATAGCAGAAATAAGTAAAAAAGGATAATGGGGCTGTATTACACTGCATAGTGACTATCCCTCCGGAGAAATGGCGAGGAGGGGAGGAAGGTTTGAAAAATTCAGTATAGAAGCACCCGATTTTGGAAGACTGCTCTTGGGAAATAATCTGAGGAAGGTCAAATAGTGAATCTATGGTTATGTTAGGAAGCGGTGACTTGCCGATTCATTTGAGTGGTTGAAAGATGGAAAGAGGATACCTAGTGGACTTAAGGTGACTGTTTTATATTAACTTTGGACCAACGCGTTATGTTACCTTCAAAGGTTATAATATCGTAGTACATTTTTAAAAAACACAAGTGGTAATCAAATAAAAAACAATATATCTGTACAAAAAAAAAATTTTATATAGTCATATGATTCAATAATCAGTTATCATAACTTCGCATTCCCATATTCACGTCTTTTTTTTATATCACTTAATGTCCGAAAAAAAAAGACACGCGCAGTGAAACTTTCACAAAACAAAGAAAGCAACCAAATAGACAAAATGTATTACAAACATTACGCATTATAAATAGAAGTCGATCTCAGAAACGACATGGAAATTTCATTCTGTCATTACAGAAATTGTCCCAAATTAAAGTTCACAATAATGTGCGGGACAACGATGGGGAACAAAACCAAAACTTGTCTTGATATAATTAATCTATATTCATTTTTAGTGGTACATTGTCTTGTTTACATGATAGTCGTTCGGTTATATTTGTTTTAATGTTTCTTATTTTAAAAGCCATTTTTTTTGTAAAGACTTAGTAGCCTCTAATACCTTAGTAACGAAGTTAATTGTTTCAGTTTTTATTATTAATTAGTTTTATTTATTAATTCTTTTACTTTTAATTATGTTTTCAAGGTAATTACAATTAGTTGGGGCTACGATAACCACTCAGTGGAATGATCATAATGAAATAATCTTCATTTCTCCGGTTTGCTTCATTCATTAAGAACAAAATTAAAAGAAAAATATATATTCACCGTTGCATCTCAATACATATTTGCTAATATAATGTTTGATTAGAAAAATATTAATGATTTTACAAAAATCGATGATGTCACCGATTTCTGTAAAATCATTAATATTAAATCATACTCGTACATAATATTAATACTAGAAATAACTATAAATTCACTACTTCTTTGACTTGATAGTCAATAATTCATTAATGGGACAGTGCGTACGCTTTTATAATAGGATCCCAGAAAACGTCCAAGAGTGTTCTATATCACAATTTAAAAAAATTGTGAAAAGACGTTTGTGTGTCAAAGGTTATTATTACCTAATTAAACATTTCATAAATGATAACACGCCTTGAAAAACATCACATGATAAGCATTGCATTTAAAATAGATGGACGAGTGTAAAAATATTATGTGACGGTCCTGTTAATGTTTTGGTAGGAAATATTTTGAGTATACATATATTATACCTTTCAGAGGCCGTCGTGGCGCAGTGGGACAGCGTTTGATTAAGAACGATGGTTGTGTGTTTGATTCTTACGTGAAGGAATAAATTTTAATTTTCATTTCTTCGCTCGTTACCAAAGAAAAAGCGTGGCGTTGAAATCTACTACTCAGTACTCAGTGTCTCGGTTTTAGGTGGAAAGGACGGAGTGCCTTTCCACAAGGTTCTCTCTGACTACCATGCTATGAGACAAAACGTATGAAGCTGCAAAAAAACACGTTGAAGGACAGCACGTAATTAGCCTCATACACCGGGAACTGCGTCATATATTCCTAGCCTTTGTTATGTCTTTGTTTTTATTTCCTAGTCCCTAAAATATCATTCGGTCAATCTCTCTAGAGGTCAGTCGTAGCTTGTGAGTACAAAGTGTAACTATAAATACGATTGGTTGTGGGTTCGATTCCCACTCGAAGAGTATTAATATTTAATATTTCCATTTTCTTCGCTGTCTTATCTGGGCAAAGCGCTATGTATAGTTCCGCCACTTAACACGTAATGCCTCCAAAATTCGGCGGAAAATCTAGAACAGAGTGTCTTAATACTAGGCTCCCTCTGCCTACCCTGCTGTGTTCGGGCTACAGCGTGAAGCTAAAAAAAGGATTGGACCGTTAGTACAAGTTTTGTGTAAGGTCTATTACAACGCATATAATTCCCCTTCAACGAAACTACTAACAAAACTAATTTTAACACATGACGTTCAAATTCCTATTAAGCCTTTTAATCTGCAAAAATAGATGAATATCCCATAGATAAATGTAGGTATATAGGTGAGCGACATTCATCAGGACGGACCAAGTCGTCTGTCAACTGCCGTTTGGATCATTGATCGCTTTAGCTTACAAAGCGTAATAAACAAAGACAATCAGACAGACTTTCTCATTTATAATATTAGTATGGATAATAAAATTATTGAAGAAAACTATTCTAAGACACTTTTTACGTAGAATTTTCAATTAGGTCACAAATCTAATGGCGTGATATTATCGCCATGTCTTGCCTTTCAAAGGAGGCAAGCACAAGTAAAGAACCAAAATATAAACCTGTAGCGGCGTAATGTAATAACTCACTTTGCGCTACGAAATTGTATCTGACTTATTACATAACGTTCTAAATCAGATAATTGACATTGACTTTCTGCTGTATTCAAATATTTCAGCTTTCTGAGGAAAAGCTGTGTATATACAATAAAACATAAAAAAGAGCTTCTGTGCTTAACAGGGTAACAAGGAGAACTTAGTGTGTAATGCATTCGGTCATTTTCCGTCTGAATTCGAGATAAGACGTGTTAAGGGGTGACTTAACGCTGTGCTGTGTCATAGGTATCAGAGCGGAGAAATGAAAATAATATAAATACAATAATTTTCCAAAGTGGAAATCAAACCCGCTCGGGCCCAGAGACGCTATCCCACTGCGCCACTACGGCCTACACAATATTAAAAATTACCTATTTTTATAATTTCTTTTCTTTTTTTTCATATAATAATAATTTTATATTATTTTTTAATTTTCGTGGGATAAAGGAGGCGTGTAACTGATATATTTTTTAAAATATTATAGTTTCAGCTATAATCTTTAAATAAACGGAAAGCGGAGATTGGAGTGTCCTTACATTTGGTTTTCTCCGCAAAGAGAGTACAATTTTTGACTTACTAGTATATTTATGTAGATACTGGTTGATGCTAAAAATTTTGGACCTCTTAAGATATGAACCTCTAACTATATTATATTAAAAATATTCCCTTAAACAGTGTAATAAATAGGAAGCGGAGAACGGAGTATTTTATATACAAATATTTTTTTAAACTGAGTGTCTCTGACCTTCATTTAGTATAATGTTTGCGTCTTAGTATAGTAAGCTTTGCAAAATATGACATTTATTACACCCATCTTGCTATATTTTTAAATTTAGCTTAAAACACTGCACTTGACGGAACTCATTGGAAAAAATTTAAAGTGTCACTTTTCGTTAGTTTAAAAGATGAGATAATGCTTAAAAATCATGAACCTGCCAAATTTTGAAGTTATCCCTAAGCTGAATGCTTGAAATAAAGTTTTAAATTAACAGACAAGTCAATATTTTCAGATATATAAACGAATCCATATGTATATTTGACAGTCGATGGAATGTTATTACAACGTCACGTCTGCAATACATTTCAATTTCATGGTTTGGTTTACAGCATAGCTCTAGTAAAAACAATTCATATTTTGTTATATGGGATACTTAATTCTACAATTTCTAACAGTGAAATAGCCAAAGATACACTTGGTTTTTTTTAGTATCCTAAAAAGCAAATAACCTATATAACTTTAGTAAGTTATAAAAAATATTTGTATATAAAATACATTATAGCTAGTGCATTAATGTATTTTATATACAAATATTTTTTTAGATACACAGCAGAATAGTCAGAGAGAAAAAGTCAACATACTCCATAAATCTCATAGAAACCTACTATAAACTTTTCCTGTCTTTTCAGGTACATATCAGTCGCTTCATCATCCTATAATAATACAAGACAAGGTAAGCTTTCCAATATTTGTATAATAATTTGGTAAATAAATTAATTTTAAATTACAAAACTATTTGGTGTTAATAATGGTCCCAGACTGTGTTATGCTCTTGAGCCTAGTGGATACGTCTACTACTGGTTAATGAAAATACATAATACTTTTTTTTTATGTATAATTTAAAAAAAATGATAGCTACTTACCTTGCAACACATTAAAAGTAGTGTAAAAAAGCACTAACAAAATATTTCTTCTAAAATTCCTGCAAAAATAACCAAAATTTTTGCATTTCACAGCAGAAGCAATGATGGATTAGACCATGGTGACGCATTGTGACAGCGTCTGATTATAAACGCAATGATTGTGGGTTCAATTCCTACTCTGGCAATCGATTTTTATTTATATTATTCCCATTTCTCCATTCTGATCAGACAAATAGGAGACATTGATTTTTTCACCATTCAACGTACAAAAAGCGGTTTTTTCTGCTAATTCTAAAAAAGAGTGATACTGAAAAAAAATATAACATCCCTACTTAAATCATAAATGCGAAAGTCTGTCTGTTTGTCTGTCACACTTTCACGGCTAAAATTAAAGTAAGTTAAAGTAATACAGGGTTAAAATAGTAAAACGTACAGGGTAAAACATAGGCTACTTATTTTTCCAAAAATTAGCCTCTAAAGTACTGAAATAAAGGATGAAAGTTTATATGAAAAATCTAAACCGCTTGACCGATTGTAATGAATTTTGCCATAATTCAACGGCAAGCTACTCTATTTTTTAAAAATCCACCCACGAGGATTGCAATACAACTAACAGTTATGTAGTTCAAGCGGCAAAGCCGCGAGAGGATCGCTTATTTTGCATACAATAATCATCACACCATATCTTTCTACAATCAACACAAGCAATTTCAACTTTACAAGAGCGAAGTCAAAAGCAACGACTTTATATACGCGTATTGACCTATATTTAAATAAAGGGCCCGCTCTGAATCATCGTAAAGGCGGTTTGAACAATACAAACATATTGTGCGAAGCGACAAAGAGGATTACAATAATGCAACGTTATATCACACCGTAGTGTTAATTATGTACAAATATTTTGAAGTTATCGTGGTTCAGTGGGAAACACGATTATAAATTTGATTACCATTCAGAAGATCAATTATATTTCTATTGTTTTTTTTTATTATGTTATTCGTTTAAATGTTTTAGTAAGACAAAAATGCAGGCTTAAGTTTTGCTACTTAACATGAAATGCCTCAAATTTAGGTAAAAAGTGGAGAATAGAGTGTCTTAACAATAAGTTTTCTTACTTCGAAACGCAGCGGGATTCGAGCCCTTTTTCTAAATCGCTCAAGCGATCCGCTAAGCCATGCGTTGTACGTCCGGCAACGTCAAATTATTTCACTTTAGGCTAAATACAACGATATTTTCAATGATACTTATATTATAGATGCAAAAGTCTATCTATTTATCTGTCTGTTGGCTTGATTGTCTATCTTTCTGCCTATTACGCTTTCATGGCTACGCCACCGGCCCGATTAAAATGGAAATCAAAATGACAATAATTGACTCAGGTCAAACATGGCTGCTTATTTTTTGTAAAAATCAACCCCTAAACGGTTAAAATAGGGGATAAAAATTTATATGAAAAGTTGGCAGTAGTATAAAATAGATATATGTATGTATGAAAATCATAATTCCCTATTACACGGTGTAACTAACATCCATATTCAATCGCTGGAAGTTAAGGTTACTTAACACGACCGGTGTCGAGAACAGATTATTTATCACCGTTATTTATACCGCACTACGCCCAGACGTCTGAAGCGCCTTGTATGGTGTACAGTCAGTTGAATTATTGCCTGTTTACTTCTTTATTCTTTTAATTGCTTAGTTAATATTTATATATTTTAAAACTTAAAACTTAAAACTCCTAGCGGCTACACCCGCGTGAAATACACAATTATAGCTATTTCGTATTTGCTGTCCCACTGCGCCTTTATGGTCTCCAATTTATTAATATACACATTTCTAATAAGACATTATTATAAAATTTTAGCGTATAGCATTTCTCCGTAAACTCAAATGAAGCCAAAACTACAACTCTTCTATCCGCGGAAATAACATAAAAACTCCAAAGTTTTTTCCTCACAATGAATATAATATTAACAAAACCCCTTAAACTAGATTCGAACACACACTCTTCACCCATTGCGTAACATTCCCACCACACCTACATACCAATTTGTTATATATTAGTCAATTTCAGCCAGGCTTGGACATCTCCATCTAGATACAGCAATTACTCGGTAATAACCGTTTCAATCGCATTAGCGTCCTGTGGGGCAATTACATGTTGATTAAAGTGGCGGACTCCAATGAACGTTTACAGTCGAAATATTATTCTATACTATACTATATTCTAATGTACTATATTTATACTACTATACTATGACCTCTAGTAGTACATAGTATGCAAAGTGCGATGCAAAGTATGACTGTAAACGTAACTGGTTGTGGGTTCGATTCCCACTCGAGCAATTGAAATATTATAATATTTCATTTTCTTTGCTTTGGTCAGTCGAAACAAAGCACGGCGTTGAGTTCCGCCGCCTCCAGAGGGAAAGTGGAGAACGGAGTGCTTTAACATATGTGTGTAGTATACTTTCTTTTACTACGTATTACTATACTACGCACTACTACGTACCAGAGTATTGTGTACTACTGTTATTTAAATTAGCCATTGTGACGCAGTGGGGCAGCGTTTGACTGAAAACGCAATCGGTTCCAGTAGTAATCGAATCCATAACCATCGTGTTTACAGTCAGATACCATTTACCAGTTTAATGTCAATAAAACTTTAAGTGTCGTCTCTGTATATCGGCTTAATTTAATACGTGTGGAAATTCAATACACTTTAATTATTATATCCAGATAGTATAGGTGTCCAGACAGATTGTAATATGCCCAGTATAATTATATCCGAGTGAGATTGTCAGCGAGAGGGTGAGGGTAGGTAATGAGAAAAGTTTAACTCCTAAATTGACTTAAGCTTAAACGTTCAATTTTTATAACAATTTACGTACAATTTGTATTTTTTTAAATAAAATGTTTGAATATATAACATCTAAACAAATTAAAATATATAATAACTAGTCTCGTGGTTTCGCCGGAATTAGGTACTATATAAATTTTGAGACAAACTGTTATCCCTTATTGTATCTCTGTAAAATGATATTTTGAATAAAGTAACCTCAGTTTTGAATCTAGTAGTCTTTAGTTCTGTTCATTCCGAATTCATATTTCATTCATTCTAATTATGCCGGTAGTTTAACTGTGAAAGCGTAGTAGACAGATAGACAGTTTGTACAGGCACAGGCGTAGACTTTCGCATTTATAATATTAGTAGTAATATTACTTAACTGAGTTGGAAAAATATAGCCCCTATCGTAGCGTTATTGAAGCTATACTGAATTAGATTTCTTACTTTGTCTAACTAATTAAAGCCCAAACTACCTTATATAGTCTTTATTGTATGCATTCATGTAGACTAGACCATCGCGGTGCAGTGGAACAGCGTTTGAATATAAACGCGAATGGTTGTAGGTTCGATTCCCACTTAAGAGGGATTTATATTTAAAATACTTATTTTCTGGTCTAGACAAAATTCTTTTTGCCTATCCTATATTCTATGTGGGAAGAAACATAAAGCTAAAAAATTCACAATTTCACTCAGATAAGCCAGTTTTTATTTAATTAGATTTAAAAAAACATTAAACTTATTAAAATTCAAATTTCGTAACTCCGTCAATCTCACTGGAATATAATTATAGAGGACATATTACAGTCTCCCAACGGAGTGGACACCTACGCTGCGTATAAATGAAATTATTAAGGTATAATGAATCATCATTTGGCCTCTCCGTCTATATCAGACGATTTATGGCGTATAGTCCGAGGAACACCGCCTCTGATGGCTGTATAAGCCGATGCGTGAGCCACAGGCCCTACCGCATGCTGGACAAGAGAACTTCGCAGAGTGTGTGACTGAATTTGTAAGATGTCGTTTGTACCTTTTTCTGGCGAGGTCCCTGAACCATGATGCATCATAAGAATCACGTCCTCTTAACAAGCATTTCCGCCACTCTAGGCGAGCATCAGTAAGTTTCTCCCAGCCACGGTGGTCAATTCGAAGTCAACCATATCGCGCTTGGCGCAGTCCTTAAAGCGAAGCAACGGCCTCCCAATGTCTCTTTTTGCGTGCGCTATTGCACCAAGCATGACACGTCGCGGAAGTCGCGAGGGTTCCATTCTATGCACATGCCCCAACCAACGCAACCGCCTCTGCTTTAAAAGTGCTGTTAGGCTAGGAAGCTGTGCAATTTCTAAGACTCTTTGGTTAGTTATTTTGTCTTGCCATGATACGCCCAAGATCCTACGAAGGCACCTCATATAGGAGGAGGAGAATTATTTAAGCGACGTTCCTGTTTCGCGTATGATGTCCACGTCTCAGCCCCGTACAAAAGTATGCTCACAATGGAAGCCTGAAAAACGACCATTTTAGTTTTTATAGTGAGATTATTGTTTTGCCATACCCTTGCACCAAGCTTCCCAAACATAGTTGCCGCTTTGCCGATACGCATGTCCATCTCTGCATTGAGCGCGAGATTGTTCGACACAGTTGAACCCAAGTAGCAGAACTTATTCACCACTTCTAGTATGGTCCCGTAAAGAGAGATCTTTGGCGCCGCAGACACGCCCTGCACGAACACTACTGTTTTCCTGGTGTTGATTGACATGGCAAAGAGCGAACAAGCATCGGAAAATCTGTTCAACATGGACTGGAGTTCTGACGCAGAACTCGCTACGAAAGCTGCATCATCGGCAAACAGAAGAGTGTCAACGTAAGTATCCTCTCGGTTTCTTTTAGACTTGAAGAGTGAGATGTTAAATAGCTTGCCGTCGGTTCTCGTGTGTAAGTGTATACCCTGTTGGTTGTCGCCGAATGCAGCCTGCAAGATCAGCGAAAAGTATATACCAAAGAGGGTAGGAGCTAACACACAACCCTGCCGCACACCTCTGTGAACCTCGAACGTATCAGATGTACCACCGTTGAAAACAATCGCACCCTTCATTCCCTCATGGAACGACTTGACAAAGCCCAGAATTCGAGGCGGGCACCCAATGGCCTCCAGTGCGTAGTATAGACCTTCCCTGCTAACTGTGTCAAAGGCTTTATCAAGGTCGACGAAAGCCACAAATAGAGGGGACTTTTGTTCTCTACATTTTTCTTGTAGCTGGCGAAGCGTGAAGATCATATCCATCGTAGATCTCCTAGAGCGGAATCCGCACTGTGCTTCTGGATAGACGCGCTCTGCTAGTCTTTGGAGTCTAGATAGTATGACACGACCAAAAAGCTTGCCAACTATACTCAAAAGTGAAATACCGCGGTAGTTGTTACAGTCGCTACGATCACCTTTTCCCTTGTATATGGTTACGATGTTAGCGTCCCGCATATCTTGAGGCACATCACCCGCTTCCCAGCACCTGCATAAAAGATTGTATAGGACCGGTCTTATACATTGAAGCTTAATTATTTCAGCTTGAGTGCCGTCGCCACCCGGACTTTTCCCATGTTTCAGTTGACTAACCGCCTTGTTGAAGTCTTCAATGGACGGTGTTTCATCCAACGCAGTCATTATATCCAGTTTGGGTATACGCCGCATTGCCTCCAGCTGCAAAGAGACAGGACTAGCGTAGAGACCGGTGTAATGTTCTACCCAACGATCAAGTTGTTTTCGACTATCGTTAATTATACTACCGTTTGCGTCCTTTAGAGGGGCTGTTTTCTTAATCGAAGGCCCGAGTGCCTGTTTGATTCCTGCATAAACACCCTTCAAGTCTCCTCTATCTGCACACGCTTGAATTGTACGGCCGAGGTTTGCCCAGTATAGGTTTGAAAAGTACCTTGCACTTCGCTGTAGAGCAGCTTTGCTAGCACGAAGCGCCGTGTCAGTTTCTGAGCAGGGAGAAATCCGGTGTTTAAGAGCCGCACTGCGCTTGGAATCCAGTAAAGGTTGCAGATGTTCCATGTTCTCTCTAAACCAATCCTGAGACATCGACACTTGATGGCCAAATACCTTGCCGGCGCCTACTGTTAGGAGATATTTGAACTTTCTCCCATTCGCCGTCCAGCGATGTTTCAGCAACCTGCGCAGCGAACTGGGTGCTAACCATGTGTGCAAACTCTTCGACTTTGTTACAATCTCGAGTATTACAGAGGTTTATCCTTTTTCTACACGGGGGTTTCGAGGAGTGAAATCTCTTATGAACAACGGTTATACGCGCTGCAACTAAAGAATGGTCGGTATCACAATCAGCACTGTGAAAGGCTCTCGTGTGAAGAGTTTCACGTAGGTCCTTTGTTCTAGTAAGGATAACATCCAACTGGTGCCAATGGCCAGATCGCGGATGCTTCCAGGAAACCTTACGGGACAGTTTGCTTTTGAAATATGTATTGGTAATACAGAGCTGGTGTTCTGCACATAATTCCAACAGCCGTTGACCGTTCTCATTAGCATTGCCCACGCCATGTACCCCAATACAACCTGGCCAGGCTGAATGATCCTTGCCAACACGAGCATTAAAGTCTCCCAAGATGTAAAGACGATCGCCACTATTCACTGCCTTGATGGTTTCGGCGAGTTGGTTGTAGAATTGTTCCTTCGACTCATCCGACAATGTTAGCGTTGGAGCGTAAGCACAGATGAAAGTGATGAAACCATAGGTGCTTTTAAGCCTCAAAGTCATTATGCGCTCCGAAATTCCCGAAGGGTTCTCAGCAGCGGACAGCATTTCATTTCTGATCGCAAAACCGACGCCATGCTCGCGGATCTCCGAAGACGCCTTCCCCTTCCAGAAAAATGTATAATGTAATTCACGCAGGTAACCCTCCTCCGGCAGTCTGGTCTCTTGCAAGGCACAGATCTTAATATTAAGCCTGTTGAGCTCAGCATCAATCAATGCGGTTTTACGCAGTTCTTGTGCGTGATCGAGTGAGCCTCCGCAGTTGTTCGGGAGACCTGTCCTCATAGTACGGACATTCCATGTCGCAATACGCATGGATTGGCGATGTTGAAGTTTATTAAACTGTTCTCCTTTGCCAGTAGGTGTAATGATTAACGCTTCCAGTCATCTAGCCATGCGCTAGTGCTCCCCACACCCAAAGAAGCAGACCAGCAACGGGACGGAACAGTACCTTATTGGCCGGGGGCTGCCCGGCTTAGAGCGGGCGGTAACTGAACTATGGGCCTACGATGGACCCTCCCACTGTCAAAAGTGGCCCCTAGCGTCCGCGCTTACGTCCATGCGTGCAGACTTATAACTGGTAACTGCCACTTTCCGTGTTGTTAACCACGCAGATAAGCTGGCGTGGGTGGAGTGACCTCTCCACAGACAAACGCCGCCTGGGACGGAATTAAAGAAACATAGGGTTGCCCAAGACCTACATTACTCTCTTGGCTTAGCTGGCTATACCCACAGGAAAGGCAATCCAATACATGTGGAGCCAGGTCGGCTGCAGAAACTTGCCGCATATTTCAGGCTGGGCCCTACTTGCGCCTAACGGAGTTGTCTATCCGGATTTAATTTTGGAGTTTTCCTTCTCCTAGATGAGTTGCACACCAATGCGAAGAGGCCCATCTTCCCTGTAATAGAGCAAAGTTGGAAGTAGCTCGTGTTTGGACTTTAGTCGCCTCGTACGACACCCCAGTCCTATGAGAGGGTTGGTGCTATTCTACAGCCGGCACCACACGGCGAAGGTATTATGAATATTCATTTCATAACACTTTATTTAAATTTTAATTGATATTTATAGAGTAGAATTACAATTAAGCTGTCGTTAATTTAGTTCTCTCGTTAAGAAGCTTCACACTGTATCCCGCACACAGCAGGGTAGGCAAAGGGAACCTAGCGTTAAGACACTCCGTTCCCCACTTTCCACCGAATTCGGAGGCATTGCGTGTTAAGTGGCGGAACTTAACGCCGCGCTTTGCCTCGACACCAGAGCGAAGAAAATGGAAATATGAAATATTTCTACTCATGGAGTGGGAATCGAACCCACAACCAGTCGCTTTAGAGTCACATTTTGTGCCACTGCGCTACGACTGGCCCCAAAATTGCCATTTAAATTTTAATTGATATTTATAGAGTAGAATTACAATTAAGCTGTCGTTAATTTACTTCTCTCGTTAATAAGTTTGTATATATTTTACATCTCCTCAGGGTAGTCAAACAGAACCTAGTTTTAAGACACTCCACTTTTCGCCTGAAATTACGAAATTGTGTTTTGAGAGACGGACTGAACGCCACGATTTATCCGAAGCTTATTTCATAGATATTTGCATTAATAATAAATGTAAGGAATATTATTTCCGGTTGTTTTCATCTTGCCAATGGAGAGTATTTGCACAGGCATAATCAGGTAGCCAGAATTGTCCACCAGCAACTTGCTCTTCGGTATGGTCTGGTATGTCAGGAAGTGCCGTATTACAAGTACACACCGGAGCCAGTTTTAGAAAACGGCCATGCCAAACTTTATTGGGACCGCTCTATTATCACGAACAGGACTATTGTCGCCAATAAGCCTGACATCGTGCTAGTAGACCGGTTAGAGCGCCGGGCATTTATTGTTGATATCACCATCCCTTGTGACGTTAACCTCGTGAAAGCTGAGAAGGACAAACAGTCCAAATACATAGACTTAGCTCACGAGATTACCGACATGTGGGATGTGGATTCAACAATAGTTGTCCCGATAGCCGTCAGTGTGAACGGTCTTGTAGCGAAGAGCCTCAATCAACATCTTATGAGGCTTTCGCTACATGCCTGGATCAAGGGCCCGGATTCAAAAGGCAGCTATTTTGGGATCGGCACGTATTGTGCGGAGGTTCCTCAGTCTGTCACCCTGACCACCGGTGGCTTGGCTGTACAGCCTCTGTGGGGGGGAACTATTTTTTATATTTATATTTGTAGAAATGTATTTTTATATAAAAATAAATGTATTAAAATAAGAATAATATAAAATAAAGGAAATAATGTAAGGAATTATCTAAAATAGAAGATACGTCACTTTAGTTGATATCAAACACCGATTGATTACCTAGAGGTGAAATTATTTCTTAATAGTTTACATCACGTACCTACACAAAATTCAAATATTTTGAATATTATAGCTTACTAAGCAGAGCGTTTGAACGGTCTCTAAGAGACGCATATTCGATTCACGCTGCGTTTAAAATTTAGTTTCAAAGTATAAAACTTTATAACTTAACGCTATTCCCAGCATAGTCAGAGAGAACCTAGTGTTAAAACACTCTTTCCACTTTCCGCCCAAAATCAAAACTTTGCATTTTAAGTGGCGTAACTAGGCCCCGCGTTTTGTCTTAGAACATGTTGAATGTTTTATACGTTTTCCGAAAACATAGTATCATACGGATTTCATATATCCGACAATATCAGTGGAATATAATTATTCGGAGCATATTACATTCTCCCTGTGTACAGTGGGTGGACGGGGAAAATTAAAGTATTTTGCATTTTGATTTAATTTAATTTACATGTTTATTAGAATTGCTATGTTAGGAATAATTTAAACATTTTAAAGTGTTATTAAATATACATACACAAATTTAATCTCGATTATAATATAATATACTAATTGGAATTTTTAGGTGCAAATATGAGACATAAAAAAATACATGTTGCTTTACAATTGCGAGTAACAATTTTTACCCTCAAAACAAGGTAATCATAAAGAACCTAGTGTCATAAGGCTCCGCTTTCCACTCTCCGCCTAAATTTTAGATATCGTGGTTGAGTGGCGAAACTTAGCGCCGCACTTGACGAAGGCCTTTTAAGATTTTTCTTCACGTATTAATTGTATAAAAATATTCTTTCTACATTTGCCGCTGACTAAAGAAAATTTAGTATGAATGAAATGTTAAATGAAATGTTCCAGGTCTAGACAGAAGAAAAAGAATCCGAAGAGGCTTAAATGAAAATCGTGTTATTATCACTCAGCATTTTACAGAGAGAACAGTCACTCCTGGTGGAGACGTAAGTCACGAATTAGACTCTTTGTTTATTTATGCATAACCAGAGTTGGGTAGAGTTTAATTGCAATTAACAATTGAATAATAAAAATTAATTATTTGCTTGTGAGGAAATAAGTTAGCTGAAAATTTGTTAAGTTTTAATGTTTACACTACAACTGACAATTAATTCATTGTGATCAGTTTATTTATATTCATGATATTTCATTGTTAACTGCAATTAAATTATGTCCAACATATTGCAGAATATCCGAAACACTAGATTTGGATTACAAAATTGCGTCACGTTATTTTTACGCTTTAGATGGTGAGCAGAGAGAATCTAGTGTTAAGACACTCCCAAACAATACGATCTCCAATTTTCACTCGACATCAAGACAGCGTACTGAGTAAGGGAACTCAATGTTTTGTCTCGTGAGACCGTTTAAATGAAAATAATTTAAACATAATCATTCCTTCTAAAGTCACAACCATCGCTTATACAGTCACACTGTTACACTGGGCTTCGGTGGTAATATGAAAAAAACTAAGCAATGCAAATTATATCAGTCCCAATACAACTTTGAAATACAAACTAGGAATACAATTAGTGAAACTGTTAAATCGTAGCGAAGAGGTACTGGATCATGTTTTACTTTATTTAATCTTATAAAAAATATAAAAATATGTTTTAATAAGCGTAGGTATAAAAATTTTGACGAACGTAAATGTGGAACGCATTGTTTAAAAAGTTCCAAATTTGGTCTAATAATGTTTCTCATATCTTAAAATTTTTCAATAACACTTTAAACTTTAAAATCTTTATATATTTTAGTTGTAATCTTATCAAACTTTGCAGATTAGCATGCAATGCTCCGCTACGGGGGACCGACCGCCGCAGTTCGTGTGGGAGCGCGACGGCGTCCTTGTATCCAGTAATACTGATCCAAGGTAATATTTTCGACTCTCTTTTTTATGCATAGCAAGGTAGTAGAGAAAACCTAATGTCAACATTGACGTTTCGTTCTTGACCACTCTTTTTCGAACTCACAAACAATCGCGTTTACGGTGACTATCTTATTGCGCCACGTAGGCCTTAAACGAATATGGAGGAATTATATTCCTTTTTCTTATTATTTCTCCGCTATTATTATTTCTCCACTCCGGTAAATCTAGGCGCAGCGTTAAGTTTCGCGTCACGATTTTAGACAGAAAGTGGAGAATGGAGCAACTTAACACTAAGTGTTCTCTGTCTATAAAAAAGCAAATAAATTTATTAAAATAGCATGCAAAATTATATTTTGCCAGCTTCATGTATTTTCCTGCATAGTCAGAGACGTTGTATTTCTTGTCATTTAACTCAACGCCATAACTTGTTTTAATATCAGAACAAAGAAACGAAAATATTTGAAATATAATCATTTCCCCGATGGAAATCGAACCCACAACCGTCGCTTTTACATTCAGACGTTCCTAGGCATACCAAGAGAAAAAAAATATGAAACAAACGCAAACAAAAAAGTATAATAAAAACAAATTTCAATACAAAAACATACATTTATTTACATATATTAAAATCACTGGTTTTGATATAAATCTAGATTTGTAAACGCATGTACAGTCTGTTGAATTAAAATGCAATCCTCTTAACTATTGAATAGCTATTTCACAATGCTCGATCAAATATTGTACAGCGTGGGTTAAAATTGGGATACCTTCCTTTTTACAAAAGAGGTGGTCAGGGGTTCAGTTTATAAAATTAAATTAGAATACTTTATATATTTTTTAGTGCAAAGCGCGTCGTTAAGTTCCACCACTTAACACGCAATGTCCCTAGAATTCAGCCGATCATGGAGAACGGAGTGTCTCAACGCTAGATTCCGTGTGAGATACAACGTGAAGCTAACTTATATTTTTTTAAAATTCATTAAAGTTGCCATACAAGAAAAAACGATTCCTTTCATA
Source organism: Dryas iulia moderata (assembly GCA_019049465.1). Taxonomy (NCBI): domain Eukaryota; kingdom Metazoa; phylum Arthropoda; class Insecta; order Lepidoptera; family Nymphalidae; genus Dryas; species Dryas iulia. The sequence goes on along the minus strand of CM032436.1, from coordinate 9,356,463 downwards.
TTAATTAATGGGAGTATCCCATTAATATTTTATAATAACGTATTAAAGAAAGAATTAAGAAAGCAAGGCGACCGAGTGTTCTTTGTTTCACGCTGTATACCGCATAGCAGTGTAGACAGAGAGAATCTAGTATCACGACCCCCCGTTCATTTTCCACGGCAATTCGACACATTCGACGGCAGGCCCTTTTTCTTTAAGATGGATTCGAACCCAGAACCTTCAAATAGCTATATATCAAATAGAACGCGTCGATCGAGTCCAAAAACCAATTCCGAAACACTCGTATAAAGACTCTCGTATTATTACACGTTAGATTAGTTCACGTAAAAACGACCGATAGAAAAAGGTTACATAAAAGGTGTTAAAATTTCAAATAGAAGTTTTGACATGTTAAATTGAAAATGTTAAAATAATATACAGTAGCAAAAAAAGCTTCACGATTTTTCACGCGTAGTAGTAGTCTAGTGTTAAGACACTCCGTTCTCTACTCTCCGGCCAAAATCATTACGTGTTAAGTGACAGAAGGCAATTGCGTTTTGTCTTATAAGAGCGAAGAAAATAAAAAAAATATATAATCGTTATTCCGAGTGGGAATCGAACCCACAACCATCACGTTTACAATCAGATACTGTTCCATTAAATAAAGGAAAATAAATAATATGCACCTTCATACGAAATTGTTATAAACATGTTACATACAAAGAACATTATGCCGAAAATGTTGACGCAGTAAATGAATTAAAAATGGGATTATTGATCGTTGATTTTTTTTTCGATTCCAAATATAATATAAAAGATATTTATGAAATTTTGGGATTACGCCAAATACGCTTCCCAGCGTCGATGTCTAATAAAAACATAAATATGAAAAAAATATTTTTTAAAATACGATATATAAGTTGATTGATTGGTAATGTAGATGCGCTGGCTACATCTCACTATAAGTGGGTGGTTATGGGTTTGATCTCTCGCGGGAATGATTTAAATTATTTGCATTTACTTTCTGTGGCAATATAGTTGAGTTCCGCCAGTCAACACGCAACGTTTCTTTTTTGGACATAAAGCGGAGAACAGAGTGACTTAATAATATTTACACTACATTGTCTCTTAATATATATTACGATACTTGTTTGAACTCGACCACTCAACCCACAATGTCTCGATTTTGATTGGAAAATAGAAAATGACGTTACACTTGACACTTACGATATAATGAAGACTCTCTGTCTTGAACAAGAGTACCTATATATAAATGTATAGATGTTTTTGTTGCCTTCTTCGTTCTAGATATGACGCATAAAACTTTAGTAAAATACAGTGTAAATACAACACACAGGTTATTCTAGGTAAAAAATATATAATTTTAAAACATAAAATTAGCTTACAACGTAATTAAAATGTGTGTACACTTTACACACACATTACATATTCACGTGAGATTATGTTGATAATGAAAATGAAGAGTTTCACGAATTTTTATTACACTCGTTGAAAGTTTTTACAACATGCTTGGAAATAACTAGCGTTTAATTTGAAGTTTAATTTTAAATTCTCTTTTTAATTTAACATTTTTGGGTTATTTTTTACTGATTTGAAACTTAGTTAAATTGAATAAGATTTCCATACTAATTATTATAGGATTCTATATTGGCCTTCGTGGCACAGTCTGACTATATACACGATGGTTGTTGGTTCGATTCCCACTCCACCACTATAAATGATTATATTTTAACTAGCGAACCGTTTGCGGCTTCTTCCGCAAACAACGCCAACTGCGTTGTAGTTATAGTTATAACTGCTGCGTATTTTCGAATCCCGCGTTCTCGTCTAAGTTAGGCTGTTATTTTTCTTCAAACATTTTTTCTACCCCTATTTCAGCCCTTTCAGGGGTTGATTTTAGAAAAAAAAGCCCATATTTGACCCTGGATCTTCAATTGTTTTCATACCAAATTTCATCTAAATCTGTCCAGTAGATTTGCCGTTACAGACAAACAGACAGACTTCGCATTTGTAATATTAGTAAGGATTATAATCATTATCTTGCTCTATTTAAATAAAATACATTGTTGAGTCGTTTTACATTCAACAACAGAACAAAACTTTGAAATATAATAAAAAACAAAATTAAAAATTTTGAAAAAACCCACGACGGTTTAATTGTAATTGAAAAAGGATAAAATAACTATAAATCCCCCGCCTAAAAGAATATATGTAACGAGATGATGGGGACGACTTCGTCGGAGCTGCCATTACTTTAAATTTGCTAACTTCTCCTAGGTTTTCATGCTGTTAAAACAGGTTTGGGAAAAAATTAAAATATTAATATGATTTTACAGTTTTGATAACTGGTATTCCTTTTAAAAACTCTAAGTACGAAATCTATACTGTTAGTTACTATATTTAAAATAGAGGTTGCAACTGGCAGCCCCCGACGAAGTTGTCCCCATCATCTCGTTACATATATTCTTTTAGGCGGGGGATTTATAGTTATTTTATCCTTTTTCAATTACAATTAAACCGTCGTGGGTTTTTTCAAAATTTTTAATTTTGTTTTTTATTTTAAACTTTTTAGAGTGAATAGATAGACGTTATATATTATTACATAATTTCGAAATACTTTATATTAATCTTCATGCAAATCCAAAAGACATTATAAGCCCAATGTTTTCTGGTTATCAAATACGTATTGCAGCGCCTGGCTGATTGTCACCGTAACATTTTCAGGAAATTTAAGTCTAACCAAATCAGTGAAAATCACAAAACCCATTAGTAGTTTTGATTTTGAACAAACTAATTTATACTGGAGCGCCCCGTGGTTGCTCGTGATATGGCATATAAAAACACGCAACAATTAAACCTGAACCTATCACAGAAAACCGCATCTAAATAGGTTTCACACAAAAAATACAAGCAAATGCTTACTGCAGCGCCCTCTGGTGAGGTGCCACCATGACACATACACGAGAACACGCGCTAATTAAGCCTGATCCTATTTTTGATAACTGCATCCAAATCGGACTTATAGTTTTAACTTTGCATAATTAAATGTTTAATGCAGCGCTCCCTGGTGAGTTCTTAACGTAAAAAAGAACCTAAAAACTTACACCAAGTAAAGGTAAATCTAATACTAAAAACTCTGCCCAATCGGACTAGTACTTGTGGTTTTGTTTTAAATATTACAAACAAATGTTTACTGCAGCGCCCCCTGGTGAGTTAACACGACAAAACATATCCAAGAACATGCACTAATCAAACTTGAGCTTATCACTGAAACTGCATCCAAATCGAATTCGTAATTTTTAGCTTTGCACAAACAATATTTTACTGCAGCGCCCCCTGGTGACTTGTCACCGTAATATAAGTTTAAAAACATGCTCTAAGCAGAGCGGAATCTAATACTGAAAACTCTTTACAACCGTACTAGTCGTTTTGGTTTTACACAAAAAATGGAAGCAGCTACTTACTGCAGCGCCCTCTAGACAGTTGACACATACATGAAAATATGCACTAAGTAATCATACATGACACATATATGAAAATATGCACTAAGTAAATTTGAATCTATCACTGAAAACTGCATTCAAACTCGTAGTTTTAGTTTTGCACAAACAAATGTACTTCTACTAATGTACTGCAGCGCCCCCTGGTGAGTGGTCACCGTAAAACAGTTATGAAAAGATGCACCAATTAAACTTGAACCTATCGTTAAAAGTTTAATCTAAATCGGACTAGTAGTTTTTACTCTGCATAAACAAATGTTTACTGCAGCGCCCCCTGGTGAATTTTCACCGTAACAAAAAAACAAAAATCTTAAAATATGCATTAAGGAAAGCTGAATTTAGTTCTGAAAATTCTAGCCAATCGGATTAGTAATTTCGGGTTTAGACAAATAAACACAAGAAAAAAATTGGTTTTACACAAAAAAACTCAAACAAATGCTTACTACAGCGCCCCCTGATGAGTGGTCACCATAACACATATATGAAAAGACGCACCTAATTGGTGCGTGAGCCTGAACCCATCCTTGAAAGTTTCATCTAAATTGGACTAGTAGTTTCTGATTTGCATAAGTAAATGTTTACTGCAGCGCCCCCTGGTGAGTTTTTCCCGTAACAAAAAAATAAAAATCTTAAAATATGCACCAAGCAAAGCTGAATCTTTTTCTGAAAACTCTTTTCAATCGGATCAGTAGTTTCGGTTTTAGACAAATAAATACAAAAAAAAGTACAAACAAATGCTTACTGCAGCGCCCCCTGGTGGTTTGACACGATAAAACATATCTAAGAACATCCACCAATTAAACTTAAATCTATCACTGAAAATCTATCGAAATCAGACTACTATTTTTTGAGATAATTGAAAACATTCGTTTTCACGTAAAATGCTTACTGCAGAGCCCCCTGATGGGTTAAGTCAATAAGACATATCTAAGAACATACGCCAATTGAACCTAAACCTATCATAGAAAACCGTATCAAAATCGGACTTATAGTTTTAGAAATAATTGACATAGTAATTTGCACAAACACACAAACAAACAAACAAACAACCTCTCACCCCAAACACATATACAGTCGCCGTTCCGTCGCGGGTAAAAAATAACGTTAAACATATTCAGTTCAACATATTATAAAATAATAATTTACATCCAAAAATATATTTTTATTCCACAGATACGCATTAGGGCAACTAATGACCTCTGATAACTCAGTGGTAGCACAGCTGAATATCACTCGAGTGAGGGTCGAAGACGGCGGGTTATACTCCTGTACAGCAAAAGAGGGAGACCACGTGGCCAGCCATGAAAATAGACTTGATGTGTATGGTACGTATTAGTCTAGAATAGAAGTTCTTAATAGTAATTTTTAGTAAAAAATATTTTACAAATGCTTTTAAATTTGTATAACTAGACTATCATTAATATTGTAGAAAAATGTAAAAAGGAAAATCATTTAAATGCCGTCCGTAATGGCCGTCGTAGCGCAGTGGGACAGCGTCTAACTGTAAAGCGATGGTTGTGAATTCGATCCCAACGCGGGGAATGATTCTATTTAAATTTTCATTTTTTGACTCTGGAACTTAGAATAAAACGTGGCGTTGAGTTCCGCCACTCAACACGTAATGTCTAGATTTTAGACGCAAACTGGAGGATGAAGTGTCTTGACTCTAGGTGTTCTCTGAATGTCCCGTTATGCGTAAATAAACGTGAAGCTGCAAAAAACATTTTAACCATAAATTCGGAGATTGTTAGCAAAATAACACTCTCAGAGAAAACTATAAATATCTAATCATTTAGTTAAAACTACTTTTAATTGTATTTTTTAGTTAAAACTATTTGTCACTAGTTTTAGTTTCACTGATACATACGTTTCAATTTTTCGTTATTTCAGGACCTCCATACATCAGATCACTGCCACCAATTAAAGTGCAGAGTGGAGAATCTATAAACCTGAGGTGTCCTTTCTATGGGTATCCTATAAGGTACATACGTATAGTACTACTGTTTTTATGGGAATGTTAAAATATGTTATTTAACACGATTTATGTATTTATATTTATGTTTATAAAATATTCACAAAATTTAGCTCGGGGCAGTGTGTTAATGGGTCCCCTCTTTAAAATACGCATCCCTACTGCCCGAGCTTCTCCCTTCATTTATTTCCAATATTCTCATAAGGATGAACATGATACGATAAAATGATGTTCTTTTAAATTTTAAATATGTTATCAAACTAATCATCATATACTCGTTTTTTTTATAAAATTGTTTAAACATATAGAAAAGTATATAAAAGTGCATGCTACCTATATATTCGTACGTACATATGTGTGAGTGGGTTTCGCAATTAGATCGAAATAATATAGCACAATCGGGACGTGTCTAATTAATATTGTCTACGTTAGAATTATACTCGTATTTTTTTCCTTCCAACGAAACTTTATATTTCACGTGTAAAACAAAGAAATTTAGGAACTACAAACATTTTCACAGAGTTTTTGTTTACACTTATGCAGAATAAAAATATCATTATTATTTACTTTAGTGTATGTGGACTGAAGTGAAACTAAGTGTTTAGTTAGAACTCAAACTTTTAGACTGTTCCTACGCATAATTTTGATTTAGCAACATGTAAACGTATTGCCCTATTAGAGCCCTTATGCCTTGACATCAGTGAAATCGAACCCAAAACCAGTCTCGTTTAATCTTTGTGCCGACAAGCCACTCACATGCCTCCTTTGGAATAGATGTTATATGATACGTTTTTTTTCTTTATTTTAATGCACAATACCAGTTTCTATTTCCTTTTTTGTATTATATTATTCACTCTATGTTATGTATATGTACAAATTTAATTTACTAACATGTCTTTGTGTCAACTTTATGTTTTGTTAATGCTGTTTGTTATTAGTAATAAAAATAAATAAAATATTTGTTGAGACCAGCCTTGGCTTTTGGGCACAAAGTGTGACTGTAAACACGACTGGTTGTGATTACGATTCCCACTCGAAGAATTGGTATATTTTATACAGGCCTAGCCTCCACAGGACAACCGCGGTTTCGTCACTTAAAAAGCAATGCCTCCAGAATTCGGCAGAAAATTTTAACATAATGTGTTAACACTAAGTTCCCTGCTTACCCTGCTGTGTGCGAGATCTGATGCTGTGACTTATAATAAATATTATTATCCATATATTATATATATGTCGTGGCCATATCGTTTAATTGACGATTTCATGAAATCGTTGACTATATCATGAAATCGTCGCAGTTCATGAAATGACCAATTATCGTTTGGCCAGATCATGATGTCGCTTGACGAAATCAATGACACCCTAACGTTTAACGATATGGTCAACTAAACGCGTGGCTACTTCATGAAATTATGAAATTGTCGATCTTGTTTGACCAAATCGTCAATTATAATTACTTTAACAATCGATAGAGGCGCTAGAAGCGCTTTTTCGTATATCAGCTGTTCGTAATAAAGCTAAAACTTTAGTTTTAAATATTTTTTTTTATTAAAAGCAGCATTAACTATCCGATTATAATAAGTAAAAATTATATTCCTAAAAAAATATTATCTTTTTATTTTATTGAAAATCATTATAATTTTGATTTTGTTTTGTATTGTATTTGCGATACTGTAATAATAACTTTAAGAAATATATAATAAAAACTACTTTTAAATACTAAAGAATCTGTTAAATATAAAAAGTTTAACCTAACCTAACCTATCTTGATAGGTTTTAAATATATACACAAAATAAAAATAATTACGTAAAAGAAATTTAGGTTAGGTTAGGTTAAACCTTTTTTATTTAATTGATTCTCACAAGATTGAAAGTGTTTTGAGCTAAAAAAATCTCCATTATATATAATGAGTTCGTATTACGTACATATTCTGAATTTATGTTAAATATATTATAAAGACACCTTATTTTACGATATGACCAAACGTCGATGACGAAATCGTTAAACGTTGACGAATCAACGATATCGTCAAATTCAGTTGCTCATTTCATGAACTGCGACCATTTCATGATATCGTCAACGAGATCATGAAATTGTCAATTCTACGATCTGACCACGACATATACATAAATTATTTATTACATAGCGTTCAGTAGCGTTGCAGCCGCGCCCGCGCCCGCCCACCCGGCGCCCGCGCGTCTACACACCCCGCACACCGCACCACTTTGTGAGGCGTACGAACGATCGCCAGTCGAGATCGATACGCCCTGCGCAGTACTCGCACTGTCCATTTGCTTCCTTCTCTATTTACTATACGTTGTGCTATTATAATAAGACTTTTGGTTATTATTGCTTATTATCTATACTTTCTCTGTGCTCTGTTCTCCTTCTGACTTTTTTCTCGTGTGGTGTTGTAATAAAAATTGTGAAGTGTTTAGAATCTATAATTTTTCTCTGTAGACATTTAAACATATTTTCTCACAACCAACTACCCCCTCGAACCCATTCTTCCGCAGTAAAATCGACTGGGAACATAAAGGCAAGACAATAAACTCAAACAATCTATTCCAAAGTCGTTACAAACGTCAGAATCATCAGAAACGCAAATACAGACGCACTCGCAGCATCGTCAATGTACATGGCGTTCTAACAATAGCAGAAATAAGTAAAAAGGATAATGGCGCTGTATACACTTGCATAGTGACCTCTCCCTCCGGAGAAATGGCGAGGAGAGCGTTTGAAATTCAAGTTATAGAGGCACCGATTTTGGAAGACTTGCTTTTAGGAAATAATCTGCAGGAAGGTCAAATAGTGAACATCTATTGTAATGTTAGGAGCGGTGACTTGCCGATACATTTTGAGTGGTTGAAAGATGGGAAGAGGATACCTAGTGGGCTTAAGGTGACTGTTTTATATTAACTTTGGAAAACGCGTTATGTTATAACGATGTATTTCACTTTGTACTAAAATGTTCGTTAAAAAGATGATAGTGAATAATTTTAATAATGGTTTTCTACACATCATCGTCTTCTTTTTCGAATTTTATGCTCTTCGATCTGTAGATAATTCTTAGTACGACTATTATTTTCAAAAAAAAAGAGATCGAAAGTTTTTTAGAATATTTATTCAGACACCATTAGACACCTAATGTTTAGTTGAGTAAATGACTACTGAATTAAAATTTTATTAAGGTATATTTTAAGTATAGATATTTCTTGTCTTGTCACAAATGAACGGGACGTTTTCACAGAATGAACTAAACGGTTTCTTATTATTTTCTACATTCTGGTAAAACAAAGTAAGGTGTTAACTACTGTTTCTAACCAGTACACAATGTCTCGAAAATTAGACAGAAAATGGAGAATAAAGTATTTTTTTACTAAAATCTTTTTATTAGTGAACAAAAAACGTGGAACTGAAAGAAAATGCAAATATAAAAAATAATAATACATTTATAATAATATATTAAATTTCAGGTAGTAGAAAGAAGTTCAGAACTGTTTACTGCGTTAGTCATCAAGAGTGTATCCTTAGAACACTGTGGGACGTACACGTGCGTCGCGTCGAATCACGTGGCCAAAGTGAATAAATCTACTGAATTATATATAAAAGGTAATTTATTTCTTATTATAATACTACAATAATTTTATAATAATTTTGTTGTGATATATGATAGATTCTTCTTAAGAGGGAATCCGGTTGGATATTATCTGATTACAGGCTACATACAGGCTGTATTCAAATCTTGTCTATGAAAATTATTAAATTGAAAAATGATTATTTTTATTATCAAAATTCTGCGTTTTTCTCGCGGTTTCCAATTTCATAAAAAACATATTTTATTGATTTATAATTCATCATAAAAATCTGTCTCGAATTTATTATTACAAAAAAGTGAATATGCACTTAAGTACGTTACGGTATTGAGTTCTATTCTCGCCTGAGGATATATTATAAGATATAATACATATAAATAAAAACGTATATCATATTTTTAATTTAATTACCTATATTGTCACAGCTACCTATCTCATGCAGTCAAAACTTCAGCTAGATAGAAATATATTATAAACTAGCTGTTACCTGCGGCTTCGCCCGCTTTGCCTTTAGGAAATAACGATAATTTTATTCTACCGGATACATGAGTAGTGCCTACACCGTGTAGGGATACGGTGGTGGTGGTCGATGGATAGGTAAGTAATATATCATTAATTTAAAGGTATTAAAAACAACTCAAGGTAACATAATCGCTAAGTGTACATACATGCGATACGCTTGTGCTTTAAGCTAACTTCAAACCTTAATGACTGGTGGATTTTTTCAATGCATAGGTACAGTCATCTTTAATACCGAGAGCGTATATAAGTGTTACATCTTCCAAATTGGTGCTATATTTGTATATATATACCGCTCTGGACGCAGCATAGATTTAATACGGTATTGTTAAGATATTATATGTATTTCTACTGGGGATAAAAACAGAAGATTCGGGAAGTTGGGAGAAGCACAATCTCTTTAAGTTTATCCCCACTATCTTTAATATTTACTCTTGCGCTTTGTTAATGCTCCAAATATTACACTTAGCTTAATAGAAAATGACATAATCACATAATTTAAATTGAAATTATAGATCAGTAGCATAGTAGCAGTAGTAGCTTAGACATTAGTGAAATTTTCACCTTTTCTTACTCCGGTTAAGATGCTGGCATTAATTATGTTCTATCCAAGTTGCGTGATATAGTCTCGTGCCGTTACGTAATCGAGGGATATGAAATTTCAAATAATTTTAACCGGGATACAGGGTAGACCTGGCAGCTCAACTGTGTTTAGAAATTCAAATACATATATGAAGTGCTCTGTTCTATGTCTATAACTGTGATTGTGTATACAATGTACAAATACTCTGTTCGAGGCATGTTTAGAAAACATATAAAAATGTTTGAACGCAGCGGGATTTGTATCTGTGGCTTAGCCATGCGTTCTACTACCAGCTGCGTCAAAATTCTTATACGATTTATTTGATTACAATTTATTTTGCCAACAATTAACATTTTTGTAAAAAAAATTACAAATTTCTATTACCCAAAAATTATCCTACGAACAGTCGTTTGGCAAGAGGGAGTGCTATTTATAAAAGAAAGATCTAAATTGATAGAAATAAAATACAGAGTTATTTAAAATGAGCTTCCTCATATTTCATGGTTTAGTGAGAAGGAACTTACACCGTAACAAACTGCTATAGGCCTCAGGTTGCGTTTTGGACATTTTCCTCTAAAGAAGTTTGGTTTTCTTATGAAAAGGTAATCTACTCCGAAGTGTGAATTATGTGGATATTCACAATCTTGGTGGAATGTGTCGGAAATGCCGAGGCTCCTCAGAAACGAATCCGTCGTTATAATTTGAATGTCGTTAGATGTTGATATTTTTCACTGCTTATTGTATGAATCTAGTTCTGTAGTGACTAAAATGCTGTATAAATTTAAGTGTATATAGTGTTTGTAGACTTAAGAGGTAATGTTATATTTGAGTGCTTTAAATTTGTTTTAAGGAACGATGGGGCTGACATTTTTGTATATTTACTTAAAAAAACCTTAAATAAAAATTTAGAATTTAAAATTAAAAAAAACTAAAATATAAGAAAAGAAACGGACAAATTTTTCTATTTATAGTTTTAGGATACTTTAATTCACTAATAACCTTTTTGTGCACCACGATTTTTTAGATTTTAATTAGGCACATAAATCTCGGGCAGTGTAGGCAAACGTTTTAAATGGGCTCCTGAAGCCAATACTTGTGTCGCAAATTCCAAGCACTTCTCCGAGCTCCTCTCTCTGTAATGCAACAGCTCAAGCCAGTACTCGAATAGTGAACCTATAGATTACTGAAGAGTTTCTTCCTGTATGGATTCTAAATCTGGATTTGAATACGTGTCTTTAGTAAGTATTTAAAATTTACTACGGAATTTGCTTCCTCTTTCTTATTTATCTACTTCTTGACTTTTCCTCCTATAGCAAAATATTCAAAGAAAACCTAGAGTCATCTAGTACACTTCAGCCTGAAATCGAAACATTGCGTCCTAAGTAGCGGGACTCAATGACGCGTTTTGTTGTTTTGTCCAGTCCAGTCCAGTTTTATCAGCAAGGAAAAGAAAGTAATTTAAACGCAACTTAAAGTGGAGATCGAACCCACAACCGATCACGTTTACAGTAAGACGCTATCCTACTATGCCATGAAAGATTTTTTATACTTAACAGGATATGTTTTCTTCATATGTTTATATTCTGTTAAAAAGATTTTTTTTAAAAGTTTATGTATTGAAATATCTGTTTAAAAAACAATGCAATATTACATATCAATATATTAAAATATCAATAAAGTAAGCAATAGTCAATATCGGGCGTTATAAGCTGATGTTCTCGATAACTTCATAATTAATATATCTATCCAAATGTCACTATTTGTGACGTCATTGAATGTCGGTCAGCACTTGAAATTGTCGTCTTACTTCCAAGTATTTTACATTTTTCAAAAACCAATTTTAGATTTTCATCAATTTATTTTAGAGTAATTAGTGAGCCACGCGGGTCAATTCGTATGGTTTTTAATTAGATAACAGTGCCCTACGGCCTGTATTAATGAATCGAAAGTAGCCGATGCCGCGGTCATCATTGACCGACGCGGCCCGAACGGAAAGTCTCATTGTCGACCAGCATTGAACAACGTGGCCCGAACGGAAAGATGCATAATTTTGCTTAGCGTTGAACGTGTTAAGTAAAGTAACTCACAGTATAAATTAGCCTTTGTTCAAAACAGAAAACTGTGACATTACATTGCTTCTTTGCTGTGAAACATGAACAAACAAACTAACACCCGTGCACCCTTTTACGTTTATAATATTAGTGTGGATATATCTATACAAATAAATATAATGATGAATATTCATATTACTGCTTATTACTAAATGCATTTGTATGTGTGCACGGTACATATACCAATTTTGTCCTTGCCCATTTTTCCGGTTAATCTCTGGAATGGCTGGACCGATTTCGACGGGACTTTCACTGCCAGATAGCTGATGTAATGAGGCATAGCTTAGGCTACTTTTGTTTTAGAATTACAATGTTTTTGTTTTATTGAACACGGACGAAGCCGCGGGAAACAGCAAGTTTTAAAATTAAAGTAGCCTAAGTTACGCCCTGTTACATCAGCTATCATCATTGTAAATTCTGTCGAAATCGGTCCAGCCGTTCCAGAGATTATCGAAAACAAACAGACAGACAGACAGACAAAAATTTTTAAAAAGCTTATTTTGGTATACGTATCGTGTATATATACATCGTCGACGGAAAACGTATTTGCTGTAAGTAGAAAATATCGAAATTTGGTTTTATATATCATTTGAATCAGAAAAAAAAACTGCGTCGAATGATCTAGGTAGTTTTATGCTGAGATTAAAAAAAAATTACTTACGCGTTCTCAATTTTGAAAAAATATTCATCCATTTTGTTGTAACTACCCAAAAATCCGGTGTCTTGCTATTTTTTTAACTTACAGCAATTGTGACGACGTTAAGAATCCATTATGACTTACGCAGTCTGGCCTTATTACCTACTACTACTTAGAGCTTATTTATGTCAACTTCATTTCAAAAACATATATAAGTCTTTAAGATAATACTTATTTAGTGTTATTTATCGTTTACAGTATTTAAATTCCTTTCAAAAGAATCAGAATCCTCACTCGCCATACAAATTCAGTTCTTACTTACGTACGACATTTTTATATTCCATAAATGGAAAACGAATTGCTGTAAGTAATGAAAAGTCTACTTCCACTTATTTTAGACACATGTAGATATTTTCAGTATATTAGTAATGTTAAAGTTTGTTCACGTACCAAAAATCATGTCTATACTGCTTATATTAACAGAGCTATGATTTTTTTTTCAAATTTAAAAACGTTTTTCGGCTTTATTTCAAATTGTACTTTTTCTACTTACAGCAAATACGTTTTCTGTCGACGACATATGCAATCATTAAAAACTTGTTATTTTAATATTACAAACAGACACTTCAATTTTATTTATTAGTATAGATGGAAATGCAAACAAAAAGTTTCCCTACAAACTTTTGACTTCAGTACTGTGGACTTTCAAGCTCGTGTATTTAATGTCGCACTATATTTTATAGTTTTTAAATTATGTAAAGTAGATCAAAATGATTTTAATTCTGGTTAGAAACGCGTACTAGCTATTAACAGAGAGAGTAAATAAATTTAAGATATAGATGTGGCCAGTCGTGGTCCAGTGGCACAAGCGTGTGACTGTAAACGACTGGTTGTGGGTTCGATTCCCACTCGAGGAGTGGAAATTATATTTCCATTTTCTTCGCTCTGGTGTCGAGGTAAAGCGCGGCGTTAAGTTCCGCCACTTAACACGCAAGCCTCCGAATTCAGCGGAAAGTGGGGAACGGAGTGTCTTAACACTAGGTTCTGCCTACCCTGCTGTGAGCGGGATACAGCGTGAAGCTAAAAAAAAATAAATTTAAGATATAGATAAAGCACGACGTTGACTCAACACACAATGTCATGATTTTGTGTAGAAACAGAACGGACAAGTGGAGAACAGTGTCTTGACACTAGGTTCTCTCTGACTACCTAGCTATGCGGGTAAAGGATGTGTCTTGGAGATGATTATTTCTTTAATATATTATTCGTATTTTTTTTTAGTTTCACGCTCTATCCCGCTAGTGGGGAACAGAGTATTCGTATTTATGACGAATAATTTTGTCAAATTACTTATAGACATTTGTGAGGATTAGAATCTTTTTATAGATACTTAACTTTTTTACGCTTTTTCTTATGTATCGGTGGAGTCAAAGAGAACCTAGCGACAAGGCACTTTTTTTTTACTAATTACGCAACATTTCGATAGAAATCGAAATGTTCCGTAATTAGTAGCGAAAATTAAGGCGCCTTTAGAATAAAATTGGCCTAATTTACCATTTCTACAAATTTCTACAAACTGAACATAAAATTTGTTCTACCGTACCCAGAAATTAATTCAGTTGAGTAGTTTTACAGAAACCGAAATATTTTAAGCTGTAATTATTTACTACATAGTTATATTACAAATATTTCAGTGGCACCAAAATGGTTGGAAGAACCTTCAAATTCGTCACTTCTGCTCGGAAGAAAAGGAACAGTATCGTGTAGCGCTAGCGGATATCCACAACCTCAAGTGCACTGGATGAAGAAAGATGGTAATTTTCTTAACAAATCATAATAAATACATAGTATAATGTTTTAGTTTAACGTAATCGTTATTATTGTTGAGGTCAGTAGCACAACGTGTAAACGCGACTGGTTGTGGTTTCGCTTCTCACTTGACGAATTTTATTCCGCTTTGGCTTTAAGTTCCGCCACTTAACACGCAATGTCTCTAGAATTCGGCGGAAAATGGTGAACGGAGCGTTTAACATTAGGTTCCATCTGCCTACCCTGTTACAGCGTGAAGTTAAAAAAATGTTAATAAAATTATAATTATTGAATGATATTTTTAAGTAGGTACATTTTTAACATGTTTTCATTTGCTTTACATAATAATAAATAATCCTGCCGCGTTCAATTTTTTATACGTTTTCTACATGTATTTTTCAATTCTCCTAAGTGTGGAATAACATTTTAAAAATCTATAAAAGTAATTAGTTTTTTTTAAATATTACATACATATAAATTTTATGAATTTTGAGTTTTCTATATCACAGATTTTTAATGGATATTAAAATAAAATACTTTACAGCACTTTTAGGCACTTGGCAGCCAGTTCTAGAGCTAGCTGGCGGAGGAATACTAAGTCTGCCAAACGGAACTTTAGTCATAGAAGAAGTATCTCTAACAGATGATGGACTTTACTCTTGCAACGTAGAAAACGGCGTTGGAACTCCACTCAGTAAGACTATATGGATGAGCGTTAATAGTAAGTGGATAAAAATATTATCTGAAGTCCTGAGAGCAACATATAAGATAAGCGCGACTGGTGTGGGTTCTTTTCCCATTTGGTGAATCATATTTAAATTATTCACATTTCTCTGTTATGGTCAGATAAAGCGTGACGTTGTACAAGCCGAAATTAGACAACGAAATATCTTGACATTAGGTTCCCTCTGTACATTTTACTATGTTTTACTAAGTTTGATCAACATACATTATAGACAAGATAATTTTCATAACAAAAATTGTTGTGAATTCGAATTTTATTTTGTTATTTAAAAATTTAATAAACGTTTAATAAGAACTATGACAGTTGGGATGTAGATAAGTTACAGTACATAAAGCTAGGTAAAATTCAATGCAATTTGGTATTTATATTTTTTAAAGAAGTTTTCTTTTATCCATATCAAGTTTGACAAAATCCAGCCTTAACTTCCACAACTTAACTCGTAATATCTCAATAATACAACAATCAATCAATCAGCTCAATCAATCAATTAACCCAATCAATCTAACTTCCAGAACCAGTGCACTTCGACACGACATCAACAAACGTAACCTCTCGCCTCGCACACCCGGTCACACTGCAGTGTAGAGCGTTAGGAGACGATCCTATACGAATAGCTTGGGCGCATGGTGGGAATGTTCTAGATTCACAAAATCATAGGTAAGGACTTTTTTGTTAGTGATAAATAAATTACAAATTCTAAGAGGCCAGTCGTGGCTTGTGGGCCCTTGTGGTTAAAGCTCGTGGCTCGTGCCGCTCGTCGCTCGTGGCGCAAAAGGGCAGCTCCTGACTGTACACTTGATTGGATGTAGGTTCGATTCGACGCTATGTTCTGTTAAGTTCCGCACAACGTTGAGTTCCGCTCCGGCTCAGTTGAAATCGATCTGAAAGCACAGAATAGAATGTCTTGATACTTATTTTTCCTAACGTTAAGAAAAAAACTGGTGAACCTATTGTTAAGCAACTCCTAACTAGTTCTTCGGCAACATAACTCAAAGACCCACAATAAATTACATTAAAAAATTATCAACTATTAAACTTAATTACTTATTAGTCTTTTTTACAGAACAAAACTTTCAGAAACGAAAACCTCAGTCGGTCTCACGAGCTCCATTAGCATACAGTACTCGGAGGCGAGTGACGCCGGCCTCTACCAGTGTCGCGCGACCAACCCCTATGGAGCGGCTAGCTTTAATATATTCCTTACTATTTTAGGTAATATATTACAATTCAGTTTGAAAATTTAATTTAAAAACTGATGACTATGGGGTCGAATCCGTTTTAAGGTATATTAAGGCTTATATGGATATTAATTGATAAATAATGTGCATGATTAATATTATTTTAAAACGTAGGCTTCCTTTGTGTGGTCTAACTTACGTCCATACAAAGTGGTCCATACCACTTTGTATGGACGTAAGTTTATTCAATAACAACTATTCTATTGGATGATTGTAGTCAAAAATAATAGAATAAAATACAATATACTGTATTACACTATTAACAAGAGTAATAAATAAATATAAACGTAGTATATAAAATGTTGAATATATGTATTTTTTACTTGTGTCAAATAATGTCTAACAGATAACCTTTGGTAAAAAGAAAAAAAAGTCTAATTATAATAAACTAAATAAAAACATATAATTGTTATCAGATTTGTTTGTAGAATTAAAAAATCTAAATTAAAAAACAAATTAAAACTTTTCTTTATTCAAATAGACTTTTGCAAGCACTTTTGCATCGTCGAATGAACATAACGCTATCGCCGGTTAGGAAGGCAGTTCTGCTGAGTAGAGCTGGCGAGAAGCTCAACAGATGCTCTTTTCAAATATAAAAATTACATTTTTTTCATTTGATACAGTGGTAGTTAATCTGCATTGGACTCTAATCAGATTACTTCCACGCATTTTAATCCTTTAAATATTCTTCTACAGAGTAATATGTCTTACTTATTATTATTGTTTGTATAGTGTTTTTAAATGTTTGCAGTGGCAAATTCAAAACAAAAGATTTATGGACTTTTTGAATGCGACACTATGCAATTATAAGTTTATCTCTGCTTCTCGTTCCTATCGTATGTGTATGTCTTTAGCTTAACATCGTTTTTAACAAAGCATGGACATTGTTTTTGGAGGAATAAACATGTAACTTTGTCTATATATCGAATTCATGCTACCTAAATTTTTAATATAAAGGCAGTTCTTAGGTCTCCAATAATTCTTCTAAACCTAATTTCGTTCACTTGCGAGCAGATATGTTATATAGATATGAACATTTTTATCCATAATATCCATAAATTTTCCAGAAATGTGTTTTAACATGTTTTTCCTCCTAACAGAGCCCCCGACGCCTCCTGCGGACATCCTCGTGGAGTCTGTCCGCGCGCGCTCCGCCACGCTCTCCTGGAGGGACGCGCGCGCGCACACGCACTACGCGCTGCAGTATACCGACAGCGGGTGGGGACACGCTGTTAGTGTTAATATTACTAGGTGAATAGACCCTTTTGTATAGCTTCACGCTTTTCCTTGTTTAGTAGTGTAGGAATTGAGTTCTTCTGTTGAGTTAAAATTTGAGAAACTGCGCTTTGAGTAGTTGACATCATCGCGGCGCTATAGTCTAATTTATCAAAGGGTAAAACTGGAAATAATTAGTTATGGTCATTTCACCGAATGGGAATCGAATCCACACCCCACAATATATGAGTGTATGTGTTACTATATGTCCATTGAAAAACAATGAAACAAGACCCGACTGTAATTACGATGAATATGGGCTATATACTCGAGATTTTTTTTATATTGAACTCACTGCCACTTAACACGGAATGCTTTCTCTATCAAAGTGGAGAACAGAGTTCCATAACACTAGGATTAAAAATAGAAAAACATATCTTCATTTATATAAAATTCGTTTTTCCACAGTAAAGCGACTGGGAGCATAAAGGCAAGGGGACAAATTAAAACTCAAACAAATCTATTCCAAAGTCGTTACAAACGCCAGAATATCAGAAACGCAAGTATAGGACGCACTCGCAGCATCGTCAATGTACATGCGTTCTACACTAGAGAAATGTAAGTAAAAAGGATCTGGGGGCTGTATAACACTGATAGTGACCTCTCCATCCGGAGAAATGGCGAGGAGAGCGTTTGAAAATTCAAGTTATAGAAGCACCGATATTGGGAAGACTTGCCTAGGAAATAATCTGCAGGAAGGTCAAAATAGTGAAACATCTATTTGTAATGTTAGGAGGCGGTGACTTTGCCGATTATTTTTGAGTGGTTGTTTGGAAAAAAAGATGAAAGAGGATACCTAGTGGAATTAAGTGACGGTTTTATATTAAACTTTGGACAACGCGTTATGTTATAACGATAATTTCACGTTGTACTAAAATGTTCGAAAGATTATAGTGAATAATTTTAATAATGTTTTCTACAAATCATCGTCTTTTTTTCGAAATTTATGCTTATTCGGTCTGTAAGATAGTCCTGTAGTATGATTATTATTTTCAAAAAAAAAGATCGAAAGTTTTTTAGATATTTCTTCAGACACCATTGACACCTAAGTTTATGTCATTAAATGACTATGAATTAAAATTTATTAAGGTTATTATAAGTATAGAATTCTTGTCTTGTCACAAATGAACACGGATTCCTCTCCCCCCCTCCGCGTTTTCACAGAATGAACTAAACGGTTTCTTATTATTTTCTACATTCTGGTAAGACAAAGTAAGATGTTAACTGTTTCTACCCAATACACAATGTCTCGAAAATTAGACAGAAAATGGAGAATAAAGTATTTTTATACTAAAATATTTTTATTAGTGAACAAAAAACGTGGAACTGAAAGAAAATGTAAATATAAAAAATAATAATACATTTAAATTTCAGGTAGTAGAAAGAAGTTCAGAACTATTTACTGCGTTAGTCATCAAGAGTGTATCCTTAGAGCACTGTGGGACGTACACGTGCGTCGCGTCGAATCACGTGGCCAAAGTGAATAAATCAACTGAATTATATATAAAAGGTAATTTATTTTTTGTTATAATACTAAAATAATTTCATAATAATACTAGCGGGCCCGGCGAAATTCGTATCGCCATATAGTTGGTGTCAATAATAAAGTCTAAGATTTTTAAAATAATTTTAATGCATTATATTGCATAAATGTTTTTTCCTTCCCGAAAGGAAATAAATAGATGATATCCCTTCTCTCTTCAGCCCAATGCTATTCTAAATCATCATAATAACGATGTGTTTGAAATCGTTATTTTGAAATAATGAGTACAATAAAAATATTATAAAATTTATTAAAAATGTAACAAATTAATATAATAATAATAATAAACCCGCAGGGCAGCTTGTGGTGAGCTGTTGGGGAGTGGCGACCCCACGGACCTGAGACCTGAGGGGAATTGATATTTATCCCCCGCCTCTGGCTTGCCTTTGTTGGCTGGCAGAGTGGAGCGCAAGAGCTATATGCTCGGAAGGGTAGAAGTGCTCAATCTGCGTAATAGCGGGGAAACCCGCTCTCGAGCTTGCTCGTGATGATGAAACCGGTGCACACCTCTCGACACCCTTAGCCGACCACGCCGATGTTGCGCCCGAGGCATTACGCTGCTTTGTGGGGGCCCATCTAGTGGGAGGCGAGTCACCGTCCGTCAACCATTCAATTTGAGACTGTTGAAATGGCCGACGTCCGGCAGTCTCATACAATAGCCCAGTGTTCAGTCCATCCAAATTCCATTCCATAGCCCCGGTTTAGTTTTCCACATTTGTCATAGCTCATACGCATTAACCGGTGACCATCTCTGAGCAATTACCTATGGTTACTCAGAGCTGAATCCCGGCTGATGCGTCACAGTAAAACATTGTATTATCTCTAAGGGGCCTCTACGTGTTGGACCTGTGTCCCCACGCAAGCCTTCCAAAGGACCGGGTTCTTTTGAACCCGAGAACTTTATCGAGATACATAATAATAATAACAAATTAAATGAACGCGAACTTTGTACCGCTTAACAATCGATTCTTTTTATTTAATACTTATTTTGCTATTCGGGACACCAGGTCAGCTAGTAAGACAAAAACAATAAAAGAAAGTTATTAAGATAACAATTCTATTACGTCAAAAATTAAACTTATGAAACTCTTCTAACAGTTAAACTAAAAATTATTTTAATAGTCACTAAAAATCACAATGAAAATTACAATTTCAATTTTTTTTATTATGATACCTACTTTCAACTCTAGTGTATACTAGACATGCGCAAAACAGTGTGCCATGAAGTGATGTGATTTGGCATTACATTTCGTGCCGCGTGATATTACATTTTAGCATTACTTTAAACATCACGCGTAATGTCGCGTAATGACATTACACTACCATCACACATGGCAGCGCGTGATGTGATATTACTGAGATACTGATGACATGTAATATGAAATGTAATAAGTAATACGGCATGCCCATCGCACCGCTATTTGTACAATGAACTAAAGTTGATTGAATAGTAGCCAACTCATGATTTTTCGAAATATCGTATGATTTTATCACTATTTCAAACATTACACGCAATTACACGTAATGCCATACATTACTATCACTCCTGCGTTATTGATATTTATATTAAAATCTAAACAGTAAAACAGTGTTTTACTTTTATATTATTAAAAAATAACTATTTTTGATACCAATTCTGAATTTTGTATATGTATCGTAATATAGGTTTCATAGTACGGTAACAGTCGCAACAACATAAATTATACCGTGAGTATTTGTAGCTATCTCATGATTTTCCAAAAAAATATTAAATTTGCATTCCGTGAAATAAATAAAGTAATTGTCATTTATCTGAACGCTTTCTTCCTTCGCACACTAAGAAATGTGCGTGCACAAATATAAACCTTATGTGTATAGTAATACAGTGCTAAATAAATATTAAGCCACTCTCATGAGCGAACTGTCGCGTCGCGACGTGAGACGCACATCATGTCGTCCTCTTCGCACAGCGCACGGGCACGGCGCCGAGACGAGAGCTGTCCGAGAGCGGTCCGAGCAGTGTAATGTGATGTTTAGGTGTAATGTGTGATGTTTAGTTCGGCCGCGTGATGTGTGATGTTACAGTTCGCGGTGGAGTGATATTACATGTAATACATCACTCGCATTACTTACACATGTCTAATGAATACCCATCTGTAATATGATAATAAATAAATTAAAAAATATATATATTTTCATTGTAGTACCTTATGGTTTACGATATTTTTTGTTTGATTACCTGGCGCGTAAACAAACAGAGCAGATGGTTTTCCAACACGGGAACAGGCTACATACAATTGACCATGCGAGAAACATGGGTTGTCTAGATTAATAGCGAATAGCAAGCCGTACTGGAAACTGCAGTCGTTTAAACTCGAATGGTACGTCAGTCGGAATCATTGGGATGCGGGGTATCAAAACGTCTTCGCGTCACGACGCCAATCGCGTGCCGTTACAAAGTTGTCGTTGGTTAATATTTCGCAACATTATAACTACAGATCCAACTTTTAATTGAAGATTGTGAGGCGGCAATCCTGGTAAATCTAGTGAGCTTAAAAATTCTGGTGGATAATTAATTCACGACATCATCGTCATTAGTTGCCGTATCAACTGATTTATATGTCCTTATTTCGCCAGGAATGTCATCTTGAATTTTTAAATTTAATTCATTTACATCAGTGTTTTTGTGTGTTAGGTTTTCAGTGAAAGGTAATGCAGCCAGTCAGCTCGTCTATAGGAAATTTTCCATTACCAATATCAATTAGTTGTTTAGAGAATGTGTCTTCAGATTGATCATTTTGCAACATGACACGCATATTCTTGCTTAAATGTAATACCTTAACATGTTTCCTCAAATTGAAAGACTTTAAACATGGCTTTAGTTGATCAGCTTGCGTTGAACGTGTAACCACTGGCAATGTTTGGCGAAAATCTCCTGATAATAAAATCATTGCGCCACCAAATTGGTTTCGGTTGTTCTGTAGATCTTTTAAGGTTCTATCTAAAGCCTCTAAACATTTTTTATGTGCCATCGTGCATTCATCCCATACTATTAGTTTACAAAGCTGCAAAACCTTTGCCATTGCAGAATTCTTGGAAATGTTGCAGGTTGGAGTTTCATAACTTTGCATATTCAATGGCAGTTATAGAGCTGAATGGGCTGTTCGACCGCCTTCAAGCCAAGTTGCTGCAATGCCCGACGAAGCAAGAGCAAGAGCAATTTCATTTTTTGAGCGAATTGTTGCCAATATTAAAGTAATCAAAAAAGTTTTCTCTGTACCACCAGGGGCGTCCAAGAAGCAAATCCCTTCAGTCCCATCATTTATTACTTCTATAATAGTATCAAATACATACTTTTGTTCGTCGTTCAATAGTGGAAAATTTATTTGAATCGATTCTTTCAAAGTATTGAGATCATACGATTTTTCACGTTGTAACTCCTGATGAAAAGCAATGTACATTGGGCGATTGGGCGCGGTCATTCCCAACTGACATAATAGTTTGTTTGACATCATCATGCACATATCAGAATTTGATCCCAATGTGCATCGTTTTCTAACAGTTGCAAACGATGACATGCTTCTCAGTAAGATCCACACAATTCACCATCAACTGTTCGTAAATGTTGGAATGATGTTGGGCCACGCACATTGACTAATAGTAGCCGTAAATAAAAACATTCATCGTTACTTGGATGAACGGAATAAATTCGTCCTATTGCATCGGTTGAATATACACCTGGGTATCCTGGTACTGGTTTTCCTTGTTTTCTTCGCATAAATTTCTTGATTTATTCCAGGTATAATATTTTGGAATTTCGGAATATAGCAGTGTTTGTGCGAAACAATCATTTTTGCACGTCTCAAAAAAACTGGTTAAGGTAGTAGACGGTGGCTGGTGAGCTCTCTGTAGTGCATTCTGAGCTGTAAAATATACTCTTTGTCCATTTTCTAAGTGCACGGCTAAGTGAATAACTGTGGGGTGTCTTTCATGAATCGGGAAAGAAAAAAATCGCCAAAATGCTTCATTACTGCTAACATAGCGGCCCATTTGATATTTCGTTATTTCATCATTTGAATTTTCCGCACCAAATTCAATTACAGCCGTATCATTTCCTTTGGTTACATATTTACATATGTACTTGATAGATTTTACTCAATGGCAAGATTCAACATTTATATGCGCTTGGAAAGTTTTAGATAATATTGGTGAATATGGAACAATGCAACGATTATCTATTTCAATATCTTGTCGATTTACTTTGACAATTGTTGTTCTTCCATTGTCTGCTGGTGGTCGCCAACGATAGAGTGGATAACCATCGATTCCAGTAATGGTTTCTGATATGAATGTCCGTGGATAGCGTTTTGAGCATTTACCATCTACCATACACGGTGCATTTTGATTATGTATTCCACAGGGACCATGTATCATGTTCTTTATAATTATCTCATACAAACCAGGATCTACTTGCTCATTAGGAATTTCAGCTGATATGACTTCATCAATTTCATTTGGCCTAATTTTTTCAACCAACCAAATCAAAATGTGTGCATGCACGTGCAACCCACGTTTCTGCCACTCTACAGAATACATCAAGTAGCGTGTCTCACCAAACAGACAATGTTTGACAATCAGATCCATTAAAGATTTTAACTTTTGTCTAAAGACTCTTGCAGTAATGTCTTGACGATCAATAGGTGATTGGCCAGGGAATAACGCTTGTTTAACTTCTGCCCATTGTGGATTGCATGTAAATGTTATGAATAAGTCCGCTGTGCCATAATGCCGAACATAGGACATGGCATCTTGAGCATATTCATGCATATGCCGAGGAATTCCGATGTAACCTACATCGGGAGAATTGTCATCCGGCCAACATTTTCTGCATTTCCATCAGGAATAATTGCATCTCGAAGATGAATATATTCGTCAGATCTAAGTTTAGATTGATTTAACCTGATGAATGTTAGCCTCTCCGTTTCAATTTTTACGTACATATCAACAACATATCTGTGAGATTATCGCCGGCATTTTAAAATGTGATTGTCTTCATTTTCTCTGATCATTAGGCGGTATGAATAATAGTTCATTGAACTAACTTTTTTGTTAACGTCAGAGCTTGACACTTTGGCGTTGCGTAGAGACGTGTCCTCGTTATGCGTTCTCTATCGCATGTATCACGGGGAGTGTTCTGGAGAACTGTTTGACCTGATACCTGCCGCTGAATTCTCCAACCGCACAGTACGTGCCAGGTTGAAATATCATCCTCACCACCTGGATACCTAGCACTCCAGTACTGTGCGGTTTCGACGTCATTTCCTTCCACACGCCACTCAACTGTGGAATGGCTTACCAGCGGCGGTGTTTCCAGGTCGATACGACATGGGTACCTTCAAAAGGCGCGCTTACCTCCACCTCAAAGGCCGGCAACGTCCCTGTAGCTCCTCTGGTGTTGCACGGGGCCGTGGGCGACGGTGTTCATCTATCATCAAGTGACCCGAACGCTCGTTTGCCTTGTCCTTTTTTATAAAAAAAAAAAAAGCCTGTAAATATTTATTTATTATAATGATGACAGTTGAATAACAAATTGAACTATTTAGTAGGTGATATATCAGATGAAGTAACATCTCATAAACCAATATTTCAAATACCTGTAATGGGATTTATCATCTTGATTGAGAAATCATAGCCATCTTCACCTTGCCAAAATATAATGGGATATTGCAGTGCATCATATGAGCGATGTGTTTCCTTAATACGTTGTAATTGATTATTTCGACGATGTAAAACAATATCATGCGACTCCAAATATTCTCCAACTACAACAATAGCAACTTCATCGATAGTAGGTGCATTAAAACATCCTCTATGTTGACCCCTAGGAGTTTTATCTGCTCTGATAATAATTTGATTTGATCATCAGATGGCATCATATCCATTGCGCTTTTAAATAATATAATCAATTGATTGTGTTCGTGAAATAAGTTTTGTAATTTTTCAACTATTGACCTTTTCACTGAATTGTTATGTGCACAACGTAGATTAATTTCTGGTCGAGAATTGCCCATAAAATAAATTTGTAAAAATTTGTTGTCGCTATCTGGCACTGGTAACAAAGAACCTGCTCTGTGATATATTTGACTTTGTGTCTAAAGAGAAAAAAGGTATTGTAAAAATGTATATGGGCTACAATAGTTAAGATTAATAAACATACAACGGCAAATACTATTACAAACCTTAAAAGTTGGCATGACATTTTCCCGAACAACTTTTGTTGCTCCAAATGATGTCATTTGGAAGCAGTCCTTGTATTGTTTAATATTGCTTAAAAAGTGTATTGAATCTGATCCTATTCCTAAAACTAATGAGTACAATGGCTCTGGAGGTGGAAGCAGTGGTATCAATTTCACCATTCCATTTACGCAACACAATCCATTAGCTTCATTTTTGTATTTCAATGCCTTACAATATTGAACCATTGGTAGTCGAATGTCGCCCTTCAGGGGTCTGTCTCAACCGAACTCTTTCACGTTCATTGCGATCGTCACATTCGTGAGCACTACGGTTAGATTGATAAATAATTGGATTCGTTGCATTTCGTGTTCTTCTGCCTAAATTTGTCCGCCGCCTTATCGGAGGCATATTTAATAAGTCACAATTAGAGCTTTCGAATACCGGATATTTTCAATACCGGTATTAATACCGTTCTTTTTTTTTCCAATACCGGGATTCCGGGATCCCGGTTTTAAAAAAGGATTTAATACTTTATTTACTAAAACGCAGTAAATTCTATATTTTTTGATGGAAACGACATAACAAAAACACCTTTAGCGAATATTTATAAAAAAAACATCTAGACAAAAATCAGTTTACCTACTGTTTATAAATTAATAACATTGTGCGTACAAAATATGACAAATACTTGACAAGTTAAATACCTACATGCTTTTAATTTTTAAAAACGTCTACTTACCTATAAATAAAAATCAGAGTGTCACTTTATGACTAAATCGTATTGTACGAGTACATAACATAAAATATGGCAAAAGTTAACAAATTAAATACTTAATTACTTTTATTTAGAAAAATCAACAATATGCTCAGTGTCTTATTATACAAAGTATGAAAAATGAACCAAATAAATATCTACTTTTATATAAGTACAAAAGAAACATATCGACAATAATTATAACTTATAGAAAATTAGTTTAACCGTAAATTAATGTGTTTATACTTCTTGTCTTTGTGATTAATTGCTAAGTGTGTCTAATACCGGTATTCCGGTATTAGACATTTCAATACCGGTATTGAAAAAAGGCGGAAAAAATCCGGGATCCCGGTATTAGTCAATACCGGGATCCCGGTATTGGAAGCCCTAGTCACAATGTGTTTGTGACAACATTTTTGTATTGTGGCTTTCAAATATATTATAATAGTGATTTTATAGATGCACAGCAAAGATACGTTTACATTTCAAGTGACATTTCACATAAATATTGTCAAATATTGACGCTAATATTTTCAAATTGACTTTTAAGTATTATTACGAATCTTTTGTATGAGAGGATAGAAAAGTGTTATTTCTAGACTTATCCAGGCTATTTATAATTTATCCGTAAGAATCATCTTTGAACTGGAAGGAATATTCTAAAAAAAGAATTAGCAAAATCGGGTCAATCGTTCTCGAGTTTTGCTCTTAGCCACACATTCGTCGATCCATTTTTATATTATAGAAAGAAAGATATTCATCACGTTAGACAACGTTTGTTAAATTTTCTTATAGTGAAGCTAAGTATTCTATTCTGAAGTACACAATAAAAAAAATTTTGTTTGGATCTGTCCAGTAGATCAAAAGATGTGCGCGTACAAATATATAAAAACATAGAAAAAAATCATATATTCATGTTTTAATGTTGTTTCCACGTTCCTCTCAATTTTTTCCCGTAAATTTATGCGCGTATATGTACAGACATATTTGTTTACTATAGTAGAACAGTATTTTCAGCTTCATGGTATTTCCCGCATAGCGAGGTAATGCCGCATAGAGGGGACCTGGGGTCAAACCAATCTGTCCACTCGAAATGGAGAAATTGGAGTGGTACGCAACGCCGCATTTTGTCTTGGGTACCAAAGCGAAGAAATGGAAATATAATCATAATTATACCCCTGAGAGGGAACCGAATCCTCAATCGTCGTGTTACAGTAGGACGCTGTCTCACTGTGCTACGGCAGCCTCAAGTACTTAGTAGAGTAGTTTAGGTTTCTAATCAGCAACCAGTGAATAAATTTTTATATTTCTAACGTTGAAAATGTCAATTTGTTTTATAATTTCTCAGCCTTTTACGTCAACTTACTGGTAGAATTTTCATAATCGCTGAAATAGGTATTTACTATGTTTTAATAATAAGAGTTATAAACAGAGTTTCACATTTTAACATTGGAAATGGCGAACTTCCATACAAATTTTCAGCTTTTATTTTACCATCTTAGGGGTCGAGATTTCACAAACGATGAAATAGAAATTTAATATTTTTAATCAAATATACAGAAATTAAATTTTATGGCTTTAACTTCAAAACTGATAGAATTTCATACAAATAAAATTGTTAACCACTATTCCTCTTAAGAGGTGAATTTCTAAAAATCCTTTTTGATTGAGCGACTACGCTACAAAAACTTATAATAAAGCTCCACTCCGTATGTCTTTCGGGGAATCGTTATTTTGAAATAATGATCACAATAAAAATATAAAATAAATAAAAAGTCTAATAAATTTGAACAAAAAAAAATTGAAACAAAAAAAAACAATAAAAAAAAAGACGTCCATGTCAGGATCGAACCGTGGACCCTAATAAAAAATTAACCATGAAAAGCAAGCGCTCTTCCAACTGAGCTATCACAACGTTGTCAAAACTTCCGAAATTGACATTCGTATACTATGTATAAAATGATATTTTAGCATCTTTTTATCAATTGTTTTGCCGTCTCGAAACCTCTCCAGTAACATTTAAACTTTATGGTATGGTATTAAAGTTCAAATTGACTTTTAATAATTATAATCAATATTTTGTATGGGAGGATAGAAAAGTGTTGTTTTAAGACTTTTTCAGATTTTTTTTTATTTTTTCTCTCCTTAACAACAATCCTCGTACTTCAAGGAATATTCTAAAAAAAGGAATTAGCGAAATCGGTCCAACCGTTTTCGAGTTCTGCGCTTAGCAACAAATTCGGCGATTCATTTTTATATATAATATTGTAGTGATATAGATTCTTCTTAAGAAGGTATTCAGTTGGATATTATCTGATTACAGGCTACATACAGGCTGTATTCAAAACTTTTCTATGAAAGTTATTGAATTGAAAAATGATTATTTTTATTATCATAATAATTCTACGTTTTTTCGCGGCTTACAATTTCATAAATGGATATTTTGATGGCATTACAGGAATCCGTGGTATAAATACTATGTCACCTTTTCCGCATCTGGATATTATACGTCCTTCTATAATGTTTCTTTGCAAAGTACCTACTCAGCAGACTCGCAACCTAGTCCCATTGCAAAGTTTCGGTGGGTTTCAGTTACGAAGTAGCATGATGGGCACACCAATTTTAAGTTCTAATTTATGAGGTAGTAGACCTGGCACAATTATACTGTTCAAAAATTCTGTTGGGTTTTAATAAGTTAATTAAATAAGTAATATTTAATTAACTACTTCATTCGGATTGCAATTAGTATTGATGGAATATACCTCATATTTGTGATTCACCAGATAGCTTATCTAAAATGCGCTGATTAAGCGCTGTAGCCTGGTCGTTCGTAGGTGCTAAAATTGATCTGTCATACAACCACGAATCTTCTTTGATATTGAGATCGTGAATATCATCATAAATACTATGTATTAAAGCTTCTGTGTCCGCGACGACCTGACAAAGAACGGTAGGTAGTTCTATATCATGAGAACTATTAAATTCTGGGCACCTTCCCTCTGCAATATCAAGGAGAATTTTGCTAAATTCTGAATCAGCTGAATGTGCCCTCATGTTTTCATTTAAATTCTGTTTTTTACAATGTCTCCAAAGCTCTGAACGTTTTAAACAGGCGTTAATTTCGTCAGCTGGCGTTCCCTTGTTCACAACTGCTAATGACTCCTCCAAATATAAAAATATTACTTCTTATATCCTGCATCGTCCGGTTCACGGCTTCTATAGAAATTTTGTTTGCCATAGTGCATTCATCCCACACTACAAATACACAATCTTGTAGTACTTTGGCTTTAAGGCTATTTTTGGGTATATTGCAGACTGGATTTTCCGTACGGTCTAGATCTAGTGGGATTTTAAACATGGAATGTGCCGTTTTTCCCCTGGGATGTAAGGTTGCCGCTATGCCGGACGACGCGACCGCTATGGCAATCTTCTTTTCTGCACGTATTTTGGCCAACAAAAGGTTAACCAAAAATGTGTTACCAGTTCCACCGGGAGCATCTAAAAAATATACTCCACCAGAGTTTGCATTTACCCTATCACTGAGAAGTTGGTAAATTTGATTTTGTTCATTGTTTAATCGTGGTTCATTATGATTTACAGTATTTAAAAGATCAACGGGGATCAAAATTTGTATGTTCAGTATATTCCCTATTTAAATTTTCATCAATTTCATCGATCGCTTGTGGAGAATGTAAGCCATAATGCGAGAGGGAATTGCCGACTATTGACAGAAGAAACTCTTGTAATGCAAACAAAGCTCTATTTGTAAATATATCTAAATTATATCTGCATCTGGGTACCGCCCTCTTAAATCTCTTACAGAATCATCTATAAAATGATCTTTAAATTTCTCCCATAATTCTGTAGGATTAGAGATGTTACAGAAAACTAATATAATGGCGAATAACTCTCGTAATTTAGATGCACTGCTACCTATACTGGCATCTGTTAAAGTGTCACTCCAGTGATTATCGCCTTCTAGTAAGCCAAGGGCGAGACATGCTGCATACCAATGTAGGATGCGAAATCCCATTCACTCTTTTGACACTTTCGAATGAAGTTGGGCCTTTGACAAAAGTTAATAACAATCTTAGATAATAACATTTTCGATTATTGGGGTGTATTGTATATATTCTCCCAAGAGTGTGCTCTTGGAATATGCCGGGATGACCCTCCACAGGAGTACCTCTACGTCGTCTTTGGAATGTGCAATTTCGTTTATTAAATGTGAAAAATGCCATCAATGTCGTGTTTTTGGGATTTTCTACTACTCTACAGACATTGCTTGGATTAAAATAAACCCTCTGACCGTTTTCTAAATGAATATCAAGATGTGTTACTACGGGGAAACGTTCGTGAATCGAAAATGATAACATACGCCAGATTGCTTCCGATGTATTTTCCGATGACTAATATATCTTCCATTTTGATATGATGTCACTTTATCGTTAGCATTTTGTACACCAAATACCGCCAAATCTGAACCTTTATTGACATATTTAAAAATATATTTTATGGACTTTATACTACTACAGAGTTCAACGTTAATATGGGCTTTAAATGTGCGCGACGGTGTCGGGAAAAATGGAAATCCAGCGATTGTCGATACCGAAAACATTAGTTCGTGATTGGATTGTAGTTCTTATGCCACCATTCTCACCTGAGAATGGTGGCATAAGAACTACAATGCGATCACGTAGTAAAAGATTTCTTAAATCATTTACTACAGATACCGTCCTTCTTACACGGAGATCGAGGATTATAAGAGCCACATGGTCCGTGCACCATGTGGGTTTTCACAACATCGAATAGCTCTGGATTAACTTCTTGATCTGGCAACTCTGCTCGAATAACATCATCGATCTGCTCAGCTCTTATTTTCCTTTCTAACCATATCAAAATGTATGCATGGGGCAAACCTCGTTTCTGCCATTCTACACTATACATAAAACAGCGAACGCAACCGAAAATTTTACCCTTTACCAGGAGATCCATTAGTTTTTTTAACTTTAGCTTAAAAACTCTGGCTACTACATCAGGCCGATCGGAAGCCAATTGCCCTGTAAAAAGTTCTTGTGTAATTTCATGCCATTTAGGATTAGTTGTGAAAGTTATGATAAGATCGGGACGCCCATATTTCCTAACATAACAAAACGCATCTTGTGTGCGTTGATGCATATACCTAGGTCCTCCGGTAAACGATGAAGGTAAAATTACTAATCGGCCTAGATTCTCTATATTCTCATTCTGATGTATTGCGTCCTGAAGGTGAATGTAATTCTCGACTCGAAGCTACTTTTGATTACTACGTATAAAAATAAGTCTTTCTGTTTCAATTTTTGCACAAACATCAACTAAGTTTTGATTAAATAGTTGTTTGTAATAATGTAAATGATAATATTCATTTTGTCTTACCATTAATCGGTAACGGTAATATTGCAAAGCGGATACCATCTTTTGGCAATTTGTTTGGCCTGTGCTGGGTTCGAATTGATAGACCACAAAGTTATATCCATCTTCTTCGTATGTAAACATTAGAGGATACTGCAAAGCATCATACGATCTATGCGTTTCCCAGATTCTCTGTAATCGACTATCATGTCTGCGAAGTATATATCTCGTTTATTACAATTTTGATTAACCAATAGTACAGAAACTTCGTTTGTTGTGGGTTCATTATGGCGACCTGGATGCTCTGCTGATCAGCATTTATTAGTTATAAATATTTATATTTGTTTGAATTCGGTGTGAAATATTTTAAAGCAGTTTTGAAATCACAAATATAATTGTTACTTTCATTAAGCATACTTTGTAAACTTTCTACTAACATAGAATTCAAATTTGGGAAACATTGTAACCTTGTGTCCCTTTGTAGTATGTAATCGCTAATGAAATAAATTTGTAAAAATGATTCTTTTGCATTGTCTACTGGGAAAAGGGAAGTAATTAAATGATATACTTGCCCCTGTATTTTAAACGTGGGCATATAATGACAATGGGCAATGAATGACGCGTTTTATCAAACTGTATCGTTTATTTTTTTCAGAGCTACTCTCATTAGATTTAGACATGGACTGTCGTAATCTACAGTTTCTGAGACCATTTTCCATAGCCTGTTGACATTCATTTTCACGTTGCAACTTTTTCCTTTTGGCTTGTCTCGTCTGTTTAGAAAGATTGGACTTTCTTTTAGGCATAACGAATTCGTAAGCACTTTACAAAAAAAGAAATATTCTAACTTTACAATGTTTATTTAAGGAAAGGTAATTAACCACGTTACTACCTGAATAAAGCAAGCTATAAGCAATTTACCAATGTCAAAATTTGACGGGTACATCAAAAACCAATAAAAAGATCTTACTGCTAGAAAACATCCAATAAACTTTATTATTAACGTAAGTATGTAAAAATATATATTTTTCTATTTTAATAATTATCTATTTTATATATAAATTATTTCATATATAAAACAGAAACGATTATATTGATAAATATCAAACATTAACATTGATATACATTTATTTTTGTTTTAGTTAGGTAAAAAATTACACAGAAAACCATAGATAGTAGTACTTGGATATTGCATTGCATATATATATGCAAATAAATAAAATTAGAATGTCTGTTTGTAACATTAAAATAACTGCTTTTTCATAAAACGAAAGCAGCCAAGTTCTCTCGGCTATCTGTTATTATATATCTGTACTTACTATACATGGTACATTTACTATACAGGTACAATGCAAACGCTAAGTTTCTCTACAAACTTTTGGCTATCCACAGTACTGTGGACTTTTAGGCTCCTGTATATAATGCCACACTATGTTTAATAGTTTATAAATTACGCAAAGTAGATCAAAATGATTTTAATTCTATTTAGAAACGTTAATTAGCTATTAATAGAGATTAAATGAGTCTTAAATAAATATGAATCGCGGTGTTGCGTTCCACTCAACACATACTGTCGTGATTTCTTGTAGTCACGGAACGTACAAGTGGAGAACAGATTGTCTTGACACTAAGTCTAAGCTAGACATAGACCTATTGTCTATATTACTAATAGACGTCTTATATATAAAGAATGAGAATATTTTAATAAATTATATCTCCTCACTTCTTCATGCATAGTAGGAGAGTCAAAGACAATTATTTAGCGACAAGGCACTCCATTCTCGATTTTCCGCCAGAAATCAAGATGTTTCGTAATTAGTATCTGAAATTAAGGCGCCCTTAGAATAAACTTGGCTTAATTCACCGTTTCTACAAGTTTATATTTTTAAAAAAACTAAACATAAAACATCTGTTATAGCTTACCCAGTACTGCTACCCACTTTCACAACAATTCATTTTCCAGAAATCACAATATTTTAAGCTATAATTATTTAATACAAAACTATTTCATATATATTTCAGTGGCACCAAAATGGTTGGAAGAACCTTCAAATTCGTCACTTCTGCTTGGAAGAAAAGGGACAGTATCGTGTAGCGCTAGCGGATATCCACCACCTCAAGTGCACTGGATGAAGAAAGATGGTATTTGACTTAATAAATCACTTCTGCATAAGCATCTTAGCAAATTGTAGTGAACAAAAAAATTACAATCAATAAATAAGCTTAAGGTATTTCCGAAATACCTACTTTAAATCCTTCAGAAAATCTTGTAACGGTATATTTGACACATTTCTTGAGGTAAAATTTAATCGTAAATTCAGACATGTTGAACGTTCCGGAACCCATGACAATACAATCTTTTCTTTGTATGATATGTATGTATGTCTTTGCCAAAATAAACAGTTTTTGAAATGAAACTTTTTGACCGGAATAATCGCGTATATTTTTGGTATTCGAAAATACATTTTTAGAAACCCGACGTTTCGAACACTTTACAGTAGTCCGTGGTCACAGGTAGACTCGTCTACCAATAATATACGCGATTAATCCGGTCAAAAATAGTTTCATTTCAAAATGTGTAGTAATCGCGAAAACAAAAGATCAAAATAAACAGTTTTCCTTCAATTTTTAAACGATGTTATATATATTTTACAATCATTTACCACTAATCTATGGTGTATCGTACCATAGCTACTGTATCTTCTCGAATGTAATAGATTAACTGTAGGTTTATTTAGTTTACTTTGTAGTCGTCAAAACGAAAAGCTTTCATTTTTAAAAACAGTTTTTTCATGAAGTATAAAGTTAATTTGACATAGAAAAAAACTATTCAAAAACAAGCTTTATTCGAATTATTAAGAGCAAGCTCTTTAAATCCATATCTTTGTAGTTGAATTTTTCACCTAATGACGTCACACAGGCAACCATACATTGCCATCTCGCCGTTCGCATATATAAAATTCTACTCAATCTTTTTAAAATATATGCTTCAAAATTTACCCGCAAAATTTCATCCGAACTAACAGCCGAAGTCCTATAAATTTTATTAAATTTAATACTAAAAAAATATTTTACAGCACTTTTAGGCACTTGGCAGCCAGTTCTAGAGCTAGCTGGCGGAGGTATACTAAGTCTTCCAAACGGAACTTTAGTCATAGAAGAAGTATCTCTAACAGATGACGGACTTTACTCTTGCAATGTAGAAAACGGCGTTGGGACTCCACTCAGTAAAACTATATGGATGAGCGTTAATAGTAAGTTGATAGGATTATTTTATGTCTTTTCTTTCTGGTGATAGTTGTAGGTTCGATTCCCTCTTGGTGAAATGATCATTTTTTGATTATTTTTTTATATTTTCTAAAAA
Source organism: Dryas iulia moderata (assembly GCA_019049465.1). Classification (NCBI taxonomy): domain Eukaryota; kingdom Metazoa; phylum Arthropoda; class Insecta; order Lepidoptera; family Nymphalidae; genus Dryas; species Dryas iulia. The sequence continues at coordinate 9,321,209 of CM032436.1, read as the reverse complement.
TAAAACCTAGCTAGGCCGAATTTTCTCCTCTGAAACCCTTTATATACCAAATTTAATTAAGAATAATGATCATCGTAAGAGCCGTTTTGCTCCTTCAAAGATATAAAAAATACGCTTAATGAAAAATATCGCAATTGGCATGTAAATAACTGAACTGATGATCACATAGCTGGGTGAAATTTAATCTTATATTTCTTTATATGTTTTAAAGAAGTTTTCCTTTATCCATATCGAGTTTAACAAAATCCAGCTTTAAGTTCCTCAAGTTAACCAGTTATATCTCAAAACATTGCTTAAAAATATAAAAGTCAAAATTTTAACCACATATAGAGTAAAAATAAACTTGCATTAAGGATAAAAAAACAATAGCAACCATGATTAACACCATCAGTCATTAAACTCAACCAATCAATGTGCCTTCTAGAACCAGTCCATTTCGACACGACATCAGCAAACGTAACCTCTCGCCTCGCACACCCGGTCACACTGCAGTGTAGAGCGTTAGGGGACGACCCTATACGGATAGCTTGGACGCATGACGGGAATGTTTTAGATTCACAAAATCATAGGTGAGATATTTTTATTTATTTACAAAATAATTACAAATTTTAGATTATCGAAGCAGTGGAACAGCATCTGAACAAACATGCGATTGGCGACAGATATGCAAATCAAACCAATAAGGTTTGATTTCCGCTCGGAGGAATAATTACACTAAAGTTGTTTTCATTTGCCCGCTTTGGTAAGACAAAACGCAGCGTTGAGCTGCGCAATATGGAATGAAATTGTAGATTGGAATGTTTTTCACTATGACATTAACCTCTGCTGTTAACTTGAGTTAACAGTATCTACTAACATTGATGTTAAAAGAAAAAAAACGAAGTTATTTACGCATTTTCCGAGCATTTAGAAAAGAATCGGTCAAGTTAATGCCAAGCAACTCCTTTCCTAGCCTTTAGGTAACGGGACTCAACGCTGCACAATAAATATCTGTAACAAATTATTAGTTATTAAACTAAATTAAATATTAACCTTTTTTACAGAGCGAAACATTCAGAAACAAAAACCTCAGTCGGTCTCACGAGCACCGTCAGCATACAGTACGCGGAGGCGAGTGACGCCGGCCTCTACCAGTGTCGCGCGAGCAACCCGTATGGAGCGGCTAGCTTTAATATATTTCTTACTATTTTAGGTAAGATTTTCTTCAAAGTACATTTTTAATATAGATCTAATAATGATAAAAATATTTATTAAATAACATTCTTGCTTACACAGCTAAAGTAATCTGAAATAAGCGTTTAAGAATTTCGGCGCATACAGATATAGAACATATGGCGCACGTGCTCAAAGCGCGTGGATGGTTTCCAAGGTTCGAATACTGCTGTATTCCAATTTTGATATGCTTTACTTTCAATATAGCTTAAAACATGAGGTATTTTGTTTAATGGCAACAAATTGGAGTCCTTTTCAATAGTACAATGTTGGTATGATATACTAATATAGTACCCGGCAACTAATAATGCACATCGATGCTTAGAACGAAATAGCCAGCCAGTTTCTGTTTCGTAGAGCGCTGTCTCTGTTACTCAGATGGTATGTGACGTTTGTCACTGGTTCGTCAATCTTTGTACAGATACGGTAGAGTACGGTCGCTTTCAGTTTCAAATATATATATATAGAGTTGTTACTATCCCCAAACTATTATTTTTACAATGGCATATTATTTCTACAAAAACTTAATTTTAAAAACCCTTGCACGGTCAGTCACGTGAAATTATATACAATGTTTATAAATATTTTCTAACAGAGGCTAACATTTTTAAAAATAATAATGATGTAAATAATTATTTTAATAAAGTTCAAGAACGAGTTGTAGATGCCACTGGAATTTGCAGACGAACTTTAAACAATATATTAAACGAAATGATGAGAGCACAGATTGTGAAATGGAAGAAATTGGGACTTCTGACAGTTAGGCTCGCACATCTTTTTCTTTTTTTTATATCATACGTTTTTTTTATTTTTTTTATATTTTCAGGCGTCAAATTTAATTATTAAATAAAAAGGAATCGACATCGTTGAAGTTGACAACTATATTGTCGTTTTAACAGCTTTTAATAGATACCTCACTATTATTGTTTTAAGCGAGAGAAACAACGCTCTACTAAGTCGAAGCTATCCGACTGCTTCATTCTAAGCATCGATGTGCATTATTAGTTGTCGGGTACTATACGTATGTATAGTACCCGACAACTAATAATGCACATCATATACTAGCAAAATATTTTACCCTCCGATTTTTTCTTTATAAATTCAAAATATTTAACTTCAACAATTTTATCTATTTATCGAAACCATACAAAATGTATATTTTTTTAAAGTTTGACTTAGGTAATATATTTTAGAAAACGTACAGAATTTGATAGTAGTAGGACTCGAACCCGCACCTGAAACTATCTAACAACAAAAAAAATTGTAATAAGAAGCGCATAAGAATTTCAACGTAGCCGAAGTGCGTGCGTGAGGCTAAAACACACTTTAACATGGTTTAACCTTTAACAGAGCCCCCGACGCCTCCTTCCGACATCCTCGTGGAGTCGGTCGGCGCGCGCTCCGCCACGCTCTCCTGGAGGGACGCGCGCGCGCACACGCACTACGCGCTGCAATATACCGACAGCGGGTGGGAACACGCTGTTAATGTTAATATTACTAGGTGAATGGTTTCTTTTTTGTATAGCTTCACGCTTTTCCTGTAGGTATAGAGAACCTAGCATCAAGACACTCCGTTCTTCCTTTCCGTTAAAATTTGAGAAACTGCGCTTTTAGTAGTTGACATTAACGCGCACTATAATCTAATTTACCTAAAAGGGTAGGGTAAAACTGAAAATAAATAGTTATGGTCATTTCACCGACTGGGAATCGAATCCACATCCCACAATATATGAATGAATGTATTACTATATGTCTATTGAAAAACAATAGAACAAGATCTGACTGTAATTACGATAAATATGAGCTCGATACTCGAGATTTTTTTTATATTGAACTCACTGCCACTTAACACGGAATGCTTTCTTTATCAAAGTGGAGAAAGGAGAGAACGGCGTTCCATGACCATGTTAAAAAGCGTGAAGCTGTATATAGACTTATATAATCTTTTTATTTGACTAAATAATTATACATTTTTACACGATTTAACAGAAAAGGACAATGATATTCGTCAAAACAATACGAGCTACAGAAACTTGCGAACCAGCTGCCCTCTTACGCAGTGCGAGTCGCTTTACCGGCATGAGTTGGAGTCAGTCGGTGTCACTGCGCCCAACATTTACTTTACACATGAGGAAGGTAAATTTAAAAATTTTAATAATATTTTATTTGAACTTCTTATTCACATAAAACGTATTTTTTTAAATTTTGTAGTTGTATAGAAAGAAGAACATTACACGAAAAAGACCATCACTCAAATTTAGACAGAAAGTGTGGGATAACACTAGGTTCTCTCTGAATACCCTCACGATTCGGGAACAAAACCGTGAAGTTGTAATTAAACCTTAATATATTATTACTTCTGTTACATTGTATCTCCATGTTTGTATGACTCGTTAAGTTGTGGATTCGATTCCCACTAGAGGAAATATAATCCTTTGTATTATTAATTAAGAACAATCTGGCTAGATTTATTTATTCTAACTTATTCAAGCTCCGTCTTCTCCTCCAACCAAATTTCCCAAGTAGACACAGACAGGAGAGCCCGGAGAGCTGTTCATAAACCTGGCGGTCTTCCACAAAAAGATTAATCACAACGGCATCATAACAGGCTACCATATAAAAGCTGTGCCACAAAATGTGGGGACAAGTAAGATATGGTTTCTAAATTTCTATTTTAATTAGAGAAAAGTGTAGTAGGTTTTGTAGAATTGATTTTCAATATGGGCTTATTATTTTATTTGTATTCAGTACTCCGGTCTAGTAAAACGTAAAAAGTTGAGTTTCGTCACTCAACACTACGATACGCGTATGTCGATTTTGGGAGGAAAGCGGCGAATGGAATGTATGTAACACTTGGTTCTCTCTATATGTTCGGCTAAAAAACGTAGTAAATCCCACACTTAGGAAATGGAAAGATCTTTTGATCGATTTTTTCTTTGTATTTATATCGATCATTTATATGTGGCTATAAAATAAATAAATATATAAATAGCATTATCTCTTGCCAAACGATTGTTCGTAGAATAATCTTTGGGTAGCAGAAATTTGTAAAAATCTCTCTACAGAGATGCTAACAACAAAAATAAGTTGTAATAAAGCGTATAAAAATTTCGACGCAGCGGATAGTAGAACGCATGGCTCAGTGGTTAGAGCGCCTGAACAGTATTCAGGAGGCGCGGGTTCGAATCCGTTCAATGCGTTCAAATTTTTATACGTTTTCTGTTTGTCTTTTTCAATTTTCCTAAGTGTGGAATAACACGTTAAAAATGTTTAAAAGTAATTAAATATACATAAACAATTATATAAAAAAATCCAGTTTCAGAAGACAGCGATACAAGGACACTGAAAGTTTCACAACAGTCCGGCAAACAAGAAACAACATTGAGTGGTCTCTTAAAAAATACTCGGTAAGTAAATACGTTTTTATTTTTTCTAGTTTTAGATGACCTAGTTGTTTTTACCACCGCCTACTGAGGCATTGCGTGTTGTTGGCGGAATTCGCGCCTGCCCGACGTCAGAGCGAAAAAATAATAATCTTAAATACTTAAATTCTCGAGGGGCACTTAACCCACAACCAGTCGCGATTACAGTCACACTTTGTGCCCCTGCAATCTCAAGTTTTCTAAAAAGGTTTGACTTTAGTTTCTTTCCCCCAACATTCAGTAAGCTAAGTCACTAATATTTATACCCTTTACAACAAAATATTTTTCAGGTTTCAAATATAACGCGATTGGTTGTGAGGTCTAATCTTCACTCAAGGGGAAATCCGTTAGGTGAGAGAAAAGTAACCTTTCGATAGTCGAAATATCGTTTCCTTAAGTCTAGCCTAACCATAAACCGTTGATATTAATTCTCATCTTAAAATATTATTAAACCTAGTCTACCAAAACAATAGACAGAAAATTTGTTTGAAAATGTGCACATTGTGTCCGAATCAGATAGTTCATATTATATTTTTATGTTTGCAAACCTGATATTCCTTGTTAGGACAAGGCCAAAAAAAATAATGTAATCTATTTTTTTTAATTATTGGTTTATTTTTCTACAGAATGCCAGTGGACAATTGGCGTTCAACAAGCGGGCGGGCTATGGCAGTTCTCTTACTGTGTATTCAAGATACCATTGGAAGGAGGTATTTTTATATAAACACTGCATTTTATATAGGTGTTATGTATATTAAGATAGTTCTTATAGATTACTTCACGTATTAATTTTTACGTTCTAGTCAGAGAGAAACACCTAGTGTCCAAACACTCCATTCTCACTTTACGTAGAAATTGAGTCGTGATTGGCTTCACAATTCGATGCCGGTTCGGCTTAGGTATCAGAAGTGAAAGAAATTGCAAAAATAATTTTAATATTAATCAGTCCCGAATGAGAATCAACCTACTGACAAACCGCATGGAGTAGAGGATATCCCACTGCGCCATATTGGCCCTCAATGTTATTTCAACGTACAACTATAAAAGACA